>OX183134.1:37848660-38448660 GCA_945261195.1 Cryptosula pallasiana | reverse complement strand
AGATTCTTAGTGAAATATTTGATAGGGATCCATATGAGGTAAAGTCTGACATAGCTGTTCTCATGTATGAAGACAAGGAAGACGAGGTTGAGGATGATGACATGACTTATGAAGAAAGCTTACAAATCGAAATACAGAGAATTATTTGTGAGGAAAACTATGATATTTGGGAATGTCTTAAAGCATCAAATAAATTTACATGAAAAGACTCACTTTTAATTATCGAGGCTTAAAGGTTTTAGTATAATAAAGGAGCGGTGTTTTACAACAAGCAAGCGTGACCAGCACTTAATTGTCCTGTAGTCGCGTGTCATATGCCAGCCGTATACACCAAACCCCCCCCCCCCCCCCCAATGCGTTTAGTGCCATCTCATTCATCATTATTTTCCAAAGTTTACGCTTTGGAAAATACAACTTTTCAGCAAACTTTTAGAAATTTAATACTGCTAAGAGAAGACAACTCGGGGCAAATATCCGAGGGCGAAAAAACTGGGGCAGATCAGCCATTTCACATACTACTTTTATTTCTTATTATTACTTGAGAATGACTATTAATTATTATAATAACAAATAATAACAACAGTAGTGGGAATTTAAATACTAATTATTATTATTATTATTTATTAAAATAATGACATTTATTATTATTATAATAATTATAAAATAATTATATTATAGCTGTTATGATTATTATTAATATTAAATAATAATTATTGAATAATAATTATCATCATCAATATTATATATTGGTAATAAGAAGTTTATGTGTATGCCAGGCCTGTGCACGAATCATATTTTTTGTGAGTCGATTCAAAAGTATTATTTGAGTTGTGTGTTGATTCAAATCAAAATCGCTTGCACTAAAATAGATCAACTCAAATCAACTGGGTCTGGAATCCAACACATTCCTGAGTTCAGTGATGCCCAAATCGTTGGCAAATCTTAGGCATCTTGTTTTTCCCACACTTTTCTATTTGCTATCGATAAACTGCATCTTAAATAATAATAATAATAATTACTAACAAATTTAATTAATAAAAATCATACTACTTGTAGTGGATAAAAGTAATAATTATTGCAATAATGTAACAACTACTACTACTAAATATTACAATAAAATTACTTTTAGTAAACTGAAATGAATATTAAAATAAATATAATTGATTATTATCATAATTGCGGTATATAATTTATAATAAATACGCAGTAATTAAAATAATCTTCTTATGGACTATAATTATTTCATATTTTCATTTATAATAGTTATTATTGTAGTTCAATTATTTAATAATGATAGTTGTTTAACAATAACAGTGACATAAATAATATATCAGTTGTTTCACGTAACATTACAGCGGATGGCACGGTCTTGGAAAATAATTGTATTAAAATAATTGTTAATTAGCAGCATGAGCGTGTGTTAGTTGAGAAATCGCCACATACTCCACCATGGATTTGAAACTTGGACGAAACTGAGTGAGCTTGTTTTTTAAATGACTAAGCAGAGAGGCTTCCTGGTAGTTTTACAAACAAAGCTCCAAGTTAGGAGTGCCTACATTTTAAACAATCATCAACCCAGTACTTGCTCGCCACTTTTGTAACATCTCAAACAGAGTTTATCTATTTGAGGGTCTATAAATTATCTATTTGAGGGTCTATAAATTTTAGCTTATTACAATGCATAAATGTGTTCATATTCCATTACCAGTAGCATTTTGCACTTGGGATGTCTTTTTCAAGTAACTGACGCAGCTTTTTTTTAAATTTTCCGCTAGCGCTAACGATGTAATGCACATAGTTTACTATTTGGGTTGATGTCCATGACCACCCTTGGCTATTAGCAAACTTGGTTTATGAACTAAATGTTTTTTCAAACAGTGCTTTAATGGAAAAGCTGTATCGATGATATATTTCGCTGTCATAAATGGATCATCAATTCAAAAACAGTATGATGCTAAGAGGTCATTGGCTGCACTAACCATAGAGTTTTGTGATATTTACCCATAGAACTATAAACAGACGTCTGTGTCTCTGCCCATTGAACTATAATAGTTCAATGCTCTTCCCCTTCCACCCTCATTTTATTCCTACGATAACCTTCGACATACCAGGTAGAATCAATGGCTAATGGCAAGCAGCAGAAAAAAATTGACTGACTGGGTGAATCCACCTAACAAACTTGCAAATTAGTTATATTAGCAATATATCATCTAAAGTAGCCATCACCCATATTTTTCCATAAATAACATTTGATTTGTCAGAGAAATTTTTGTTGCTAATTGTTTTACTGGAGTTGATAAGTTTAATTAATTAATTCTATTAAAATAACATTAATTAAACTTATCAACTCCAGTAAAACAGTATTAACATTCTCAAGGAATAATAATAAGGAAGAATAATAATTTTTATTTCTTATTATTACTTGAGAATGACTATTAATTATTATAATAACAAATAATTGTGCAGGATTTCACTGTGTGAGTTGGTAGCTCGGCCTACCTGCACAACTTCCCGAACTGAGTTGGCAACTATGTCTATCGCTGAGCAATACAACCCGCCCACAGGTCGACTAGTATCCTTGGGAATGGGGTGTAACCATTCCTATTTTACTAGTCTAACTGCCGGTTGCGTTAGCTTGTTTCAGTGTGCAAGCAGAGGTCGAACTTTGAAGGCGAACTAGTCAGAGCTAGGTTCGGCCAGCAGAGGTTTGCACTGTTCTGCAGAGTGCAAGTCAGTGACCGAACTTTGAAGGCGAACTAGTCAGAGCTAGGTTCGGCCAGCAGAGGTTCAGGCTGATCTGCTTATGTATTACTACTCGAGTAATAGAGCATTCGGTGTACGAGCATGTACTAGCGCAGTGAAGTTATTATTGTTAGAGAACAAAGAAACTTCTGAGAGTGGGGCAAGCTGACTCTGCTTTATTGCTGCCTTTACACGGCTATTTATACAAAAGGTTACATAACGATAAATATGTAAACAAGACAATACCAAAGAATATTATAAGACACGCCGGTTAAGAAAGGCTAGACAAATGAGAATAAGTATATAAAAGATAGGGCTGGCCTTGCAGCTACGGCTGAGTGCATGCACATGTGCTACATATAAAATTGTGTGTAATGTGTAAGATTAAAAATATGTACATAGTGTTCATAGAGTGATTAGGGGTAGAGTGCAAGCATAGAATGTCATGGCCGCCGTCCGTCACACACTCCGCCCCATTGGCGATGGTGGCCAATAAAACAAGTTCGGCGGCGTCGGCGTGTCCCCTTATGGGCGTTCTCTCCTCATCTTCTCTTTGATGGCCTCAGCTCGTCTTAGTAGCTTGAGGGCGTTGTATGTCCTGCGGTGGAGCTCCTTCCGGTATTCCTCTAATTGTCTAGCTCGGTCTCTCTGTCTCCTACTCTCTTGTATCTTCATCGACCTCCCTTGGCTAGTTCTCCTCCCTTCGCTTCTCCTTCTTGCGGGGGTAGCTTGTCTCCGTCGGTTGGCAGTTGTCAACCGAAGTGGTGTTAGTCGTCTCTGTGTTCGAAGGGAGGGTAGTTTTACCTCTACTTGGGGGGTTGGTATGCCGAATGGTGGGGGTGTCGACCATTCCATGGTGCTGCAGAATTCCTCATATCTGGCTGCGTCGACCTCGTATATGGGTCTATTCTTTCCCCCATGTTCGACTGCTCTCTCCTGGGCGTGTACATGCTGGCGGATGGTGTCTATGCACGAGTCCTTCTGGCCACACAGGCAGAAAAAGAACGTGTAGTGTTGCCGAATGTGGGCCGCTACCTTCTCCCTGTCTTGCTCATATCCGCACTCTTTGCATCTCCACATTCCTTCATCTCTCTTTTCTATTGCCGCCTTGATGTTCCAGTGTGTTGCACCACTGACCCAGATTTCCCTTGACTTGGCGGTTATTGGCTCGGTCGGTTCGTCTGTGATGTCGACTTGGTTTATCCTGATGGTGTCTTCGAGTGCCTGTGTCAGCGTCTGTACCGAATCCTCTGGTAGCTCATCCTCCGTTGTGGACACGATGCCGATCTGGTTGTGCTGTTCGGCTAGCATTGCCATTCTTTCGAACAATAATCCCAGCTGTTTGTTGTTTGCTGTGTGTTGCTCTTCCTGCGGCTGGTTAGGTAGTGAATGATGGCGGGTCCTGCCTTCAACTTTATTGGCTCTGTTTCCCACGTGCTCCCTTAGTACCGCCTCCCATGTGGCGAGGCCTGGGTGACGTAACTCCGCGGTTACTAGGGAGTTTTCACCGACGGTTTCTTTGGGGGTTGTTTCCTCCTGCGTAACTTCTGATATTGGGGCTTCATGACATGGTATGGCAGGGTATGTGGGTAGATCGTCAGTGATTGTCGTGGGGTTTGCCTCCCCTTGTGTTTCATTGATTTTTCCGCCTGCACTGTTTTGTTGGTTCTGATCGTAACTCCTCCATTTTTTCTTTCGATTTACTAGTACCCAACCGTTTTCTTCGCAAATTTTTGCTGTTTTGACGGTTGGGTTGGTGTCTCTTGGCATCTCGTCTCCCTTTCCTCCTCTGGCTTGGCCGGTTGGTGTTTTCGGGTTAGAACGACCTTCTGTTTGATAACAATGGTAGTCATCTAATCTTTTTGGTCGATTTCTTTCCCTTGTAGGCCGGTTTAACGGGGAGGCTGTTGTTCCTGTGGGGTTGAGTGGTGGCCACTCGTTGACATCTAGGTCGGGGGTCACTGTTGACCTTCTAGTGACCTCGGGGGGAGGCGCCTCGTTCCTTTCTTCTTCTGTTGGCTGTTGCTCCTGTTCTATTGGCAACGTTTCCTCCTCTATGGTTTCGGTGCTCTCTGGCACCCTCCTCTCTTCGGTGACTACCGCTGGGGGTTCTTCTTCATTGGTGGGTAAAGGTGTCGGCGCACGTTCTTCCTGCGTGGGTAGAGGTGTTGGCGCACGTTCCTCATGGGTGGGTGGCCTCTCTATCCAATGTAGTGGCATCGGCAATGGGGCGACTGCTTCGTCTGGCCCTGCTGGGGAGTGCTTCGTCTTGGGTGGCCGACCTCTCCTGGCTCCCTTCATGTTTGGCATCAGAGCTGGCTCTCAACACGTGGGTGCCCGCCCTACAGGCTCCTCACAGGTGCGGTAGGATCGCAGTCGTTGGCCGTTCTGGATTGACCATTGTCCATTTCGCTCTAACTTGTACGTGTGATTCGGAAATACCTCGGCGACTTGGTATGGTCCGACGAATCGTGGCTGGAGCTTGGGGTCGCTCCCCTTGACTCTACGCTTGTTCTCCAGTACCACTAATTCTCCTTTCTGGAACACGGGGGGTTCCTCACTTTCTTGGCTCCTTATTTCTTGTTGACGCTCCCGGAGGTAGCTGTGAGCCTTCTGCAGATTCTCTTGGATTTCGGCCGTATATTCAGTAATGTTTTGGGGGTCCAGCGAGGGGGGTGTTCCCGTCAGCTGGTCGGGAAGGCGTATTTCTCGTCCCATCATCATCATGTTGGCCGTCTCTCCAGTGGCTGAGTGGGGGGTACCTCTGCATACCCGCATAATCTGGGGGAGTAGGCTGTCCCACTCGTCTTGTCCCTTTGTCAGGATTAGTGTGCGAAGGGCGTCTCCCAGAGTGCGGTTTTGCCTTTCCACAACTCCATTTCCTTGCGGGTGGTACGGTGTGGTACGGGTCTTCTTTACTCCCCAGAGACTGCATAGTTCCTCCAGGAGTACCCACTCGAACTGCGCGCCCTGATCCGAGTGCAGCTGTTCGGGCAGTCCCCAGTATGCGAATACCCTCTCGTCAAGTGCTGTGGCAACTGTAGGGGCCGTGGCGTCCGGCAGAGCGATGGCATCCTGCCAACGGGTGAAGTGGTCGGTCAGGACCAGGGCCCAGCGGTTTTTCCTCTTCGTCAGTGGCAAGGGGCCGACCAGGTCGACTGCCAACTTCTGAAATGGGCGTCCCGCGTACATCCGCTGCCTTCCGGGGTTCTCTGTCCTCCTGCCATTCTTTGCCACCTGGCACACCTCACAATCTTTGATGAGTCGCCTCACCAACGGAGAGATACCCAGCCAGTACCAATCCAAGAGGATTCGTTGTCTGGTTCGGTGTTTCCCTGTGTGAGCCATCTTGTGTGTATCCCAGACAACCTGTGTTCTCCTGCTGGGGGGGCAGATCACGCACTGCTTTGGCTTGGTGGGGTGAGCGAGCTTGATGGTGAGTATGCCATCTGGCCGAATACTCATGGCCTCCCGTCTTTCGTACAGGGTCCTCAGTTCCAGCTCTCCTTCTGCCAGCTCTCTTTCGGATATGCTCCCTGGCCGCTTCACTTCGGCGTAGATCCGAGCCACTGGTCCTCCTCCTTCCTGCTGCTCTTTAGCCAAGTCCCTGGTGGTCTGTATTGGGTTGGTCACCGCAATATTGACTCTCTCCTTCTTTGGCGGGGCCGACTGGACTTCCTGAGCGAGCTCTGCGTGTGAGGGTCCTCCGTCTCTCCGCTCAATTGAACTGCATTGGCGACAGTCCGTGCACACACCTTGGCGACTGAGCCCATCAGCGTTCCCGTGGCGTACTCCTGCTCTGTGCTCCAGTTTATAACGAAACTCAGCTAGCGTTTCCAGCCAACGGGCGATCTGATTCGACGGCTCTTTCCTCCGACACAACCAGCGTAGGGAGGCGTGGTCGGTCCTGAGCTTAAACTCCCGCCCGTAGAGGTAGGGGCGAAAGTGCTTGACCGCTTTGATCACCGCCAGCAACTCTTTCCGGGTGACGCAGTAATTTCTTTCTGCAGGAGCCAGGGTCTTGCTGAAATATGCGATCACCCGTTCTCTTCCTTCTTGGACTTGTGACAGTACTGCGCCGACTCCTACCGCACTGGCGTCGGTATCGAGAGTGTAGGGTAGACTGGGGTCGGGGTATCCTAGCACAGGGGCCTGCGTCAGTCGTGCCTTGAGCTGGTCGAATGCTGCCTGTTCCTCTCCCGCCCCCCCATTTCCAGGGCATCTTCTTTCCGGTGAGTACCGTCAACGGCTTGGCTATCGTCGCATAGTCTGGAAGATACTGTCGGTAGTATCCGGCCGTCCCGAGGAATGCTTGCAGTTCCTTCACCTCTCTGGGTGCTTCCCACTTCCTTACTGCCTCGACCTTGCTTGGGTCGGTGGCTACTCCTTGGGCGCTCACCACGTGGCCTAGATACTTCACTTCCTTCTGAAGCAACTCACACTTGGAGGGTTTCACTTTCAGATTGGCTTGCTGTAGGCGTCCCAATACTTCTCCGAGCCTTTGCAGGTGTGTCTCGAAGTCCGGGGCGATGATGTTGACATCATCGAGATACAGCAGCAGCGTCTTCCAGTGTAGACCCTTCAACACTTTCTCCATCAGCCTTTGGAAGGTGGCAGGAGCCGACGTCAAGCCAAAGGGGAGCACCTTCCACTTCCACAGTCCACTGCGTGTAGTGAAGGCCGACTTGTCCCGAGCGTCTGCATCCAGGGGCACTTGCCAGTACCCGCTGGTGAGATCCAGTGTTGTGAAGTATTTGCTGCCGGCCAAGGCGTCCAGAGACTCGTCTATGCGGGGAATGGGGTAAGCGTCTTGCTTGGTGATGTCGTTCAACCTCCGGTAATCGACACAGAACCGCCACGAGTCGTCCTTCTTCCTGACCAAGACAACGGGGGAACTCCAAGCTCCGTCTGCGGGTTCTATCAAGTCTTTCTCCAGAAGGTCCTTGATTTGCCGTTCCGCCTCTGCTTCCTTCTCGGGGCCCAGTCGATGGGGAGGACACCTGATGGGTCGAGCTCCCTCCGTGGTAGGAATGGAGTGTTCGGCCAGTGTCGTCCGTCCCAAGTCTCCGTTGTGACTGCTGAACACCGTCTGGTATTGCAGCAGCAACTCTTTGAGCTGTCTTTCCTGTCGGGGTGTCTGACACCCTCTTTTGGCCTTGTCAAAGAGTTCTTGCAGGTGGGGGGGGTATTCTTCCTCCTGCCTCAGCTCGTTCTTCTGCTCTCCTCGGCTCATTCAGCGTCTGGATTCCACCTTCATCTACTCCGGTGAAGGTGCCAATCACCTCTCCTGCTGACAGCTTCAGCGTGTCCTGTGTTGGGTTCAAGCATCGTACCAACACTCTTCCTCTTGCGTCCAGTCGGTTGACACTCGTGGCGATCGGTAATCCACCCTGCAGGCTCTCTATCACTCCCTGAGGACAGGTTTCCCTGACACTCAGGTGGCAGGGTATGGTGACCTCCGTCTGTGGGGGCAGACTGGTGTCTTGCCGAACTTGTACCTTGGAGACCAGGCTCCGTCCATGCCGATCTGTGCAGGCCAGCTCTTTCCCCTGTATCATCAATACAGGTCGAACCCTAGCTGGCATTCCTGGCTCGTCAGAAATGGCATACCGAGAATGACATCTTCGTTTATTTGGCTTACCACGAAGGTCTCGGTGAACTTGACATGCCGTATCCATCCTTTCAGGGCTAGCAGTCCGTAAAAGGGTAATCTCGTCCCATCCGCCATGAGACCATGAGAGTCGTAGGCTGAAGATCCTGCTGTAGGTGAGAGGGTAGTCGGTCAAAGACACGTTTTGAAAAAAAGGTTAGTGTTGCATCCCGTGTCGATGAGATGAGTGACTGCTTCTCCCTCTATCTGTCCTGGCAGGTAGTAGCTGGAGCGATAGGGTCGCTCCACTTGATTTGACTGAAGGTTGATAGGCTTGGGGGTGAACCGTTCCTCCTTGGGTGGTGGCGTCTGGGTCTGCTTGTCCTTCTTTTTGGGCCTGATTGGTTCCTGCTGCTCGAGAGTCTCCTCGCTTTCCAATTCCAGTGTGACAGGGCTGTCGACTGTCGACAGACTGGAGAACCGGTTGTGTAGAGCGATCGGAGGACTGGTTCAGGAGGTCCAAAGTAGGAGTCACCCGTCGTGCTTGATCCCGCTTCCTCGGAGGTGCCTGTGCCTTCTCTTGAGGTGCCCGTGAGCAGCCAGTAGGTCGCCCTACTGCTGCGGGCGGTTGTCGTTTCCCTGGTGGCTGGGCCATGGAGCAGTCTTGCATGCTTTCCGATGGTGTCCAACCTGCTGGCAACCCCAGCATCTTTTGGGAGTCTCTTCCTTCCTTCTGGCCTTGAGGTCCGCGATCTCCTTGCCTAGTCCTTCCACCGTGCGGAGGAGCTGCGTAAGAGGGTCTTGCACCTCTTGTGAACGAGCAGTCTCTTTGGGTGGGGTCGGAGCTAGGTCATAGGGGTCGGTCTCCACTGTCCGAATGTGTGGTCCTCCTAGTGGCTGGTGTGGAACCTGCAGAAATTCGTTGCCTGCTTGTATCGCCTCCTCCAAGCTCTGGGGGCGAACAGCCAACAGATGTCGCTGTAGGTAGGTGTGTCCCAGCGTGCTGTGGAACGTCTGGAGCACCAACTCCTCTTGGTTCTGTCTGGGGAGGTTGTTGTGGGCAGCTTTGATGAGGCGTTCCACGGTATTTGCATGATCTCGCAGGCTGTCCTTGGTCGTTCGTCGGTAGCTCAGTAATCTTGCCTGTGCTTCGGAACATGTGAGCCCAAAGGTAGCTTGCAGCTTCATGGTCACCTCCTCTGCTGTCTCCCCTCTTCCGCACTGTTCGGCCTTGCCTGTCAAGGCTTGCCTTAAGTGTATCACTCGGTCATCTGGTAGCCACTGGTTGGCGTGGGCCACTTCCTCAAACCGTTGCAAGAAGTAGTCTACTTCTCCTGTGCTGTCGAACTGCGGCACCTTGAACTTGCTTCTGGTGGAGGCCATGGTCATCCTGTCCAAGATGTGAGTGAGGGTGTTCATCATCTCCATACCGGATGGATCTCTGTCTATGCTGAGCGCTCTTCTTCTCTGTGCCATCGCTCAGTTGGGTTCTGCTTGTGGGTGTCTCCAATCCCACTGCTGCCACCAATGTGAAGGATTTCACTGTGTGAGTTGGTAGCTCGGCCTACCTGCACAACTTCCCGAACTGAGTTGGCAACTATGTCTATCACTGAGCAATACAACCCGCCCACAGGTCGACTAGTATCCTTGGGAATGGGGTGTAACCATTCCTATTTTACTAGTCTAACTGCCGGTTGCGTTAGCTTGTTTCAGTGTGCAAGCAGAGGTCGAACTTTGAAAGCGAACTAGTCAGAGCTAGGTTCGGCCAGCAGAGGTTCGCACTGTTCTGCAGAGTGCAAGTCAGTGACCGAACTTTGAAGGCGAACTAGTCAGAGCTAGGTTCGGCCAGCAGAGGTTCAGGCTGATCTGCTTATATATTACTGTACAGGATTTCAGGTTGGTGTGGTAGCATTCACCTGTACAGCGGCCCACAGTACTGGGTGTGTGCAGGTAGTACAGCGTCTCGCCTCCAACAAGCCCAAGGCCAGCCAGTTAAGCTGGTCGAACTTGATTTGCAGTGTTGTCAGCTCGTGAGCTAGACACAGCGAGGAGTTGTCACAACTGCCTTGCTTTCCACTGATTTCTAGTTCGGCAGGATGACTGAGCAGGGTCGAATTAACAGGTGGAACAATCGTTCCAGTATCACACGCCCTAGGGTAGTGTGCAGTGTAAGTCGATTCGACTGACCACTTTCTACTGACTATTGTTCGTTTTGCTAATCGACTTGTCCAAGCGGCTGTTGATGTTTGTGTTTGCTCAATCTGTATGAATGCACTGTCAGCCTGCGATGCTGCTATTGCAATAATCTTTTATGTGCTGCCTACTACTGCTGTAGTAATCTCTGTATGAGTCTTTGCTAGTCCACTTAGCTTGTCAGCTATTCTTTTGTGTGCGCAAGGTGCTTATTGAAAGGATTCAAAGAAGCAGTGAGAGTGCCATGTTAACTCTGATTTATTGTATACAAAACACACATATTTATACAGGGTAAATTACATAACGTTTGTGCTGCCAACATAGAACAAAAGGTGGTCACACCCACCTGGCCTGATTGGCCTAGATAACAAAAGAAGGGGCAGCACTTCGTAATGGTTGATTAAATATACACATGTGCATTTGTTGACTAAAAAGCTGCCTCTCTACGCAAAGCTATATAATATATATGAGATATAAAATGTATGAGTGATTAATAACTAGCTGACTGTTTGTAATGTAAGTAAAATAAGGCCGAAGCCGAACGATTGTTCATAGAACCTGATTAGGTCGAAATGTCCTGGGTCGACTGTTATGATTGTGCTGCCGGATTCCCCAACATTACTACTCGAGTAATAGAGCATTCGGTGTACGAGCATGTACTAGCGCAGTGAAGTTATTATTGTTAGAGAACAAAGAAACTTCTGAGAGTGGGGCAAGCTGACTCTGCTTTATTGCTGCCTTTACACGGCTATTTATACAAAAGGTTACATAACGATAAATATGTAAACAAGACAATACAAAAGAATATTATAAGACACGCCTGTTAAGAAAAGCTAGACAAATGAGAATAAGTATATAAAAGATAGGGCTGGCCTTGCAGCTACGGCTGAGTGCATGCACATGTGCTACATATAAAATTGTGTGTAATGTGTAAGATTAAAAATATGTACATAGTGTTCATAGAGTGATTAGGGGTAGAGTGCAAGCATAGAATGTCATGGCCGCCGTCCGTCACATAATAACAACAGTAGTGGGAATTTAAATACTAATTATTATTATTATTTATTAAAATAATGACATTTATTATTATTATAATAATTATAAAATAATTATATTATAGCTGTTATGATTATTATTAATATTAAATAATAATTATTGAATAATAATTATCATCATCAATATTATATATTGGTAATAAGAAGTTTATGTGTATGCCAGGCCTGTGCACGAATCATATTTTTTGTGAGTTGATTCAAAAGTATTATTTGAGTTGTGTGTTGATTCAAATCAAAATCGCTTGCACTAAAATAGATCAACTCAAATCAACTGGGTCTAGAATCCAACACATTCCTGAGTTCAGTGATGCCCAAATCGTTGGCAAATCTTAGGCATCTTGTTTTTCCCACACTTCTATTTGCTATCGATAAACTGCATCTTAAATAATAATAATAATAATTACTAACAAATTTAATTAATAAAAATCATACTACTTGTAGTGGATAAAAGTAATAATTATTGCAATAATGTAACAACTACTACTACTAAATATTACAATAAAATTACTTTTAGTAAATTGAAATGAATATTAAAATAAATATAATTGATTATTATCATAATTGCGGTATATAATTTATAATAAATACGCAGTAATTAAAATAATCTTCTTATGGACTATAATTATTTATTATTTTCATTTATAATAGTTATTATTGTAGTTCAATTATTTAATAATGGTAGTTGTTTAACAATAACAGTGACATAAATAATATATCAGTTGTTTCACGTAACATTACAGCGGATGGCACGGTCTTGGAAAATAATTGTATTAAAATAATTGTTAATTAGCAGCATGAGCGTGTGTTAGTTGAGAAATCGCCACATACTCCACCATGGATTTGAAACTTGGACGAAACTGAGTGAGCTTGTTTTTTAAATGACTAAGCAGAGAGGCTTCCTGGTAGTTTTACCGACAAAGCTCCAAGTTAGGAGTGCCTACATTTTAAACAATCATCAACCCAGTACTTGCTCGCCACTTTTGTAACATCTCAAACAGAGTTTATCTATTTGAGGGTCTATAAATTATCTATTTGAGGGTCTATAAATTTTAGCTTATTACAATGCATAAATGTGTTCATATTCCATTACCAGTAGCATTTTGCGCTTGGGATGTCTTTTTCAAGTAACTGACGCAGCTTTTTTTTAAATTTTCTGCTAGCGCGGAGCATATGCGGGGGAGGGGTGCCCCCACCCCTCCCCGCACCCTCTCCCCTCCCACCCTACGGAGACACCTCTGTCAAAATTCTGAAAGGATGCCCCTGAAATAGTGTTAAACAAATACTGTAATGGATTTTCACAAAGGTGGCCACTCCTTTGGTTAGCACTACTGGCCTAGTACGCATGAATTACTATTCAATGTAATACATACGCCTAGCAAGTTAGTTAGTGTGTGACCCTAGCTACACGTGACTGCCCTCAGCTGAACCAGCACAGACGCATATGCGTACCGCAGTGCCTGCCCAGGAAGACGCTCTAGGACCTCAAGCTAGGAATTCCCCACCTCACTGTATGAGTTAACTGTGCGCATTTGGACTCCTTGTTATTGCTAAATATATGTTGTTATTGCGCCTGCTTGTTTGTATTTATGCTTGTATGGCCTGATGATTTTTATACCAATCATTTTTTAGTATTTTTAACCGCTTTATTTACATATCTGATTGCATAAATGTAGTGATATGTGACCCAGTGGGCAGAGTTGATTGTGCGCTTGCTGAGAGAACATCTCTGAGTAGGCTTTTGTATCTTGAGCTAATAAAGTATTCATATCTACAAAACGGTGTATTTAGTTTGGCAGGTTGCCTAATATTGTTAGTATATCTGCACACGGCTCAACACGGAGCTATCTTGATACACAGATAGTTAGTAAGGAGAGCCATCACTACTAAATCAGTAGCGCTCTATAGCAATTATATTTACATTGCTGTCTCGGTACACCTCTCTAGTAGCTGTTCAGTGAAGGTGCGACAAAATCCTTTACAATACTAATATAGAACCAAGAGGCATAAAACATTCCTGCATTTTCCTTTCTGAGTTAGGCTGGAAACTGGTATCTTTTATTTTAAAAGTGAGATGAATTTCTTACCACTTTTTTGCCACTCAAGTAATGCCAATACAAAAAGCCTGCAAACAATTTTTATACTCTTCAGCTAAAAATTGTACAGTAGGCAATTCTATTATGCTGCAGTCATCTATTGAAAGGAAACGTTTGTTACATTTACTGCTGATACACAAGTGTAAGGCAGTAAGTAAGCAGTGTTTCATGTTACGCACTTATTTCAATAGCAGTTGCACAGGTAAAGTATCAGTGACGGTCTACTAGCTAAGTTTGTAATCATTAATAGACAGATCACTGACCCAAGAGATTGTTGTACAGTCATTAGGTTCTGTTTTTTATTATGTCCGTATTGATTTGTTTGCAGTGATCATTTTTATAGTGTAGATAGTTAATAAATTGAGGACTAGAATTCGCAGATAAACTTTCTATGCAGTTTTTTTAAAACAGAAATCTTAAATCAATTAACTCCAGCCAGCCATAAATAACGTAAAATGATCCTACTGTAGTAAATTTTGGTGCACTCCAGTAGTAAACTAATTGTTTGTGATCAAAACACCAACAGAGGTGAGCTAAAATTTTACCCCTAGACGTTGTAAAAGTGCTGTGCCGGTAGAATGACTCGCTGTGCCGGTGGCAAAGCTTGCAGATCCGATCTTGACCCCTCCGGGACTGGTAGTGACCCCTGACATACCTGGTACGGTGATACTGGGCTTGAGCAAAATGGCCTCTTCAGCCGAGGATCTCCTAAATCATCTAGGAGCTTACACTGTCCCTGGAGCTGGAAGTACCCTTCCTTGGATCGCCGGATATATCAACCACAGGCTAAGTATAGTCTCGGGACCCTATGGAGTCTATAATTGGACAATGGAGATAGGACTCCGCCCTTTAGCCACTTGGCACCATTTACTTTTAACTTTGTTCTACAGCATGATTTGTTAACTATTTGTATACCTACTGGTATTGGTCTAACTACTTCCCGTGCATGCGTTCGTATATACAATATGTAAATAACTTTTTGCCAGCCTGCCTATGTAATAGCTCGAGCTTTTGTATTTCGTTGCATTCATTCATTCATGTTTTGCCAATCACCCTAGTGAAAAGCCACCCTAACACTTTGTTGCTGATGAATAAAGCCACTATTCAAACAACACTTTGTGTAGTTTTTCTCAGCCGTGGGCTCGGTGCTTGCTAACTGATTCAGCAGTAACTGATCATTAGTTGTCACTGTCATACCGGCACAGTATCCCCTCTGGAGAGAGGTATAGTACTTAAGATTAGTGGAATTTCGTGGAAACCAGACTGAAATCCATTACAATACAATCCTCGTACAAAAGCAAGCAATGGTAGCAATGGCAGATGATGAGTGAACAGTATCAATGCATGCAAGAAAGCTTGGCTTTTTGTGGGCCAAGGCGCAGAAAGTGCATAGAAAGTCATTGGCCTACTTAGTGAATAGACCAATGATACAATGCACAATATATAGGCAAGCGAATACAGTCATAAGTTATATATACAATCAACAAAATATCATGCATATGGTTAAATATAGATGGTGCCCAGAAGTGAGGGCAGAGTTACTGGGTCCCTCTCTAATGTAAAGTGTTGCTAGAGGTCTCTATATCGTTGGGTAGGTTTTCGGTCATTATACGGCCTTGGGTCCCAAAATGCTAGCATCAGGAGCTATTTAAGATTTAGATAAAGGTTTTTGGGGTCCTCGGCTACTTTTATATCTTGTGGCTATGGCAGCCATCTTGATGTCGGCCTGGGATACCTGCCCAGGGCCAATACTGTGTGTGTACTTTGCCGGTATCAGTGAATATATAATATAAAGACTGGTAGCTTCACCGCTCATCCCGTAGCTTGTCCCAGTGTTAATGATAAATCCGTCTAATGTTAAATGGCTATCAGAGGCACCTTTCTGACATATTGGTTGTAGCAGGGCTCTACCAAAATCTACCCCAATACACAAAACCAAAGCAAAACAAAAGATTCTGTTTAATACCCAAACTATCAATGTCTTTCAGCCACCCACAAAAGCCTGTTGGTTGGTGGTAAAGCTAGCAATTTTAAGTAACCATTTTCTGATCTTTGGGTTTTGTAACATGATTATTGTCTAAGAACACAATCTGTTAATGAGAGAATTGATCCAACTTTTTATCGCTTACTATATTGCACGATTGTTTTCCAAATACACTTCAGTAAGTTGCCTTGTAGCACAGCAACAATGGGTAACAAGCTGTGTGGACTTGCGAAAACCAAGAAGAAAAAGAAAAAAAAGTTAAGTTCTGATTCACCATCAGCAGAGAGCTCTACTGACCAAATTAGTGCATTGAATCAAGAGAGTCAGCCAATAGAAGTGCATACAGATTGTAGATCACCAGAATCTGGTACGTTTAGATTATACTATTTGAACATAACACTGTAAATATTTTTGTTCATGGGTTGGTTTCTCGATCCTTGTTGTTTATCAAACTTAGTTAGCTCTCCCACCATCACTTTAATGCATTTGTTAAGCGGGTTGTACTGCTGAATGCATCTGCAAATAACAAGGGTTACACGGACGTTATTCTTTTTTCATAAAGCTTTAGTTGCATGGAAGCCCATTTTATGATGATAAATGTGAGCAGGATGCACTAACCCTGAGTTGTATCTTCTTGAATGGCAGCAAACCCAATGAATATGCAAAATATATTGTCAAGAGCAATTTCATGAAGTTGATATAGTGCACATTACTATTTTTTGCAGTCTTTTTTACTTTACTTGACGTTTCTTGCACTTTATAGTCAATGTCGAATAACTTCAAAAAATTATTATTAATTAGTGTGTGATCATTTGTTGAATAAATTTAAAAACTATCAATTCTGTCATTGTTATGCGGCTTAAAAACTTTTATCGATTTAAAATATTTTAATCAGATTCTGTTATTTTATGTTGTTGATCCCAGCAACAACAACGACAAACAACAACAACACAGGAACTTCTGTTATGTAGTAATTTTCTTGTTCAAATTTAATTTTCTTATCCGCTTATTTCAGTTCCTTTGTCATTTTAAATGAAAAACAATGTTGGCTTGATGAAAAGACATACAAAAAGTTCACACTAGTTTCGATTTCTAAATCATAGCACTTCTAAAATTCGGAAAGTTTGTCTTGTACAGTTTTCTGCCATCTGTTTTCCTGCTTTGCCTGCTTTCGTACAGTTTGTCAAACCACCAATAAGTTAACGTGAACTTCCTGGTACAAAAAAATTCTAGTCTTTTTTAGACTACTTGGTGGTAATGTTGTAAAACTATGAACAGGTTTTTATCATAGATGCAGATACACCCACCTAAAACATGCTTCGAACTATACAAAAAAGCTGCTACGGTTATTTATTTTTCCTAGCTGATAGCTTGGTCTGGTTACTTTACTTAACTTTCCCATAACAACTTTAGCATTGCTGATAATCATATGAAATGGAAACAAGCTAATATTCACTATTTACTTATATGAACATTGTTATCAACTACCAGTAAAACATCACTATATGAAGTCTAAATTAAACACTGTAATTTTTAGTAACTGGTTAAAAGATAGAATAAATTATGGCTCATCAACGCTGGTACTGGCGTAGGTTATTAGTTCGTGTTGATGTACAGAATGTAGAAAACTGGTAATAATAATAATGGGGAAATTTGCATGTGTTATGTAACTTTATTACTTAATATGTCCTACAGATATGTCAACCTACAAAGTTCGATATCACCATACTGGGCAAAAGCTTTCATTAGATTGGGATCCTTTCTTCAACTTCTCCTTCTTCAGAGAAGGACGACTCACCATAAAAGATATTTTAGAAGATGTGGGAGAACATGAAATCACTCATCTGTCCATTGATGGTAGTTTACCTCCGTCAGTCAATGCTGTAGCACCAAAACTTACGCATCTGACAATATCTGCATTACAAAACAGTTCAAAACTTGAAAGGTAGGTGCACTGAGAACTGATTTCAGTTATCATATCATTTTGCAATAAAATGTGAGAGTTTCTTGCTTGCACTTATGTTTTGCTGAGAAAGCACAATTTCCATATAAAACCGTTCAGTGTCAAATGTTATAAAAATACAGAATGTAAGGCATGCAGTTGTTGCAGGCATTGACATGTCCATAAGCAGTCTACGATGCTAGACCGAATATTTCAGATTGAAAGAATTGAAAAATCTCAAAGTGTTATCCCTATTCGCTAAACAGTTCTCCGGGGACTTACCAGATGTGATTGGAGAACTACCGACGTTAATAGAACTTCATCTGTCTCTCTGCCACCTCACCAGTTTGCCTGACAGGTACCACGCTTTAACACATTGACTACTAGACACTTTTCTTGGTTTTTGTATATTTTTAATATTTACTAGCTGGAGCCTCAAAGCAGCAACAGCACTGAAATTTATATCAAAAGAAAGATAGAATTTTCTCAACAATTATATGGGCATTATCACTGACGCAAATCAAAAAAAAATTTTCCATTTACACTTTTGCACTCTGATTGCAACATGGTCAGAAACCATGAAATGAGAGTAATGTCTGGAGTTGCGTTTTACAGGAGAACTATCATTCTGAGATGCAAAATACTTGCAAAAATACAAAGATGACAAAATTTTGTCCCAGCATGATTGGTTGTTTGCCAGGTTTTGCTTTGAAAAAGATAAACTACAAAATCTCATTAATAACAATAACACCACAAGAATGCCATTGCGCAAAAGCAGTAATGACTAAATAATTAGTTGTTGTAAACCAAAGATAAAAATACTCCAAAAAATATACTTTAAAAGTTTTGTTGTATAAAACTTGAACAATGTTTTTTGCAAATTTGTAACAAAACTAGAAAAAAAATTTAATCGATGGTTCTACTGAAATCTAATTGAATATAGGAACAGTCATTTTTAATTTAAACTAAAGTGCCTTTACAAGTTTTAATCTTCCGCAAATAGATTGGCTGTAATAAGAACATAATGCTGAGTATCTTTGTGAAGGCTAAAACTACGATAATAGTAGTAATATATGAGCAGATCTCCCTACCAAGTGTTTTTTGTGGAATACACTTCGGGGTGAATGCAATGGGTTACGGCAGTGAATGCATTCGCCGAGTTTATATTGTATTTTATTTGAGAGGCATTTGAGTGGCATTTGAGTGGCATTTAAGTGGCATTTGGGTTTTGATTATTTTTTTACTTAATTTGAACTTATGTGGCATATAGATTTTGAATGTATGGCATTTGATTTTTTTGATAGTTTTTACATTGTATAAAAATGAAACGTGATATGATTGTATGGTTATTGGAAGTTAAGATGTCGACAGAGGATGATGTTGAGATGAGACCAATGAATGAAGTTGATACTGTTGATGGTACTACACGTGATATGATAGATGTTTTACCGAGTATGAAGCGTAAAGCGTTGATAATTATTATGATTTTGGTATTTGTCGTAGGATTTTCCACTTTTGGAGGTGTTACTGAGTTTAGTATGTATGAAGAAACTATGGAAAAAATACAAAAAGCGAGAAACTCTCCTGTTGGAATCATAAATGAAACTACTGTTGGTTGATGAACATCTTTTTATGATGAATGGGAAACCTGAAAATTATGACACAAGGATGCGATCTCCTTTTACAGCAATGATTGCAGGACCAACTGGATCGGGAAAGACGCAAGCGATTTTTCGAATGATTGAAGCTAGTCAGACTATAGCGCACCCCCCGCCAACAGAAATTCACTACTGTTATGGAGCCTACCAAAAAGCCTTTGATGATGTACCAGGAGTGATTTTTCATGAAGGCATGATAGATATAACAGTGAGTTTTCCCAGAGATGGTAAAAATCGATGGCTGATAATTGATGATCTCATGGATGAAGTTTCTGGTGAAGCCGATGCCAATGCTTTGTATACAAAACATAGTCATCATTTGAACATAAGTGTGTTTTTTATTGTTCAGAATCTGTTTTTAAAAGGAAATTGTACAATTTCCTTGAATAGTCATTATTTTTTTCTTTTTAAAAACCCTAGAGATACTTCTTCTATTTCCTAGTTGGCTCGACAATGTTTTCCATCAAAAGTAAAATATGTACAAGAGGCTTTTGAAGATGCAACAAAAAAACCATACTCTTATTTACGAATAGATACGACTCAACAAACGAATGATCAACATAGACTATTGGGAAATTATACATCAGATCTCCCTATGATATTATATGTACCCAAGTAAAAGGATATAAATACAATTACTATTCGTTTCACCTCAATCATATTTTGTTATTCAACGACGCAACACGAAAGAGTTATAATGACTAAAGCTTTGGAGAAAAAATTAACAAGAAATGCCGCTGTGTTGTTATCACTCAACAATGCAACCTTTGCTATTCAAAAGTCTGTTATAGCCAAAGCCAAAAAGGAGTTTATTATGACTCTAATGGAATGTGCTAAAGCTATTATAAATGGAACGATACCATTGACAACATCTCAGTATAATCAGTTGCAGCGGAACGCGAAGGATATTAGCACTTTAGTAAGAAGATCAACGTTAGATGATAAGAAAGCTGTATTGCAAAAAGGAGGATTTTTAGGCGCTCTACTAGGACCTATCATCAGCAATATAGTTCCTGGGTTATTTAAAAGTGTGCTAGGAGGGGGAAGATAAAGATGAAAGTCTCAACACGAATGATGCGAAATAGAATGGCGATTTTAGCTCTGGATGATCTGAGTAAGAAAGGAAAAATCGCTATAGTCGAAAAGGCCAACTCAGATTTGTTTCAATCATTGATAGAAAGTGTTAAAAATATTATATTAGGCAATGTTCCTCTTGATTCTGAGCAGTTTATTGAGTTGCAGCGTTACAAGAAGGAACTACATAAACTTAGTGGTAGAGGGACAGTTGATGATAAGCGTAAAATTTTGATTCAGACTGGTAGAGGGAATCTTTTGGATGCTATTATAAACCCTATTGTATCTGTTTTGTCATCAATAAAAAGATGAATCGTCAGCCTTTAACATTCTCCAGACGTAATTTTATACTCACTGAAGATGAATACTATCGATTAACGGAAAAAAAAGAGAATAAAACAGTGGTAAAGGAAGAGAAGACCAGACCTCCATTGTATTATAATCCTATGGAAGCTATAACAGTGAGAAATATTGTAGTAGTTTTTACACTAGCTACCAGACACAACGGGGTCACTCCAACCAACTTCTCCAATGAACTTCGGAGTCACTCAGAATTGACGTTAATCATCTTCACGGGGTCCTAGACCCAGACACACAATGACAGAAGTTCACTTTAATAATATTTATTTCATAATCTATTTAGCAAGGTACAAGGGTATTGAGCAAACTCCACTAGACTTCTCCTCTCAAAAAGCACAGTAACTCCTTTTTATATTAGACTAGCAGAAATACCCGGCGTTGCCCGTGGAGATAACATAAAAAGTGCGAAAACGATGTTGGGAAGATTAAGAGGTGCTAGTGTTATGGAGTTTTTTTTCAGTTTTGACTTGCCAGTTGGCTTGAGGATGCTCGATTTCTCTACATGTTTCATTCATTATGTAACTGGTTATATATTTTATGAAATGTGCTGTCAGAGCATCTAACAGTTCTTGGAAAATTTTTTCTGCGCTGATTATAAATTTATAGCCGCATGGGTGTGCCAACTTCCCTCTTGCTTCATAACATAATTGAATCTTTGAACATAGTTACACAACATCTGCAGAAGTGTAACGGTTGTTTCATGCAACACATTGCTCTCCCTATTGCACACCACTACCCATAACAACAACTTGCAAAATGTTGACTTTTCTTTTTGAAGAGTTGAGCGTACAACTCTTTCGTAATAGCTCGAGTCTAGATATTCCAGGGGGTAAAAAGCAATTTTTTAAGTTTATTTTCCCACCAAAGGAAATCGTCATAAAGCATGGATTATATTTCCAAAAAGTCAACTCAAGGCTTTGCTGTAGTTATGCATTTAGTGAAAAACCAACTCAGAGAATCTGGTGGATATTCAAGTATTTGTATTTTAAATCTCCATATCAACACATATGCTTAGTGACTGTGCAACCCATTGGTCAATATTTTGAAAAATTATTTTAGAATGCTGCATCGACTGTGTTAGTAAATCAGCTAAACATGCACTGTTCACAGTGTGCCAATCACAGCGCAATTGTAACAATAACTGACAATAATATTTAGTTTCTCTGAATTTACGTAAACCTTGTGGAGTTTGAGAAAAGCTGTTTGGAATAATTGAGCCAGTTCTTTTTCATGGCATGCTGAGCAGCAGGTAAAGTCAAATATCATTAAAACAAACAAATTGTGTACAAATTTTTCACAAATTACGGATTAAGTTCCTCAAAAATGACTATTTTTGTCACTCTTTTTATGCAATTTTTGTATAATTTTGTATAATATTTTGTATCTTTTATCAACCGTCTACCATCGATATTTCAACTATGATAATTATTACCAATGTTGTGGAGAGATAGGTTGATTAATCATTATTAAATGCAGGAGTAGTAATAATAATGAAAATTATTTAAAAACCTTTAGTCCAAAATATTGCAAGTCTTTAAACCTAGACTCGCTTTGCGCTGCTGTTGTAGACCTACTCATAATTATTAAGTATTTTTTGTCATGGTAAACAACTTTAAAAAGCAAAGAAAAAGTACTACTGCTGAACTAAGCCAGAGAAATTGAGAACAGCTCTGATACATTGGGTTCCTTTTCGTTACTTTTCTTTTTATTGCGGCGTTTATCATTATTTTGTATTTGCATTACCAGCATTGCTCATTCATTGTTGATATTATTGTTATGATACACTATAGTTTTTGTTCATAAGTTTCAATGCTAAAGATATTTATTTGCATCAAAGTTGTTTGTGCTTAAATTGAGGAATATAATGATATGGAAGAAATGAGAGTGTATAGCAGTACTATTATTAATGAGCAGTGTTCAACCACAGTGCTATGAATTAAAAATAATTTTTAAACAAAAAAGAAAAACAACTGCTTTTATACAACAACGATAAAAATAATATTATTAAAAATAGTAATAACAGTAATAATAATAAAATTAATAATAATCAATGACTAATAATTAATATTTTTGTTATTTTTATTTTTACTAAATAAATAAGAACTACTTTTATTATTATTATTACTTTTATTATTATTCTATATAGTCCTAATAAATAATAATAATTAATAAAAGGAATGAAAACAACAACAAACTAACCATAAAAACAATAAATAAGAATAATAATAATAAAACCAATAATAGAAAGAATAAAAAAAATAATACTGATAACAATAAACATAATAACAGTTACTCAAGCATAAAAATTACAATGCAGGAGGAGAGGGTGCTTATTAATTATTATTTTTATCATTATTATTAAAACTAACAATTATTTATTGTTGCTGTTATATATTATTATCATCATTATATCAATCATTTTAATAATAGAGCCACTGGCTTCAAAAAAATTGCTAAACAACAATATCAGGCTGGCATCAGCAATGAGATAATGTTGGAATGTGAAAGGCACATACAGTTGATAGGTGAGTCGGTGGAGAAGCAATTATAAGACCGAAAAAAGCTAGCAAAACAATTCCGTTTGGCGAACAGGTATCAATACTTGATTCGCTGTAGCACTGCTGACCAATCAAAAGGCTGTATCATGTCGGAATATAATCAAAATAAACCGAACGTGCTATAAAAGGCAGAAAAGTATGGCCGGATATAACTTGGCATAACTGATGAGAATGAGGTTTCTATTGGAAAGATTGCTGCGATCCTCTAGCAAAATAGAAATTCAAGAGTGTTATAACCTAGAGAATGTAATGACGACTCTGAATATGTATTTTTTATTAAGATTGATTCATTAGTGCCGGAGTTTTAAGCTAACATCGCAAAAACCGACTTACATTTATATATTAGATAAGCGGTAATCTCATTGCTTTTAAGCCAATAGCATAACAGGATACAAAAGGTTCACAAACAGCATAAGATGCTACAAAGTTCAATAGCAAAGCCAGAGAGTGGGGTTCGCAGGGGTGGAGAAAGGAAGGGGGTAATCTTCCGCTAAAATCTCCCACAATATGAAGAGAAAGCGAAATGATCTACTGGAAACGGCTTATGATTCTGACTTATCCTCACACGAAAAGTTAGATGAAAATGTTGAAAACCTACGTAGGTATTTGTCTGATGTCAAAAAGATTAAAAATAACCAAAATCAGACACAAAAGGATAGTTGGAGCCCCATTAAAAAAAAGAAGATAGAGTCTACTTCTCCTTTAGCCAATAGCACAGTTATTGATGATAAACCTAATGGCTTTTCACCAAATGTTCATAAAGACATTCAGTTAGAATCAGTGAAAATGGATGATGATGACGATGACGATGACGACGACGACGACGACGATGATGATGACATCGGGATGGAATTAAAAAAAGGGAGGTTGTTTGATACTGAAGACTCAACCCTACTTGGAAATACATTTCTTACTGATGGAGAAGATGAGCACGATAGTGAAAGTGAAGATTTAAAAGAGTTTGAAAAAAAAGCAACTGAATTAACAACAAAAAAGAGTGATCAAACGATTGCTGTCAGAATGTTGAATAATCTGAGTAAAATTGGTAGATTTGACTCGGAGAAGAACAGACTGAAAATTGGAGAACATTGGTTGAATCCTAAGACTTCCAAAACTTTACTACGAGACGTTCTAACCGAAGGAGGTAAAACACAATCGGGAAATACCAATTACAGTAGATTTAAAAGCTTGCTAACTGATGAAGGAATCACAACTGTCAGAAAATCCCCGCATCAAACACGTAAGAGTCAGAAGAAAAAGTTGGTCATTCCAGGTACTAATTCATGGATATCGACACGCTAAAAGAGTTGTATTACAATCCTGCATTACATACATCTCTACGAGGAGCTAGAGCTTTACTGAAAGCTCGTAGAAAGCGAGAGGGAGAAAAAAGAATCCGTGAATGGTTGAGTGGTGAGGATGCCTACACGTTACATAAAAGAGTTGTAACTAAGTTTAAACGTCGTCCTACAATTGTAGCTGGAATAGGGGAACAGTTACAGGTAGACTTGATGGATGTTCGATCTCGAAAAGAAGAAAATAATAATACAGCATTTTTACTGACTGCTGTTGATTCTTTATCTAGAAAATGATGGGCTGTGCCGCTCATCTCCAAATCAGGGCAGGTTGTAGCCAAAGGATTGAGAAGAATACTAGAAGGGGAAAACTATAAAGCTTTACAATCCGATAAAGGTAAAGAGTTTGACAACGTCAATGTAAAGACTCTCCTGGCGGAAAAAAAAATCAAGCGCTTTACAACTGAAAATGAGACGATAAAGGCATCGATGGTGGAGCGTTTTAACAGAACTTTAAAAGAGAAGATATATAGATATTTGACATATAAAGATGATGACAGATACATTGATGTTTTACCAGAAATGGTTAATGCATACAACAACACAATTCATGGCGCTATAGGTATGAGACCGAATGATGTGAATTTTCAAAATCAGGAACTTGTATGGAATCGTGTGTATGAAGGAGGTGAACATAGTTTAACTCAAGAAGCAAAACTAAAGATTGGGGATTATGTGAGAATAAGTAAGGCAAGAGGAGCGTTTGAAAGAGGATACACCCCGAATTGGACGATTGAGATTTTTATAATCACTGATGTACTTATTGATGAAAAACCTGTTGTATATAGGGTGAAAGATTTGGCTGAGGAGATGATTGATGGTACCTTTTACGAAAAACAGTTGCAAAAAGTAAAAAAACCTACGATTTTCAGAATTGAAAAGATATTGGGAAGAAGAATGAGAAGAGGTAAAAGACAGATTCTGGTTAAGTGGTTAGGTTATGGAGAAAAGTTCAACGAGTGGGTAGATGAATAGTTTATAAGGAAAGAACGCTCGATATAATCATCATACGTTGAGAAAATGTCGATGCTGATAACTCTAGTGGTGAAGAGTTTCCTGATAATAACAATTCCGAATTTACAGTGAGACTGTATAAATATTTGGTTATCAATGGCGGTAAATGGGAGGTAGGTCTGCTAGATATGTCTTATTCTAATAATTGGAAGAATGTTACCGAAGGGAAAATATATCTAGAAAAGACTAATGTCTCTGGTAAAAGCGAAAAGTCCTTCATCTTAATCGGTAATGGAAGATATGATAGTATGGAGGAGTTGGAGGAGATTATACGAAAGAAAATGAGTGAAATGGATTTAGACAAAAAATTTGCCATCTCCTACAACAAGATCACCAACACCACTTTACTAACTAACAGCGATCCTGATACTGCCATAAGCTTTTCCAAAGATATAGCATATATTTTTGGATTTGAACCAAAAACTATATACCCTCATGGTAGATACAATAATATCTCACCCCCTGATATAAATTCTGGTTTAACATCTCTCTATGTTTATTCCAACATTGTTGATAATAGAATGGTAGGAGATACGAATGTACCTTTACTGAGAGTAGTTCCGGTTCAAGGAAAGAAGAATAGTGCTGTGTATCAAGAATTTAAAAATCCTCACTATGTTGACGCTTCATCACTAAATAGTGATCTGATTCAAGTACTTATAACGAGTGACGACGGCCAACGAATACCATTTGATGGTGGAAAGGTTGTGTTGACGGTTCACTTTAGAGAGAAACAATTATAATGAGTTTGGTACGATACACCCCTGAGGACTCAAAAGATTTTTTTGATGAGTACTACAAGATGCAAGCTGGAAATGGAATTGGAGTGTATAGTGGCCGGCGGGTGATGCCTAATATGAGAGGAAATGGTCGTGGTAGTATTTTTTCAAGTATACTTAAATCCGCAGCACCAATGCTGAAAAGAGGAGCAATTAGTTTGGGGAAAAGAGCACTGTCTGTAGGTGAAAATGTAGCGCGTGATGTCATCAATGGACAAAGCTTTGCAGCATCAGCAAAGAAGAGGAGGTTGGCAGAGTTGAATGATCTGGGGGGAGATGTGCTCAATGCAGTCCGTCTAGATAGTATGAAAAGGAGAAAAACAAAAGGTGGAAAGAAGAGGAGAGGTGTTGGTAAACGTGGCATATTTTAATAGTAGCAGAATCCGATATAAAGACAGCAGAGCTTGATATCTATATTCATTAAGCAGTAACACCTCAAGCAATCATCACTCGCAAAAGATGGCTAACCTAAATGGAACAACAGGTAATAAGTTGGAAGGTTCTTCCTACAACATAAATCCAACGTTGGATGTATTTGCTACGGAACCAACAAACATATCGGTAGAGAGATCGGAATATGTTGTCATGAGACCTGATAGGTTAGATCCTTATGGTAGTATTGAGTTAACCTTGTCAGGGAGCACTGAACATTACACAGATCTCTACAACTCGTTTCTGCAAGTTGAAGCCACAGTTGTTCAAGATGATGGAACCGATATTACAGGTAATGATGATGATGCAGTTGTGTGGATGGGAGATTCAATGCATACATTATTCAGCGAGTTGAAAATGTCGATAGAAGGAACCACTGTTGAATACGCTAACAACTACTGTTTACGCTCCTACTTTTCACAACTACTCGAAAACAGTGCAGAAAGAAAGAAATATCAAGGTAAGATGGAAAGATGGCTGTATGATGATTCATCTAGCAAAGACGCTGTTGATCACAAAACCGCAGATAAGAAAAAGAGGAGAGCTCTAATCATAGGTGGAAAGACAATAGAATTAACTGGAAAACCTCATCTCGCATTATTTCAGCAGAAAAAACTAATAATTCCAGGTCCTACTATGCAGCTGCAGTTTGAGCGTGCCTCCGGCAAACTAGCTTTGTTTGCTGCGAATGAGACGCCTGCAGGAGGAGCAAAGATTAGAATTGATAAATTTGAACTTCATCTTTGTAAAGTTAAGGTGAATCCTACAATACAAAACTCCCAACTCAGTTTGGCGTTGGAAGGTCACAACTACATTTATCCAGTTGATCGAAAACGGATAAAACTATATGGAATTCGTGCTGGTGTTGCGCAGATTGACATCACTTTGGAAGAAAACAAACAAAAACCTAAACAGATCTATTTAGGTTTAGTTGATCACAACGCAATGAACGGACGTTTCACCTTGAATCCATATAGAATGAAACATGCTAATGTTGATAGTATTGTATTGAGAGTTGGTGATTGTCCAATTGGAAGAAGATTTGAGCCAAATTATACTAGAGGGATTTTTGGAAGAAAATATCATCAGTTTCTACACGCTACCGGAACTTTGCTTGAAGGTGATAGTCTCGGTATTACGAAAGAACAATACTTTGATGGTACTACACTTTATGGATTTGATTTGACTGGTGATTTTCTTAAAGAAGGATTTCACTCTATGAAAAATGTCACAACAAGTGTGGAAATTCGTTTTAGCACTAACACGACTGATGGATTATCCTTGGTAGCATACTTTGTAAAAGACGGTGTGTTGGAGATGGATAGCATTCTTCAATTAACTATCGGGGGAAACGCAGTGCTTTAAACAGAAAGTTAGAGATGAATACCATGCAAATTCGTTCGATCTTATCTTCAGACGTTTTATGTCAAAGCGTAGGGATTCATGTTGGAGCTAGAGAACAGTTTTGGAAGCAAATTTGCAATTTTCCAACAGGATGTTTCGTATTCAACACCCATTATTCTCACCAACCTGGAGAGCATTGGTTGGCTGTGTACGCTAATGATTCAGAGGTGGATTTTTTTGACTCGTTTGGGCGCTCTGTTTCCTTTTATCCGGATGTAAATGAATTACTAAGTATTCATGGAGGATATGAAACAATACAAAGTAATGAAACACAACCACAAAATTTTTTGTCAACTGTATGTGGGGATTATTGTGTATACTTTTGTTTACTGAGAAGTAGAGGGTGGAGTATGGATGAAATTGTTAGAAGTTTCCGAGATATAGGAGATAGTGAGATGAGAGATCACTCAATACGGAGATTTATCATACAGACTTATCCTAACTTCGAGTTCATACAAGATAATGCAGTAGAAGGAATAGATGGAGTGCATATACAAGGAACTAATATAAATATAATATAATAAATAAATTATTATAATTGATTTTTATTTGATATAACAAATAAAATGAATAAAATACAACTGATCTCATTATTTGTGCTAAACACTATAGAACCTATAAAAACTATTATTTTGTAATGTTTCAAGCAAGAAGTAAATAAGATCTTCTCATTTTCTTCCTCAGGAGCGCTCTTTAGTTATATCTAAAAGACATAGTAACTAATGACTCTATCATACATAGTTATATGAATTAATTTTACAAAAAATACTTCGGAACTTTCTTTAAATAGATATGAAACTTACCATCATAGAAGACTAGTCACATCCTTTGTGTTATCGATTAAGACTCCGATGTGCTGTTCTGGACAATTCTCTTTTTCATTTTCATCAAAGTAGGAGAGACAGGTGTGTTGCAGCAAAGTATCAAACAATTCTGAGGCTTGAATGAAAGCTTGAAGAGCCGAGAGTAGAATGACATCGTAGGAAATCATGTCGTTCGTATTTTGTTTTAGTCCTTTGAATACGATTACACCGCTTTTTTCCGCCACCACAGATGAAGCTATTTGAGCAGGGATGCTAAGATCTCCAATCAATAGCTCTCCTTTCACCATACATCTGTAATTAGCCACTATAATATAGGCAGTCTTGTTCCAACGAGTATCACATTTTCTTAGCATTCCAGGATTCTCATAAGCTATAACACTTCCTGTC
The DNA here is from genome assembly GCA_945261195.1 of Cryptosula pallasiana. NCBI lineage: Eukaryota > Metazoa > Bryozoa > Gymnolaemata > Cheilostomatida > Cryptosulidae > Cryptosula > Cryptosula pallasiana. Next base: position 38,419,216 of record OX183134.1, on the reverse strand, counting down.
GGAAAATCGTGTAGGTGAGCAACACTGAAATAAGCCTGTATTTGTCTCAAACTCTTGCCGTACAATGAGTTGAATGGATCGTTGATCTTTCGATTACAACCTTGAGATTCAGCGGTTCGAAAAATCGCATCTCCTGTCTTTCCTTCTCCCATATAAATTAAAACAATTGGACGTGTTTGCCTAGCTTTATTAACAAGCAGTCCTATTTCGGTTGAAACATCACTCTTCACTCTAGTTCTCTTTTTATCCTTTCGATAGTTGTAAATGATGGCACACTTTGATTCATCACGAAATTCAACAGACAACACCTCCATAACTGTTGGTACTGGTAGTTCGCAGATTTCCATGGACTCTTCAAGTTTTTCTAGACTATCTGGAGAGAGAGAGTTTATTAACCCGGCGCTCTTGTAGGTGAGAGTGGTTAGTTCATTACTTTCAGCATCTTGAAAGGGTATTCTGGTGTGGCGAAAAAGCGTTTCGTCTCCAACATCGGTCAAAACTAGTTTTTTGCACTTCGAGCCAGTTTCATTATCATCTTTTGTCAAATCAATGAAAGATCGTTTCCTCATTGATGTTTTTTTTTAAGACAGCTTAGTAGGAGATGTGAATGAAGTAAAATCTTGTTGGCATTCTGGTTCATCAACCACCAATTGACTTTCTGCCATATCAAAGATAGGAGAAGGTGATGGGGAAAGGGTTTGCTGGGGTCCTGCTTCTTCATTCATCGGTTGACTTCCTTTGTCTTGAGTATTCATTCTAAAAAAACAAAACATTTTATTTAATTTTTCGTAATTAATTTTAAAAGATCATAAAGATCATAAGCCTTCAGCTAGTTGTGTTAGCTAACAGAAAATAAATATTTTTACTCTTACCTTTATAAAGAAGGTGAGCTCCTAGTAGTTGCAATAGAAGGTTTAGTAGATGTTGCTTCTCCGCTAGCTGTTGTAGAACTGGATGCTTTCTATGTGAAAACAGTGGCTCTTAAATAGGTAAAGTTGCACTGATTAAATCTTCTGAATCAACATTTTTTCACGCGAATACAACTCAATGCTTTCGCGGGAATAAATAATTTATTTTCACGCGAATGGAAACCGTTGCTTTCGCGGGAATAAACATTTTATTTTCACGCGAATACAAACCAATGCTTTCGCGGGAATAAATAATTTATTTTCACACGAATAGAAACCGTTGCTTTCGCGGGAATAAATAATTTATTTTCACGCGAATGGAAACCGTTGCTTTCGCGGGAATAGACATTTTATTTTCACCCGAATACAAACCAATGCTTTCGCGGGAATATATAATTTATTTTCACGCGAATGGAAACCGTTGCTTTCGCGGGAATAAACATTTTATTTTCACCCGAATACAAACCAATGCTTTCGCGGGAATATATAATTTTTTTTCACGCGAATGGAAACTGTTGCTTTCGCGGGAATAAAAATTTTATTTTCACGCGAATACAAACCAATGTTTTCGCGGGAATAAAAAATTCATTTTCACGCGAATACAAACCAATGCTTTCGCGGGAATAAATAATTTATTTTCACGCGAATAGAAACCGTTGCTTTCGCGGGAATACAAATTTTATTTTCACGCGAATACAAACCAATGTTTTCGCGGGAATAAATAACTTATTTTCACACAAATGGAAACCGTTGCATTCGCGGGAATAAACATTTTATTTTCACGCGAATACAAACCAATGCTCCCGCGGAAATAAATACTTTATTTTCACGCGAATGGAAACCGTTGCTTTCGCGGGAATAAAAAATTTATTTTCACGCGAATAAAACAGGAATATTTCACGCGAATAACACTATTCTGATAGAGTTTTCGCGTGAGTGTTTTTAATGGTTATAAGTTAAATGAGTAGGAGTGTCTTATAGTATATAAGAACAGCTCTCTCTACATAGAAATCATTCTCTTCAGCAATAACCTCAGGAGCATCAACTACTACAATAACCTCAGGAGCATCAACAGTAGTAATATATGAGCAGATCTCCCTACCAAGTGTTTTTTGTGGGGTTAAAATCTGGGGTTATGCAATGGGTTACGGCGTTGGATGGATTCGCCGATATTATATTGTATTTCATTTGAGGGGTACTTGAGTGGCATTTGAGTGGCATTTAAGTGGCATTTGAGTTTTGATTATTTTTTTACTTAATTTGAACTTTATGGCATCTAAATTTTGAATGTATGGCATTTAGGTTATGATAATTTTTACATAACTGTATACATAATTATAACTCATAGGGTATCTAGATTTTGAATGTAAGGCATTTAAGGTTTGATAATCTTCTGTAATTCCGACTCATATGATATCTTGAGAGAGAGGAGATATATCTACATTGAATAAATACAGTGATTAAAAAATGAAACAATATGTGAATATATACATTTATTGTGTAATAAGTAGGGAAAATCTCTCCATATAATATAGCTAGAGTCAGTAAATACTAAGTAATAACAATTAATACATAGTCTTTTTTTACAATGATGTCTTTGATGTAGTGATGTTATATCTTAAGAAGGGAGACTTCTGTTTTATGTGCTTTTGAATTCGTAATGAACTAAAATAAAAAGTTATGTATTAGTATAGAATGATTAAACAAAAATTTAAATTAATTACATGAATTTGAATTATAGCTTTAGTTACATTGGATAGTTTACATTATATAGAAAAGGGAAATAGCTCACCAAGTCACATTGTCCAACTTGTTTTTTGAATTAGAGACTATCCATCGCTAAAACACTCATCATTTTTTTTCAGCAACATATCCTGTCTCAAAATCATCAAAGTCTCCACGTAGAAAATCTTCAAGTTCATCATCATCAATTTCTAATATTGTTTTGTTGTGCTTTGCTTGATCACAATATTGTTTCCAATACATTCGACTGAGACTGTATGGAGAGCAAAATGAAAGATCGTATTCTGTCTTAAATTTTCCGTGGGTTGTTTTTCCTCTGTAGATCATCACACCTGGAGTATATCGGTTAGCTTCTGAAGCATATTTGTCTGGTATGGCAAGCGTCTTCAACAGCGTTTCTCCACATTGTTCAATGCTATAACGGATACAAATTACATTCGACTGCCCTCCTTTAAATCGATGAGGAACGAATCTATCAACAACATCTCGGTAAGGAAAAATAGCGCCGGGTTGAAAACTATTGAGGGTGTTGATGTTCAAGAAGCGTTTGAGCTGACCTTTAGTCAATGTACTAAAATATAGTGATTCCTCTTCAGCTTTCTTTTTGCTTAGAGGATGTCTGGTAACACGCCTGACATCATACCAAAGAACGCTTTTATTTTTTGGTTTTCCCTTTCTACCCAAATATACAACGTTAAACGGAGGGGAGTAATTATCACAGTTGAAGTTTTTAGCTATTTCAACTGGACAGAGGAGTATTTTGGGTTCGAGTTCATTTATATCTGAAGGATCATGGTAGTGTACTTGAGAATATCTACACTTCTCCTTACTTGATGGATGTATCACACCAGTCACTCGCATAATGCTTGGGATAGGAAGATCTTCAAATGTTTTGCAAATCGGAACTTTTGGTGAGTCAATCACTTGACAACCTTTAGACTTTTCTAATTCCCTAGCTCTCCTTTCGTTGAGACATTCAACTGTTAAATGAGTTATAGCTGCACTCTCCATTGTTTGCTTATCAACGGAAGTAGTTTGTTTTCTCACTATTTGTTTTCGTTTCCTTACTATTCGCTTTTTTGGAGCAGTTTTCCTTCTCTTAGGAGTTGTTTTGCCGTTTTTCATTTTATTTTCTGTTGGATATGGATCTGTGCTAAGGAGCTCTTCAGAAAGAGCATCCATAACATTCTAAAAATAAAAGGGTAATATTTGCATGAGTGGCTAAGAGTGTATTTATTACTTAGAGTGTCTTATATATATATATATATGTATTTATGCCAAAAGCAGTTAAGATCATAGAGTTATGGTAGATTGAGAATGTGCTTATTAAACTATTGGGATGTGGAGACAGACAACAAAGGATGCATTCAAATATATATATATGTATTTACTTAATATCATACCGCTTTTAACATCTCAATTGGTAAGAAATAAAATATAATAGTTTGAACAAAATATTGTAAAATAATAAAAAACAACTAAAAATTTTTCATAAATATGTATGAAACGCTTCTAACATTAGTTCTAAAATACCTACAGAAGAGGATAGAGCTTTATCTATTTGGACATAATTATAAATATGCTTTCTGAATTTATAAAAAGTTTTTTTGTTCCATGTCATGTTGTATAATTTTTTGAAAACTATTTGATTCCAAGCACTTCTTTTAATTTCCTTTAAAAAATTATTAATATTAACGACTTCCACCATTGACAAAACGATTTTGAAACCGTTTTTTATAATGTCATCAAAACGTTCTGTAGATATATCATGTTTCTTACAACACATCCCCATACTCATCATGTGTTGAGTTATACAGAATATTATAACTTGAAATTTCAAACGTTCTACAGCTTTTTCTTCAACAACATCATTATTTATCACATAGTTATGATACATTTCTGGAAGGAAGTCTTTTAAGTAGATTGGATTTGTTGTTGTATTGTTCTAAAATACAAGCGATAATTAGATAACTAAAATAATTAAAGGTTTTCAACAGGTGTTAAATAGTATTTTTTATTAATTCTTACCTTTTCATCAGGCTGAGATTCCGACTTTAGATACAATGGTTGACTTTCTACGTCTTGAGTATTCATTCTGAAAAACAGAAAAAATTGGTTCAATTCTTTATAATCAATTTAAAGATAGATATGTCATAAAGCCTTCAGATAGTTGTGTTAGCTAGCGGAAATAAATGAATTTAAGTTTTACCTTTATGAAGAGAGAACTCTTAGTAGTTGCAATGGAAGATGTAGTAGATAGATGTTGCTCCTTTGCTCACTGTTGTTGAACTGGATGCTCTCTGTCTGAAACCGTTGTCTCTTATATAGGTAAATGTGTGAAAATAAATGTTTTATTCCCGCGAAAGCATTGGTTTGTATTCGCGTGAAAATAAATGTTTTATTCCCGCGAAAGCAACGGTTTCCATTCGCGTGAAAATAAATTATTTATTCCCGCGAAAGCATTGGTTTGTATTCGCGTGAAAATAAAATGTTTATTCCCGCGAAAGCAACGGTTTCCATTCGCGTGAAAATAAGTTATTTATTCCCGCGAAAACATTGGTTTGTATTCGCGGGAAAATAACATTTTTATTCCCGCGAAAAGATTGGTTTGTATTCGCGTGAAAATAAAATATTTATTCCCGCGAAAGCAACAGTTTCCATTCGCGTGAAATTAAATTATTTATTCCCGCGAAAGCATTGGTTTGTATTCGCGGGAAAATAAAATGTTCATTCCCGCGAAAGCAGCAGGTTCCATTCGCGGGAAAAAAAATTATTTATTCCCGCGAAAGCATCGGTTTGTATTCGCGGGAAAATAAAATTCTTATTCCCGCGAAAGCAACAGGTTCCATTCGCGTGAAAATAAATTATTTATTCCCGCGAAAGCAACGGTTTGTATACGCATGAAAATAAAATGTTTATTCCCGCGAAAGCATTGATTGGTATTCAAGTGAAAATAAAATGTTTATTCCCGCGAAAGCATTGGTTTGTATCCGCATGAAAATAAATTATTCATTCCCGCGAAAGCAATCGTTTCCATTCGCGTGAAAATAAATTTTTTATTCCCGCGTAAGCAACAGTTTCCATTCGCGTGAAAATAAAAAGTTTATTCCCGCGAAAGCAATGGTTTGTATTCGCGTGAAAATAAATTATTTATTCCCGCGAAAGCATTGGTGTTCTTCCGTAAAAATAATGTTTCATTAATTTAACCTTATGATAAATGGCATGATTTTAGCTATATAAGAAGCACTGTTTTTACACAGAAAGCAGTCACTTCGACATTAGCAACTGAAGGAGCAAGATCTACTACAACATCATCTACTACAACTGCTAGAAGGACTTTTCTGTTTGGAGGTAAGTCAACTTGAATGAGTATAAATTTAATTTTTATCGATTTAGATTCTAACAGCGGTATAATATTGAGTAAATATTGTACAGGAATTTATGGTGTAGTGGTAGCTATCACCTGTACAGCGGCCCACAGTAGTAAGCGTCTACAAGCAGTGCAGTGTTCGCCCTTACTTTGCCCAAGGTCGGCAATCTAAACCGTAGAATAGAATTTGCAGTGTTGTATGCTCGTGAGCGATACACAGTGAGGAGTTGTCCAACTCTCTCACTTTCCACTGATTTCCTACTCGGTGGAATAGATGCGTCGGGTCGAACTAGCTGTTGGAATAATCGTTCCAGTATCACTCGGTAGAGTGCAGTGCAAGTCGAATTGACTGGACACTTTCTACTGACTATTATTCTAGCCACTAGTCGACTGGTCCAAGAGCTTATTTAATTGTCCGAATTTAATGGTGCAAGTGTGTGAACCAGCCTGTTCACTTGTCAGCGCAATCTGTATATCTGTATGTGTGCTTACTTGTATATTTCTGCTTAGCCACTGGTGCAATTGCATAAGTGCTTTATGCAATAAGATCAACAAGTAAGTGAGAGTAAGTGCCAGGTTAACTCTGATCTTTATTTTGTACAACATCCAAATATATATACAGTAGGCGGGTATGTTTTATTTAGTCACACCCTTGTGTAAAATATGTAAGCCACACCTTGCTATGTACCAATTAGCAGTGGACAAGAACAATAGTAAATAAAAGTGGAATAATGATCACGCCTTGCTATACACCAATGAGCGTCGAGAAAAAGATAATAATAATAATAAATCGTATGCATAGAATGACACAGCATAGAACCTGTAGTTAGACACCAATACATAGAACGATACATGGACGTAGACATTGAGTAGATATTGAGTAAATAATTGTTTAGCAAGACAATAGCGCGTAGACGAGTGAGTATATAATTAGAGTACTTGTCTAGACGGTGAGTAGAATTAGTGGCGAGTGCTGGCGTCCCTCGCAATAATAATAAGCAGGTGGGTCGACTCCATTCCTCCACAATATATATATATATGTATATATATATCTTCAAATTGGTTTGAAAAAGAAATCAAAAAATCATAACATGGATTTTTACTTTATCTTTTAGAATGTCGACACAAGTCAATACAAAACAACTGAAGAATAAAGAACCAAAACCTTCACAAGATAAGAAGGTGATTGATGACAATGTACTTCTTCAACGCACTACGATTCCCTTTCAAAGCGCCAGTCTGAATACTCCGGCAACTCTCATCATCAAAAGCGCCTCTCTGTTAAGTACTCTATCTCCAGCTTCCAGAAGAAACATTGAAAACATAGTCAAAGTTGAAGATTTACCAATACCTACAGTTATGCAGGTGTTAACCGTTGAGCTCCATGATGAAACGAACTGCATCATCATCTACAACTATAAAAAGGATGGAAAGGTAGTTAGAGTGAAGAGCACTATTCCATTAGCAGCAGGATTACTTGTCAATGAAGCTTCGCAAATAAGACCACTGGTTTTGATCTACATGGGTGTTGAAAAGACTGGAAAAGCAATTTTTCGTGCTGCTACAGAAACAGGAACTACTTTGAGGTGTAAGAATGCGTTTGATGTATTACCAGAAAAAAGTATGCGACAAATCAATGCTTATTTCGAGGTAGCTAATTTTCAGGATTTCCCAACAGATAGTGTCATATGTTTCCAAAACCCTGAAGTTATAACAAAATCTGACAGGTGATGGAATGGAAATGAAGAGACTCTTCTAGTTCAATACAGAAGTGTTGTAGATGAAGAATTACTGATCGGAGATATGCGCATTCCTCATCAAATAGCTTCTGCTGTGACATCGGAGAGATTTGGAGTGATTCTGTTCAAGGGTCTGAGTCGAAACGCAGACAATTCAATTTTCTACAACATCAGTGTACTCGCAGCTCATCAAGCCTTCGTCCAAGCCTCGGAACTGACTGATAATCCAAAATCTGAGGATTTTCTCAACCACTTCGATGATGCTGAAAAAGAAAACTGTGGAGAACAAACTCTCGAGAAGCTAATTTATAACTCAAGGGATTCATATCACTATAGGTAAGTTTTATTAATTTTTACCTTAATTTTAAAAAAGTTGATTTGTGAAAATTTTGTGTATTCTTACAATAAAAAACCACTTAAAATGATAAATTGGTGAACATTTTTGTAAAACATTTTCAAGTTATATATATATATTTCGAATTAAAAAAGGATTTTGTTGTGTCATCAGTGTATTTTTTTACATAAAAGTTTAAAAAATAACAAAAGGTTATAATTATTTTACAAAAATGTTTAGTTTTTCACATAAATGATCAATTCATAAACATTTTTTTTAAAACATTTTTAAATTATATTTATTTCGGATTAAAAAAAGGATTTTTTTGTGTAATCAGTGTATTTTTTTTACATTAAAGTTTAAAAAATAACAAAAGGTTATTATTATTTTACAAAAATGTTTAGTTTTTCACATAAATGATCAATTGATAAACATTTTTTGTAAAACATTTTTAAATTATATATATTTCGGATTAAAAAAAGGGTTTTTTTTGTGTAATCAGTGTATTTTTTTAGCTAGAAGTTGAAAAAAAATCACAAAAGGTTATAATTATTTTACAAAATTGCTTAATTTCTCACGTAAATAACACGTTTTATCACATAAATGGATTATTCATGAGTGTTTGTTGTAAAACATTTTTAAAATTATATATATATATATTTATATTTATACATTCCGAATCCAGATGAAAAAAAGGACTTTTTCGTGTGTAATCAGTGTATTTCTTTTACATAGAAGTTGAAAAAATAACAAAAGTTTATAATTATTTTACATTAATTTTAATCATGCTATACTAATACATCACCTTTTATTTTAGTCCATTATATCGTAAAAAGAAAACAGAGTAAAGAACTTTCCCTAAAAAATAATGAGCTGAATGATGTAACTCAGTGAGTTATTTTCCTGTTATATATAATGTAAACTATCTAATGTAGCTAAGAGTAAAATTTAAATTCGGTAAAATTTATTTATATAATGAATAACTTTTGTATTTTAGTCAATTATTGGATCACAAAGAATACGGAATACAAGAATTCCTCTCTGGGTCTAATAATATGTCAGAAGATCAAAGAAGATATTGTTCAAGAAAAGCGCTTTGTAACCATTGATATTGTAAGCCATAGTAGTTTGTATTACAGAAAATTTACTATAAAACAGTTTTATGAATGTAAAAACTAGATATGATATTTTCTATTACAATTATTTACTTGTAAAATTTATTCATCTAGAGAGGTAATTTGGTGATTTGTTGACAGATTTTAAAAAGTTAAAAGTACAAAAAAATTAAAAAATATCGAAAACTATATATTTCAATGATCATTTTTTTAAATTATTCAAAAAAAACATAAAAAATTTAAAAGGATTGTGTAGGATAAAATTCTCACTCAAAAGTTTATTGAAAATTGAATGAAATAAAAGAATATTTTCCCAAATACCAAAGTTTTGTAAATATAAAGTGAAAATCTCTATATATATATTGTTTTTAAAATAATATCGAAAACTATATATTTCAATGATTATTTTTTAAAAAAATAAAAAAAGAAAAAAAGTCATATAATAAAACCTTGTTGTGAAACATGAAAAATTTAAAAGGAAGGTGTAGGATAAAATCCTCACTCAAAAAATTATTGAAAATTGAATGGAATAAAAGAATTTAAAGTGAAATTCTATATATATATATATTTATTTTTTTAAAAAAATATTGAAAACTATATATTATAATGATTATTTTTTTAAAAAGTTGAAAAACAAAAAAACTTTGTAATAAAACCCTGTTTTAAAACATAAAAATCTAAAAAGGATGCTGTAGGATAAAGCCTTCGCTCAAAAAATTAATGAAAATTGAATGGAATGAAAGAATATTTTACCAAATACTGCATTTTTCTCGTAAATATATTGAAAATTGAATGGAATAAAAGAATATTTTACCCAAATACCGCATTTTTCTTGTAAATATATAGTGAACATTTCTAAAATATTGTTGGTGAAATTTACTGGAAAATGGTTTCAAGTGTGTCAAAGACTAAATATGATGTTTTCATTGAAATGCTTATTTTCCATTTCTAAAATATTGTTGGTGAAATTTACTGGAAAATGGTTTCAAGTGTTTCAAAGACTAAATATGATGTTTTCATTGAAATGTTTATTTTCAAAAGATCCAAATAATAACATTGAATCAATTAGTTAAATTTAACAGTCAAATTCTTTTTTTATCAAGTAGGCTGAATGTTTCTATTGTGATTAATTCTCAAATATTGTAAACTTGAACTATCTAGAGGAGTAATTTGTCGATTTTGATTAGTTTTTTTCTTTTAAAAAAATTATCATGTAATACCACATACTTCAGTTCTAATTCGTTTTGAACAATTTCATGGGAGACAAAGAATAAAAAAGTTACATTGATTTAGTTTTTAGAATTAAAGTTGCTATCGAAAATGGTTTGTTCTTGAATGAGTAAATCCATAACCTCCTCATCATCATGGCAAAAGTTTTCTGATGATTGCATTTTGAAAAACAATTTTTTTTCTTTTAAAAAAATCATTACGTAATACCACATACTTCAGTTCTAATTCGTTTTTAGAATTAAAGCTACCATCGAAAATGGTTTGTTCTTGAATGGGTAAATCCATAGCCTCCTCCTCATCATGACAGAAGCTTTCTGATGATTGCATTTTGAAAAACAAATTACATTGTTTTAGTTTTCAGAATTGAAATTGCCATCGAAAATGGTTTGTTCTTAAATGGGAAAATCCATAACCTTCTCATCATCATGTCTAAGTTTTCTACCCCAATATCTCCAACCTCTCAGAGATAGAGATTGTTCTGTTTAAAAAAATAATGGAAATTGTATATATAAATGATTGTTTTTGAAAAATATGGTAAATTTTTGAAAAAAATTCAAAAGGAAAATGCAGGATAAAACCCTCACTGAAGAAACTAATTTTGTATGATAGGTTGCTTACCTAATAATAAGAAAATAATGAATAATTTATATTTAAGCAATTATTGAAAAAATTAATGAAAATTGAATAGAATAAAGGAAATATTTTACCAAATAGCCTGTTTTTTTTGTAAAGATATACAAACAGATAAAATTTAACCATTTAAAGGATGATTTCTTTTTTGCAAAAAAAATAATGAAGATTTAATGAAATGAAAGAATATTTTACCAAATACCTTGTTTTTTTGTAAATTTGTACAATTAGATGAAATTTAACCGTTTATAGGATGATTTGTTTTTGTAAAAAATTAATGAAAATTGAATAAAATGAAAAAATATTTCACCAAAATACCTCTTTTTTGTAGATGTAAACAAATAGATGAATATCTAACTTTATCCATTTTTTTCCATTTGGGATCATGTTTTGAAGGTTTTCAAGATAGTTTTAGTAAAAGCTTATGCATTGATTGTCATTACAAGTTGTAGTATTTGGTATTATTTAATATTTACTGACTCTAGCTATATTATATGAAATTTTCCCTACTTATTACACAATAAATGTATATATTCACATATTGTTTCATTTTTAATCACTGTATTTATTCAATGTAGATATATCTCCTCTCTCTCCTCTCTCAAGATATCATATGAGTCGAATTACAAAAAATTATCAAAACTTAAATGCCATACATTCAAAATCTAGATGTTCTATGAGTTAAAGTTATGTATATAATTATGTAAAAAATTATCAAAACTTGAATGCCATACATTCAAAATCTATAAGTTCAAATTAATTAAAAAATAATCAAAACTCAAATGCCACTTAAATGCCACTCAAATGCCACTCAAATACCTCTCAAATGAAATACAATATAAACTCGGCGAGTTCATCCAACGACGTAACTCATTGCATAACCCCCAAGATCAAATCCACAAAAAAACACTTGGTAGGGAGATCTGCTCATATATTACTACTATCAACTACTACAGCTGATTTTTTGGTGATAAGGTAAGAATTAATAAAAAAACTATTTTAATCAAAGCTAAAATGTAATTATTTTACAACACTGTTTAATCATCCTAACATAACTTTTTTTATTTTAGTTCATTATGAGTTCAAAGTCATATACAATAACAGACTTCCTCCCAGAGATTTATCACAAGTATATCAAAGAAAATGTAGCCGTGCAGGGAAATGTGAAATATCCATTAACATTGCAAGCTGCGTTATTCTGTATAACGCAGCATTTGCTAACTTTAGCATTTTTATACGGAGAGCTACCCATACAGTACCAACCACATACATTTCACCAGAATGCCGACAATCAAGAAACATTCTTACAACTAACAATTCAAAACAATTTTGAGACAGTTTTGAAAATGTCTAAAATCGTGAATATTAACCATTTTTTAAAAAAAATTAAGAGAAAGGTATGGGATCAAGATCTCACACAAAGATTAGTTAAAGCCTAATGGACTGAAGAATTAATGCTTGAGTTTAAGCCTAATATTTTACGCTATATTCAAACAGATGAATGCTTATATAAATCTATTGCTTCGTTTGAAGTTATGTTATGGCTTTTTCAAGAATATAAACTTTAATATATACAATCATACAATATTTAATTTCTATTCAATGTACATAAATATATATATAGCTATCGAAAAAATTGTCGAAACTTAAATGCCATACATTCAAAATTTAGATGTCATATAAGCTCAAATTAAGTTCGAGTTATGTAAAAAAATTATCAAAACTTGAATGCCATACATTCAAATCTATATGCCATATAAGTTCAAATCAAGTAAAAAAATAATCAAAACTCAAATGCCACTTAAATGCCACTCAAATGCCACTCAAATGCCCCTCAAATGAAATACAATATAAACTCGGCGAATTCATTCAACGCCGTAACCCATTGCCTCAACTCCAAGATCTAATCCACAAAAAAACACTTGGTAGGGAGATCTGCTCATATATTACTACTGATAATATAAAGGTTAAAACACACTACTGAAAATCACATAGATGTTGTTAATACCATTTCGCAATGAATAGCATTTTGCTATAATATACAACATCTGGTAATCTAACACAGTGTTGCTACCATGGATTGTTTGAGATGATTTTGGCAATCATTAATCGAGATACCACCTGTTTAGGCTAGAATAAACTTCCTACAACAATAGCATATTACCCTTGCTAGGTTACTAAGGCTAGTTTTCCTCAAAAATAGGTCTCATTCCCTTAAAGGAACCATTACAAGTCAAAAATTGTCTTGCTCAGCTTAAAAAACTATCACAGGGTTTGTTGGCATTCCCTTTTGGTCCACAGATATCATTGTGGTTGGTCAACCCCTCTTATCTGCGCAACAGAATGCCACCAGGTTTAATCAGCCGCCCTACTCAGTCATACAGAATTTTACTGGGCTTGTAAAACTAACTACTATTTCTATCAAACTGCCAACCAGTCAGTAATTAAGAACTTTAAGAGACATTTATGCCACGTCAGAAAGTAGTATAATATAATTAAATGAACTTGACTGTCAGAAATGCTCTACAAGAGATATGGTGATTACCTATACACAGCAGTTTTTAGGTAGAGTAATAAAAAAGATAAAGAACAACCACCAAGCTTGATGAACATAAAACAGCACACGGTGGTTTTAATAAAAGATAAATAAAAATGCTTACAACTAGACAAATTATTATACAAAGAATTGGGCTAAAGAGAACAAGTAATAAACTGTTGCTCTAGCCACAACTTGTAGCAATCAGAACCTTAACAGATTCTTATGGCTGGCTACAGGGTAATAGAGGGTGGCTATCTCCAAGCACTGGCTGGCTCCAGTGTAATAGAGGGTGGCTATCTCCAAGCACTGGCTGGCACCTGGGTAATAGAGGGTGGCTATCTCCAAGCACTGGCTGGCTCTAGTGTAATAGAGGGTGGCTATCTCCAAGCACTGGCTGGCTCCAGTGTAATAGAGGGTGGCTATCTCCAAGCACTGGCTGGCTCCAGTGTAATAGAGGGTGGCTATCTCCAAGCCCTGACTGGCTCTAGGGTATTAGAGGGTGGCTATCTCCAAGCACTGACTGGCTCTAGGGTAATAGAGGGTGGTTATCTCCAAGCACTGACTGGCTCTAGGGTAATAGAGGGTGGCTATTTCCAAGCACTGGCTGGCTCCAGTGTAATAGAGGGTGGCTATCTCCAAGCACTGGCTGGCTCCAGTGTAATAGAGGGTGGCTATCTCCAAGCACTGGCTGGCTCCAGTGTAATAGAGGGTGGCTATCTCCAAGCCCTGACTGGCTCCAGTGTAATAGAGGGTGGCTATCTCCAAGCCCTGACTGGCTCCAGTGTAATAGAGGGTGGCTATCTCCAAGCACTGGCTGGCTCCAGGGTAATAGAGGGTGGCTATCTCCAAGCCCTGACTGGCTCCAGTGTAATAGAGGGTGGCTATCTCCAAGCACTGGCTGGCTCCAGTGTAATAGAGGGTGGTTATCTCCAAGCACTGGCGATATTTTCTAGTTACATTTTTATATCAGTTTAATACCAACAGCTTTAAACTTTGATGGAAACCTTAAAGTTGAATTTCCAGAATAAATGGTAATACATTTTTTTAAAATGCTCACAAGATCTATGGCAGTTCGCACAGTGTTGGCGGCACTTTATGCAGGTCAGTTGGACTCAGCTGTACCATTTTTTATTGGCTGAAATGAGTTTTATTTGTCTACCAGCAAAGAGTTGTATTTTCTCATCAACAATGTTTGTTACTTCGGCGTTTATCTTTCATCACATAATTCTATTGATCACAAGAATTTCTAAAAATACTTTTCTCTGCGGCAGTTTGTAGCTTCGTGAAGTAATTTTTAGGGTGAGACGTTGATGCCACCTTAATCGTACTGATAAGCTTAGTTAAAAAGTGTATGACTCTTTGAAAACTTGAGAAGCTGGATGAGAAACCTCAGCGTAACAGTCAACTTTTTATTACTTCAGCTTGGCCAACCTAAAAAAGCTGGAAAAGTTGATTCTCCCAGGCAACGCTTTTACAAACGGATTACCAGCTGTGATCGGGGAACTGTCTTCTCTAGTAGAACTCCATGTATATGCTTGTGGACTCTCTCACTTACCAGAGAGGTAGGTAAACTCAGTTATGCAAAATAATTTATTGGTTTATGATAAGCTGTAGAAAAATGTAAAACTGCAGCAATTATTCACGAGATTTTCGGTTTCATGAAAATGTGATCATCGCAAAGAATTTGATAGGTGAAGTAATTTGACTTGCAAAAAATAATAACAAAATCTCCATAAGTCTGGGTACCTTACATCGGTTTTAATGCAAAGACTGTATCAGCTACTGCACACACTCAGTAAATATCTTTGTGTTTTAGCCTGAGGAAATTGCAGAAATTAAAACTGTTACATGTTACTCTTAATGACTTATCCATGATGTTACCACAAGTTGTTGGGGACATAACTCTCTGACTGAACTCAATATGTCAGAATGTCACCTCCGTGCACTACCAGATAAATGAGCAAAATTAACTTAATAAGGTGTTTCCTTACAGGTTTTATTATTTTTATTTTTACAGCTAAATTTAACTAATGGTAAGAAATGTCTACCCTGGAAGCAAACTGAGCACAATTTTCATTGGAAGTAAATTCAATAATGCCAACTGGCAGGCTTTCATTTTTTTGCAGAATTCATGCATTAAACATTTGCAATATAATTCGCTGATTGGCTATGGGTTTTTTTTCAGAAATTGGTCTTTGATAATTATTACCAAAATTATACTTGATCATTAGTAACTAGTCCATTTGTTAGTAGAACAAACACAGTTACACTCACTTTTTCAAAATTGATAAATGTTGTGAAAGTTATGCTTATGATTGATTCAAACTTATTCTCATCAATCTTCTTGGTTAGACTTTTACCAGTTTTTTTGTAATCGATAGAGAGCAGCAATTGCTTAATAGCCATGTTGTCAGAGGGATTCTTCCATGGCTTATAAAACATCATGGCATATAAAATATAGTATAGTGGTCACAGCACAACCTGGAGCTAAGCGAATGCAGGATGCAAGAGGAGATAATACAAAGCTTATGATTTTTCTGAAGTAGGTTATAAGCGTTGACAAACTTTACAAAACACCAAGTGCACAAAAGTTTAAGTGCTCCTCAAAAATAAATGGTTACAATGATGCATCATGCGCAATAAAGTGACCACTGTCAACGTAAGGTAAAGTTTAGGGCCATACCTTACTACAGACGTGGACAGGGGTGGAGGGAGGAAAAAGCTGAGCCCTTTGACAATCCCAAATGGGAAGAGAAAGCTTCTTTCGGTAATAATTTTTAAAGGAAACTACATACCGTGTAGCTTGTCTGAGCTATAGGCTCTGTCTATACCGCCACCTCTGGCAGTAAACTAACTAATGCTTACAGCCCTTATCGGGAGTGTCCCCTCTGGAGAAAGGTAAAATACTCAAGATTAGTGGTATTTAGTGGAAACCAGACCAAAGTCCACTACAAGATTTACATCGCATATATCAGCTAGTAGCCTACAGTAGTAATATATGAGCAGATCTCCCTACCAAGTGTTTTTTTGTGGATCTGACCTTGGAGTTGAGGCAATGGGTTACGGCGTTGGATGGATTCGCCGAGTTTATATTGTATTTTATTTGAGAGGCATTTGAGTGGCATTTGAGTGGCATTTAAGTGGCATTTGAGTTTTGATTAGTTTTTTACTTAATTTGAACTTATATGGCATTTAGATTTTGAATGTATGGCATTCAAGTTTTGATAACATTTTTACATAACTCGAGCTCATATGGTATCTTGAGAGAGAGGGGAGAGGAGAGAGGAGAGATGGGAGATGAGAGAGGAGAGAGAGAGGAGAGAGATTTTTTAGTTTTCTATACATTCATATATTTATGGTTAATTATGTACATATTTATGGCTATATTTATATTTACATAGAGAGAGAGGAGAGAGGAGATATATCTAAATTGAATAAATACATTGATTAAAAATGAATCATTGTATGATTATATACATTTATTACATAATAAGTAAGGAAAATCTCCCCATATAATATAGCTAGAGTCAGTAAATACTAAGTAATACAAAGCACTACAACTTGTAATAAAGACAAAGTAATAACAGTTAATGCATAGTTTGTTCCTTTACAATGATGTCTTTGATGTACTGATGTTATATCTTAGGAAGGAAGACTTCTGTTCTATGTGCTTTTAATTTCGTAATGAACTAAAATAAAAAAAGTTATGTATTAGTATAGAATGATTAAGCAAAAATGTAAAATAATTACATGAATTTGAATTATAGTTCTAGTTACATCGGATAGCTTACATTATTAGAAAAGGGAAATAACTCACCAAGTTACATTGTTCAGCTTGTTCTTTCTTCAGCATTATTTTCACCAAGTGCTTTTGATTCTCTTTTATCTATCTAAAAGCAAACAAAAAATACTTGCTTTATAAGTATGCTGTAATAAATACACTAATTACACCAAAAAAGTGCTTTTTTAACATGGAAAAACGTATATATACAACATTTTGTTGTAAAAACTACACTAATTACACCAAAAAGTCCTTTTTTTCACCTTTAACATGTATATATACAGCATTTTGTTGTAAAAAATACACTAATTACACCAAAAAAGTCCTTTTTTCACCTGGAAAATGTATATATTCAGCATTTTGTTGTAAAAAAATACATTATTTACACTAAAACAGTCCTTTTTTTACCTGGAAAATGTATATATTCAGCATTTTGTTGGAAAAAATACATTATTTACACCAAAACAGTCCTTTTTTCGCCTGAAAAATGTAGATATTCAGCATTTTGTTGTAAAAATACACTAATTTAAAAAAAGTCTTTTTTTCACTTGGAAAATGTATATATTCAGCATTTTGTTTAATTTATGGTAAAAATTAGTAAAACTCACCTATAGTGATATGATTGCCTTGAGTTATAGATTAGCTTCTTGAGCACTTGTTCTGGACAGTTTTTTTCAGCATCATCGAAGTATAATCCATGTAGTTGAGTCTTCATTGGTTTGGTATCATCTAAGCAGGAGAGGAAGTAATGTTGTGTAACATTGACTTCATTGGTTTGGTATCATCTTGTCTTCAAAATCGATGTAGTTTGAGTCTTCATTGCTTTGTCATCATCTAAGCAGGTGGTAGATCTTGAAAGGAATTCCTGCTGTGTTGGAGAAGTATGCTGTCTTCAAAATTCATGTAGTTTGAGTCTTCATTGGTTTGATATGATCTAAGTAGGTGGTAGATCTTGAAAGGAATTCTTGCTGTGTTGGAGAAGTGTGCTGTCTTCAAAATCCATATAGTTTGAGTGTTCATTGGTTTGGCATCATATAAGTAGGTGGTAGATCTTGAAAGGAATTCTTGCTGTGTTGGAGAAGTGTGCTGTCTTCAAAAATCCATGTAGTTTGAGCCTTCATTGGTTTGGTATCATCTAAGTAGGTGGTAGATCTTGAAAGGAATTCTTGCTGTGCTGGAGAAGTGCGCTGTTTTCAAAATCCATGTAGTTTGAGTCTTCATTGATTTGGTATCATCTAAGTAGGAGGTAGATCTTGAAAGGAATTCTTGCTGTGATGGAGAAGTATGCTGTCTTCATAATCCATGTAGTTTGAGTCTTCATTGGTTTGGTATCATCTAAGTAGGTGGTAGATCTTAAAAGGAATTCTTGCTGTGTTGGAGAAGTGTGCTGTCTTTAAAAATCCATGTAGTTTGAGTCTTCATTGGTTTGTTATCATCTAAGTAGGCGGTAGATCTTGAAAGGAATTCTTGCTGTGTTGGAGAAGTGTGCTGTCTTCAAAATCCATGTACTTTGAGTCTTCATTGATTTGGTATCATCTAAGTAGGTGGTAGATCTTGAAAGGAATTCTTGCTGTGTTGAAGAGGTATGCTGTCTTCAAAATCCATGTAGTTTGAGTCTTCATTGGTTTGGAATCATCTAAGTAGGTGGTAGATTTTGAAATGAATTCTTGCTGTGTTGGAGAAGTATGCTGTCTTCAAAAATCCATGTAGTTTGAGTCTTCATTGGTTTGGTTCAAAATCGATGTAGTTTGAGTCTTCATTGATTTGGTATCATCTAATTAAGTCGTAGATCTTGAAAGGAATTCTTGCTGTGTTGGAGAAGTATGCTGTCTTCAAAATTCATGTAGTTTGAGTCTTCATTGGTTTGGTATCATTTAAGTAGGTGGTAGATCTTGAAATGAATGTTTGCTGTGTTGGAGAAGTATGCTGTCTTCAAAATTCATGTAGTTTGAGCCTTCATTGGTTTGGTATCATCTAAGTAGGTGGTAGATCTTGAAAGGAGTTCTTGCTGTGTTGGAGAAGTCGACTGTCTTCAAAATTCATGTAGTTTGAGTCTTCATTGGTTTGGTATCATCTAAGTAGGTGGTAGATCTTGAAATGAATTCTTGCTGTGTTGGAGAAGTGTGCTGTCTTCAAAATTGATGTAGTTTGAGTCTTCATTGGTTTGGTATCATCTAAGTAGGTGGTAGATCTTGAAAGAAATTTTTGCTGTGTTGGAGAAGTGTGCTGTCTTCATCTTCATTAGCTTGGTATCATCTAAGTAGGTGGTAGATCTTGAAATGAATTCTTGCTGTGTTGGAGAAGTGTGCTGTCTTCAAAATTGATGTAGTTTGAGTCTTCATTGGTTTGGTATCATCTAAGTAGGTGGTAGATCTTGAAATGAATTCTTGCTGTGTTGGAGAAGTGCGCTGTCTTCAAAATCGATGTAGTTTGAGTCTTCATTGATTTGGTATCATCTAATTAAGTCGTAGATCTTGAAAGGAATTCTTGCTGTGTTGGAGAAGTGTGCTGTCTTCAAAATTGATGTAGTTTGAGTCTTCATTGGTTTGGTATCATCTAAGTAGGTGGTAGATCTTGAAATGAATTCTTGCTGTGTTGGAGAAGTGCGCTGTCTTCAAAATCGATGTAGTTTGAGTCTTCATTGATTTGGTATCATCTAATTAAGTCGTAGATCTTGAAAGGAATTCTTGCTGTGTTGGAGAAGTATGCTGTCTTCAAAATTCATGTAGTTTGAGTCTTCATTGGTTTGGTATCATTTAAGTAGGTGGTAGATCTTGAAATGAATTTTTGCTGTGTTGGAGAAGTATGCTGTCTTCAAAATTCATGTAGTTTGAGTCTTCATTGGTTTGGTATCATCTAAGTAGGTGGTAGATCTTGAAAGGAGTTCTTGCTGTGTTGGAGAAGTCGACTGTCTTCAAAATTCATGTAGTTTGAGTCTTCATTGGTTTGGTATCATCTAAGTAGGTGGTAGATCTTGAAAGAAATTCTTGCTGTGTTGGAGAAGTGTGCTGTCTTCATCTTCATTAGCTTGGTATCATCTAAGTAGGTGGTAGATCTTGAAATGAATTTTTGCTGTGTTGGGGAAGTATGCTGTCTTCAAAATCTATGTAGTTTGAGTCTTCATTGGTTTGGTATCATCTAAATAGGTGGTAGATCTTGAAAGGAATTCTTGCTGTGTTGGAGAAGTGTGCTGTCTTGAAAATTGATGTAGTTTGAGTCTTCATTGGTTTGGCATCATCTAAGTAGGTGGATCTTGAAAGGAATTCTTGCTGTGTCACATAAGTAGGAGAGAAAGTCATGTTGTTTTACATCTATCGTTGGTGTTGGTAGATCTTGACCACATGTTTATAGTCTTTGCTACTGCTGCATTTCGTCTCAAACAAGAGTCCAAAGTAGACATCATAACTACAAAATACAAAAAATTGTTAGTTACAATTGATTCATTTATTTTCATTGGCTTTATCTACATAGAGTAGCGAAGAAAAAGTTTGTGTGAGTATAAAACTATCTAGTAGAGATAAATTTATATCTAGGTTCAACTAGCATTGAATAATTATTATTATTTTGTTAATAATAAATAAGTAGAGTCGGCTACTTTACTAGAACTTGGACAAACACTTATTTTAAAAATGAATAATTAGAGCTTTCTACTAGTGTTAAATAATTAATGATAATAATTTACCTTATCACCACTTAGAGCCAGATGATTTAATTAACTAAAGACAAATAATTATTTTAGCAATTCTTACCTTGATGCTGGATGTTCTCCTAGTAGCTGTAGTAGATGATGGTTCTCCGCTTGCTGTTGAAGAACTGGATGCTTTCTGTGTGAAAACAGTGGCTCTTAAATAGCTAAAGTTGCACTGATTAAACCCTATGAATCAGCATTTTTTTCCAATGCTTTCGCGGGAATAAATAGTTTATTTTCACGCGAATAGAAACCGTTGCTTTCGCGGGAATAAATAATTTATTTTCACGCGAATAGAAACAGTTGCTTTCGCGGGAACAAATAGTTTATTTTCACACGAATAGAAACTGTTGCTTTCGCGGGAATAAATAGTTTATTTTCACGCGAATAGAAACCGTTGCTTTCGCGGGAATAAATAATTTATTTTCACGCGAATAGAAACAGTTGCTTTCGCGGGAATAAATAGTTTATTTTCACGCGAATAGAAACCGTTGCTTTCGCGGGAATAAATAATTTATTTTCACGCGAATAGAAACAGTTGCTTTCGCGGGAATAAATAGTTTATTTTCACGCGAATAGAAACCGTTGCTTTCGCGGGAATAAATAATTTATTTTCACGCGAATAGAAACAGTTGCTTTCGCGGGAACAAATAGTTTATTTTCACACGAATAGAAACTGTTGCTTTCGCGGGAATAAATAGTTTATTTTCACGCGAATAGAAACCGTTGCTTTCGCGGGAATAAATAATTTATTTTCACGCGAATAGAAACAGTTGCTTTCGCGGGAATAAATAGTTTATTTTCACGCGAATAGAAACCGTTGCTTTCGCGGGAATAAATAATTTATTTTCACGCGAATAGAAACAGTTGCTTTCGCGGGAATAAATAGTTTATTTTCACGCGAATAGAAACCGTTGCTTTCGCGGGAATAAATAATTTATTTTCACACGAATAGAAACAGTTGCTTTCGCGGGAATAAATAGTTTATTTTCACGCGAATAGAAACTGTTGCTTTCGCGGGAATAAATAGTTTATTTTCACGCGAATAGAAACCGTTGCTTTCGCGGGAATAAAGAATTTATTTTCACGCGAATGGAAACCGTTGCTTTCGCGGGAATAAACAGTTTTTATTCCCGCGAAAGCATTGGAAAAAATGCTGATTCATAGGGTTTACTCAGTGCAACTTTAGCTATTTAAGAGCCACTGTTTTCACTTAGAAAGCATCCAGTTCTTCAACAGCAAGCGGAGAAGCATCATCTACTACAGCTACTAGGAGAGCATCAAGGTAAGAAACGCTAAAATAATTATTTGTCTTTAGTTAATTAAATCATCTGGCTCTAAGTGGTGATAAGGTAAAGAATAATCAATAATCATTTAACACTAGTAGAAAGCTCTAATTATTTATTTTTAAAATAAATATTAAAAACTTGTGAAAATGAACTGGTAACATTACGTCGACTGAAATAATGCCTAAAACGTCTCGCATAAATTTTGGTCTGACCAAAAACGGACTGAAAACCTTTACCTTTAGAGCGAGTACAAAATTATCATAACTTGGTCAAGAGAACGACTCCATATCGTAATAGGAGGATAACTCCACAGTGCAACTAGTTGAGTTCTTCAACTAGTGTTAAATAATAATTTTAATCACTTACCTTAATACAGAAAGTCTCCTAGTAGTTGTAGTAGATGTTGATACTTCAGTCACTGTTGTTGGAGTGGATGCTTTCTGTGTAAAAGCGATGCTTCTTATATAGCTAGGTTGTACTAGGTACCGATTGACACGAGCTGATTCCAATGAAAAGCCTTTATAATATATAAGGTCTTTACGTAGAAAACTCACGCGAAAACTAAAAAAAAAATTCTTCGCGGGAGTTTTCCGTCTTATATGTTATAAAGGCTTTACGCAAAAAACTCACGCGAAAACCAAAACTATATAAAAACTTCTTCGCGGGAGTTTTCCTTCTTATGCGTTATGACAGCTTTATGTAAAAAACTCACGCGAAAACGGAAAAATAAAAAAAACTTCTTCGCGGGAGTTTTCCTTCTATGTACTATAAAGGCCTTGCGCGTAAAACTAACGGTAACAAAAATTCCGTGAATTTTCTGCATAAAGCCTTTATAACATAAAAGAAGGAAAACTCCCGCGAAAGAATTGTTTTGTATTTCCCGTTTTCGCGTGAGTTTTCCGTGTAAAGCCTTTATAGTATATAGAAGGAAAACTCCCGCGAAGAGAATTTTTTTACTGTTCAACTTTTCGCGTGAGTTTTCCGCGTAAAACCTTTATGACTTATAAGAAGGAAAACTCCCGCGAAGAATTTTTTTTTCGGTTTCGGTTTTCGCGTGAGTTTTCCGCGTAAAGACCTGCTTATATATTATAAAGGCTTTTCATTGGAATCAACTCGTGTCAATCGGTACCTAGTACAACCTAGCTATATAAGAAGCACCGCTTTTACACGGAAAGCATCCACTTCAACAACAGTGACTGAAGGATCAACATCTACTACAACTACTAGGAGACTTTCTGTATTAAGGTAAGGAATAATAAATAACTATTTAACACTAGTTGAAGAACTCAACTAGTTGCACTATGGAGTTATCCTCATCTTACAATATGGAGTCGTTCTCTTGACCATAGAAGTATCTCTCCTAGATAATTTTATGCTC
This sequence comes from Cryptosula pallasiana, assembly GCA_945261195.1. Lineage (NCBI taxonomy): Eukaryota > Metazoa > Bryozoa > Gymnolaemata > Cheilostomatida > Cryptosulidae > Cryptosula > Cryptosula pallasiana. Next base: position 38,395,472 of record OX183134.1, on the reverse strand, counting down.
ATAGAACCTATCCTGTTTGCGCTCAAGATCGCAGTCTTTTGGCATTGATTGACAGAATTGTCGTAGGTCCGAGAGAAAAAATAGGTTAGCCTTAAATGACATCTTGAACGACAGGTTGATTTAGAACTTTACAGCCAAAAAATGATTACAACTTTCATTATTGTATTGTTTTACTTTATTATCAACATATAACAGTTATTATTCATTGTATTTAATATGAAAAATAATTTTTACTGATAATGATTATTATTCTTATTATTATTACTATTGTTAATATTATTGTGATTTCATTTGGTTTTCATTGTTACTTTATTGAATTTTGTTCAAGTCTTGTGATCTAAATAATAAAAGAATGATAAATATTTATTTACCACTAGTTGAAAAACTTACCTACTTGCACTATGGAGAAAATAGCCTCCTACAACCAAATCCGTTTGTGTTACAAACCCTGTCTTTGGATATTGATAAAAATGTTATCTTCTTTGTATTATGATTAAATAATAATAAATAGCTCACATTTTTTAAAATATTTCTTATTTTTTGTCTTTTTAGATTGGATAGTTAAGATGGCAATTTTTGTATTTTGTAGACACGATGCCTACTTTGGACTCTTGTTTGAGACAAAACGCAGCAGCAGTAAAGACTATAAAACATCTGGATCAGATCCAATTGAAGTAATTGCAGATAACTAAAGGAATAACATGTACTACAGCATACAGAGTGAACAAGGTGTGTGTAGATTATTACTCAGTCTCATTACACTACTATTACTAAGAATTATTGTAGGTGTTGGATAAAGGATTAAGCAGTAATGTATTAGCAAGCATTAGCAATAAACATAGACTTTTCAACAATGACATTAACCAAAAAAAATAGTGTAACAAAGTCATGTTTGAGCTAATAAGTTGTTGCTAAGATGTTTGAATTAACAACTAGGTAGCTAAAATAAGTTTTTCATGAGGATCTCCTGACAGTTGTGATTCCTTGAGTGGTGAGCAGACTTTTAAATCTACTGTAGTTATCTTTTGTTGATCTTATTGAGTCTTTATCAGTTAGTACATCATGCAACAAATTCTTTGATAGCTTAGCGCTAAGCCATCTTCCCTTGAGTTTTATCCTGTCAGTATCCAGATCGTATTTTCCAGAATCTCTCAATTGATACAATATTTTTACACCTAACGCTTGATTGTCTTTACTAGCTGTCATGTCGGATACTTTCTTTTTAAACTCTTCTAATTGTTGCATCATTCTCTCCGAATCTCTATTGCTATCATCGTCAATTGTGTTTCTATCAAACGATGATGGTGAGAGCTTTGGTGTTTTAGCAGAGCTCCAGCTCTTTGGTTGCTTGTACTCTCCCCTAATCTTTCCAACATCACTCCGATAGGTTTTTGTGCTTTGAACATTTTCATTTGTCTTTTTGCGCTCAAGCAACTCGTTTTTGATTCCCATTACTATTTCATTCGTTTCAACCAAAATATTTTGGATTTTCTCGATATCTCTCACCATTTTGTCTTTTGTCGGGTTGTCATACAATGATGACGCAAACTTGTCTTGGTCGGTTGATTTAGCCCCACTGATCTTTTCCATCAAACTATGATACTCCTCTTCTGGTATAGCAAAATAACGTTTATCATATTTTAAAGGCGGAAGATTCATTTTGTATTGATATTAAAACCTGTGCAATCAGGATGATTATAGGGTCTAAAAAAAGCTACCTCTCCCAATCTGCATTAAAATTTGTTGTTTGTCAGCAATCAGTGTTTGTACCTCCTTGAAGCGCTACTACCTAATAAACTGAGTTGTGTACTGATTAGTTATTTGTAGCTCTTTTTGAAGCCTCCTCTCTCCTCTACCAAATACTCCTCTCTCCTCTCTTGCAGTTATTTCCCAAATACTGTAAATTTTAACCATCTAGAGGACTAATTTGGTGATTTTCCAACATATTTTATAGCATTCAATATAGTTATTATGTCATAAATGTATATTATTCAATCTAGATATAAATATATCCATAAATATGTACATAATTATCCTTATATACATGGTTGTATAAAAAACTAAAAAATCTCTCTCTCCTCTCTTCTCTCTCCTCTGTACATAGCTATAAAATGTTAATATGGACATGAATTTGGACATGCGCATGTACATAAATATGAACATAGGTATGTACATAAATGGACATGAATATGGACATGTACATAAATGGACATGAATATGGACATGAATATGGACATGAATATGGACATGAATATGGACATGAATATGGACATGAATATGGACATGAATATGGACATGTACCTATTCATGTCCATTTATGCACATGTACATGAATATGGACATATGCGTATTTACTGACTCTAGCTATATTATATAGGAAGATTTTCCCTACTTATTATGTAATAAATGTATATAATCATACAATGATTCATTTTTGATCAATATATTTATTCAATGTAGATAGATCTCCTCTCTCCTCTCTCTATGTAGATATAAATATACCCACTCTCCTCTCTCCTCTCTCTATGTAGATATAAATATGCCCATAAATATGTACATAATTAACCATATATACATGAATGTATAGAAAACTAAAAAATCTCTCTCCTCTCTCTTTCTCTCAAGATACCATATGTATGTATGTATGCATTGATTGTCATTACAAGTTGTAGTGCTTTGTATTACTTAGTATTTACTGACTCTAGCTATATTATATAGGAAGATTTTCCCTACTTATTATGTAATCAATGTATATAATCTTATAATGTTTCATTTTTGATCAATATATTTATTCAATGTAGTTAAAACTCCTCTCTCTCTCTCTTCTCTCTCCTCTCTCTCAAGATGCCATATGAGTTCGAATTACGTAAAAAAATTATCAAAACTTAAATGCCATACATTCAAAATCTATCTGCCATATGAGTTCAAATTAAGTAAAAAAATAATCAAAACTCAAATGCCACTTAAATGCCACTCGAATGCCACTCAAGTACCCCTCAAATGAAATACAATATAAACTCGGCGAATTCATCCAACGTCGTGACCCATTGCCTCAACCCCAAGGTCTAATCCACAAAAAAACACTTGGTAGGGAGATCTGCTCATATATTACTACTGCCTACTTTTATCATCACTAAGCAGCTCATTTCAAGTTTGACATGTTTTTTAGTATATCCAAGCTCCAGCAGCTGGAAGCTCTTCACCTTGACATAAACCACTTTCCATGTACAGGTTTAGATGTGATTACAAAGCTAAAGTCACTGAAAACACTTTCACTCAACGAGTGCGCTATCACAACTCTCCCACTGAGGTACATTATATTGTCTGCAGCAACATCCTATTTCTGAACAAGTACACATGAGTTCTGAGAACACCCACTCAGACCACTTTTTACTACAAGTCAATAGGATTTCGTTATTTACTGTTCAAAATTTCAATTGCAGGGTTTCAAATGTTTTTTAAAAATTCAATCTGCTTTCTTAGATGCAAAAAATTGAGGTTGGTTTGGGTGGTCTCTCCGCCCCTCATTTTTCCATTCACCCCTTTATTAGTTGAACAATTTCATGCACTTTCTTATTCATGGAAACTCAGCAAAATCAGCAGAAATTAAGTGTTCTTGTTAGTTCTATTTTAAATGCTGTAATTTGACAGTTGAGCAGACGACTCCAAATTGAAAATTATATTTGTTCGAAACCTCTCAATGTCACTAATATTTCTACCTCCTTATGCTTTTTATGCTCTATAGCAAAATAAGGCAATGATGGATGATTTAGTTATGTACAAATCTGACAAGCTGGTTCAGCCACTTTTTATCTGCTACTTGCATATTTGTTTGTTAGATATTTAAATGCCATTTTCATTATAGCTTACAGTTGAGCTAGATTTTGTGAGGCAATAACTTATCTTATAGTGTCTAGTACATCAGTATACATTTGACAGGTTGCCTTTGAAGGCTACACTCGCATCAGAAAAGCTTTGCCGACAAAGTTTTGGTCTGGTCTGGAGTTTGTTAGAATTGACATAAAATTCTTGAGATGAACAGGAATTTTGCTATCACTACGTTTCCATATGCAAATTATAACCACATTTTAAGCCAATGTGCATGTGAAAATGAGCAGAAATTCATAAACCTCAGCACATTTCCACTTCAAATCGCGCCTTCAAAGTCTGACTGACTGCGCAGCCAAGAAATGCTAAAATGCGACGCATTTTTCACTACTATTAAATAGGATGAAGCATGCCATTGTAGTGGATTTTGGCATTCTGCTGCTTCTCCACTAATGTTGTCACCAAGCAAACTGCTGTCTGCCGGCACAACAAGACAGTCAGCCTCTCAAAGCCTGACAATAGACAGTCAACCTCTCCCCAGAGGTGACCCTGTGCCGGGATGGCACTTACAACTAGTTGCAAAGGAGAACCCTCGACTTCAGCAACTGTAATGAGCTCTCGGCTCAGACATACACTCAGTGGTTTTGAGTAGTATAAACATTTATCCCTATCCAGGATAACAAGTTGGCACACAGTAATTACACGTGGTACATATGTCGTAGTGCTATGTAACACATAAGTTCTAATGCCAAGAACTGAGCAAAGGTTCTGCCTTTTATAGGCAAAGTTACAGGAAGTGACAGAAGTGTTTTGCCAAACGCTCCAAACACACATAAGGAACACAAGAGTCGACATATATTTTAAATATATTTATCAAATATATTTAAAAGTACAAGCCAATGATAAATAGATAAATGTGTTAAAGGAAACTGGTGCCCAGAAGTAAGGGGCGGAGTCTACGAGCATTCCAGCCAGTAATAGCTTGGTGTTTCTCTCTCCAACAGCTCTTAGTCTTCATGGCCTTGGATCCTGGTTTCTTCACCTTTGAGGATGGTAATCACCAGGATACGGTTCCTAGAAGTCCTTAGGCTATGTTAACTTTCTCAGGCTATGGCAGCCATCTTGATGCCAGCCCGGGATAGCTACCCAGGGCCGGGGTAGTAATTACCCTGTGCCAGTATAATTAAATAATGCTTATGTTGCTTGTATGAGCAAATAGGTTACTTGCAATTAATACCAGCCTTGTTAACTGTTTCTTGGAGGCATGTTTGAAGTCTATAGGCTGTCAAGGGGGCCTTAAAAAGTAGTGATCACTTATGATGACTGGTAAAATCCACTGCACTATGTAGTCGATGTCACAAAATATCCTGTAGAACTTCCTACTGATTATCATCGTCGAATATCAACAAGCCAACTCAATGTCTTGAACTCGATTAAACTAATGGCCTGCTGGATAATTATTAAATTATTTCCTATAAAACTAGTAGCAATTAATAATTGTGTAAACCGTCTTAAATAATTTTTTCTCAAATAATAAGAATTTATTTTTTTGGTAATGAAAACAACATATTTATTTGTGTAGAACAATACGATATGTTTACCAAAAAACAAGACCAGTGTGTGGCAGTAAATAATAATTATTTATGGTCTGCTATGTCATTTACTAACCTGACTGGATTATAACTGTTCAATGGGTCTAACTAGCACCACTAGCACTTGTTCACTAGAAGAAACTGACAAAGCTCGAAATTACCATTTACGCAAGCGTGATTTCCCAATCCCATAGTATGTTTATGGTAACGCGCTTGCTTTTTTAATGCACATCATGCTTCGCTGTGTATAATACGAATAAGGAAACTTGGTGTATAACAAGTGATGATGTCCCACTGAGAAGCTTAATACAATGGATTCCAATGCAGTAGAGCTACAGTGTCCATTAGCTTGCTCAACCAGCACTAACCACTGACTCGCATTTTAAGAGTTGTCTCTAGCGCAATATTGTCTTAAGTAAAGGATGGGAGACAAACCCTTCACAATATATGAATGGCTGCCACCGTTAACTATGCTCATTGTTTTATTCAACTTAAATTCATGTTGTTTTAAAATTTGAGAGTTTAAGCTTGTAACCAAGTTACATTGGTAGAGTTTTTTGAAAAAGTATCTCTGCTACATGTTTGGCAATTGAGAAACCATTTTACTTGTCAGCTTCAGCTAAATCAATTGCACTTTCTTACAATTATATGGCAATAAAAACGTTTTTATTACTTCACATTATTCAGGTTCAATGACCTCGAACAGCTTGAAGAACTGCATCTCAATCAAAACGACTTTTCAAATGAGTTTCCCAGCGTACTAACCACCCTTGCATCACTAAAAGAGCTCTCTCTACAGCTATGCTGTCTCACAACTATTCCGACATGGTAAGTTATATAAAAATACAGGCAAGCTGGGTATAAACTGTAATGTTGATACAGCAGTGTTTTCATTGCCCGAGAGTTTCTTCAAATTTACTCTCAGCAAAATAGTTCTAAATAAGACTTCAGCATTAGCATTGTTTGCTTTATAGCTTTTAAATCGAGGTTTTGTTTGAAAATTACGTTTTTTAAGACACATAGATATAAAATTGTTAGCAGGGTGATAGAAACCTAAGATTAGGTTAGAGAAGAATCAAGAAAATTTAGAAAAAAAGTAACAAAAATTAGTGTTGGCTAGTGTAACATTAATACACTACATGTCTAGTATCACTGTATTTATACTTGTATCAGGATGCCTCTGCTTGCTAGAGCTCCTTTCTGCAAAGCATCACTTATGTATGTGGGAATAAATGCACACACCTTTTTAAATTTTTATGGTCAGACCAATGTTCATAATTACAATTAAAACAATCATCAAGGTTATGTTGTTTGGTCTCTCAACATCAAGGTAATGACAAATCATCTGCTGGACAACTCAAAAGTTTTAATTTGTTTGCATAGTCTCACATTCCTTTTGCAAATATTTTGTATTCAAAATGGTGTGAACTAGGATACTACTGTCAGCAAACATGATTGCGTGATGGCACTAGGGTATGTTGAACTTTATCTTTCTCCTCATGAATTGTGTGTACATGTAGAAGCCCAGAAATGAATACAAGAGGAAAACCATAATGAATAGTACTTTACAACTGCATGATAAGTATGTTGTTACAAACCACAATTTTTATCCATGTCTATTGTCAGTGTTTATTTGCAGTTTGGGGAACCTTCGGCAATTAAATTTGCTTGTTTTGAGTGAAAACAAAATTAGCAGCGGATGTCTCGACACAATTGCAGAACTCACCTCATTGAATGAACTTCATCTGCATGAATGTTCTCTTACAAATCTTCCACCAAGGTACATCAGTTCATTTTTACTGATGAAAATGAAACTGAACCTTCTCAAACACTTAGTGAGATTCAAAATTCCCAATGAAACTTTTTTAGCATTTTAGATTGGGTGGCATAAATTGTCACTGTAACCATAACGCAGTTTGTTAGTTTTGAAATCTGTCTTTTTGTTTTAATCAAGCGTGTTTTTTTTTTCTTTTCATCACAATACGTATTCACAGGGTGTGATTGTTGACTTCGTTGACTTTTTTGTTGTTCTAGCTTTGGTCAGCTCGGGCAGCTAACTGTACTAAGACTTGATACGAACAACTTCCATGACAAGTTTCCAGATGTTATTGCTGATGTACACTCTTTAAAAACTCTTTACCTTACTCAATGCAACCTCAAGACTCTGTCGCCAAGGTGAGATTAGGAACATATACTGTCCATGATCACTACATTTTTCTCTCTTTTAGAGAAAGGAGAAAAAGATTATTACGCCTCATCTTGTGATTTATTTCTTCTAAAAACTGCAAATTTGTGTAAAATTAAATGTTACGTTTATTATCAGTAATGATTATTATTAGTGAAACAGATTTTACTAAGTCCACACTGAGTTTGACGAGCAATACTGGTAGTTCTGTTTAAACCAGCAACACCATTCGAAGAATGTAAAAGATCCTAATTTAAATTTTTGATTTTACATTACAGTGGTTCATTATTGAGAAAAGTTTAATGTTGTTTAGCTGAACATTTTTCAAACAGAGATTTATTTCCTTTGAAAACTATCAAGTGTTTATATTCAATCAAGCGCCAAAATAGGAAAGTCCGGTTTATATTCAGCTCTCAGAGCTAGATACAAATAAACCATCATTATTTAAACAAGTATTTCTAGCAAAAAAGTCTTTATGGAAAGCCACCCTTGCTTTGGTTTTTGTGTATACCTCACTTAACATGGCTAACAAACCTCAGGGACTTCAAAGTAGTATATGGAGTCCAAAATTTGTCAAGGATGAGCCCAATAAATCAAAAAATGGGTCACAATCATATTATTGTTTAATTCCGAGACTCCATGTTCGCAATCGGGCGAGCCATGGCTGACTCAATAAAATGATTATATAGCAAACCTTATGTCTAATATTATTTTGTGTGATTCAATTTTATCAATTCGTTTGGCATGCCACACTAAACAGTGTTAAATCCACAAGCTGTATGGCAAGTATTTGATTTGATGTTCTACCAGGATGGGTGAACTGCAGCAGCTAGAGAAACTGTATCTTGGTGGCAACAATTTTGCAAATGGTCTTCCAAACGTGATAGGAGAACTTGGTTCATTGACCGATCTGGATCTCTCAGATTGCTCGCTGTCTCATCTCCCATCCAGGTAAAATTACTGTCTTATGCATTGCTTTACCCTCCTTCTCATCCTGCCGAACTCAATTGTATCAAGTTTCATACAAATTTTAATGCTAGCTGATAAAGTCCAAACTAAGTTCATGTGATCAGCTCACCACTTTTCCTTCACTCTTCGGTGACAAACATTTCTGTTTATTTACATTCTGAATCAATAAATCAGCAGTTTTCTAATTGGATTCGGTGAACATCACTTTTTTGGTCTAGCACTAGATTACTTAGCGCTTCTACATCTCTTCTGACATAACAGGCTGCAAAGCTAGATAGGTATGAATTATAATGCTTCAAGTTGGGCAAATTTCAGGTTAGTGTGAGATAATACCTTGACCTACAGGTTGATTTTGCCCTTTACAGCTAGTTATCCTTGCTGTTAGCCCAAAAACAGTTGAAAATGATAGTATTATATTTTATTAGTGTTTATAAAAATTATAGGGACTAATCCACTTCAAGATGTATTCAAAATTCAATAAAATAATAATTTTGAAAAGCAAATAAAATCATTTAAATTCATCATTATCGGAACTTTTAAAAATTATTTTTAAAATAAAATTCATATCAAATACAACAAAAAATGACTTTTTTAGGCTGATAATCAATCAAAATAATACAATATTGTTATTTGTAATTATTTTTGGACTGATAACACACGTTATTAGCTGTAAAGCGCAAAATCGACCTGTAGTTCAAGGCATTATCCACACTAATACAAATTTCATGAAGATACGTCTAAAAAAAACCACAATAGTTCTCAAATAAACAAAATTTTGGGCAACATAACTTTTAAAATAAAAGCATTTGATATTTGGTAACGAGGCAGCGAATTGATATAACTTAGAAATTTCCGTTTTCTTTTACAGCATGGAAAACCTTACTCTTCTCGAAAAGTTGAAATTGCACAGTAACCAATTCAAGAAAATTCCAACTGTCATATACACCCTGAACAAGATTCAATATCTGGATTTTAGCTCTAATATTGATTTAGAGTTGATGGAAGGTGGAGTCTTGAAATTGAAAAACCTGCGGCACTTTGATGTTTCTGGTACATCTCTACAATCACCTCCGCTTGAAGTTGCTCTTGACGGAGTGGATGTGATCCGGAGGTATTTTATCGATCTTGCAAAAAAGGCAGTTGCATCGACCATACCAGTAGCTATTATAGGAGAAGCTTTTGCTGGAAAAACTTGTCTATCATTGAGTTTGATAAGCAAAAAGCGGGAAATCAAAGAGAGGTCCTCACCAACTGAAAATGCGACAGAAGTATTTCAGGTCAGAAAACTGGACTTGGAAAGCTCTGAAGTAAACCTAATTGACTATGGTGGCCAGGAAGTCTACCACATTGCTTACCAGCTGGCTCTCAAAGAAAAGTGCGTTCCACTCATTGTAGTTAATTTGGTGCGATATCGAAGTTTGGCCACTGAGATCGGGGGTAAAGAAGCAACCAAACGGCTTTGCATGGAATGGCTTTGCCATTTGTATGTAGCACGACCAACATTAGGAAGACCCATGTTAGCTCTCACTCACATTGATGCAATGAGTTCGCGTGAGGAAGCAGATAAATGGAAATCTTCCCTGCTTGTCAACGCAGAAGACATTAGAATGAAATGGCTTGAGGGAGAGAAGCAGTGTTCAAGTGCAGACAGGAATGAAGATGGTAACAAGGAGCAAATCGCTTGCATTGACAAGATGAAAATTGACAGAAATGAAATGTATGAATTCACCGGAGAAGATGAAACCTCAGACATAGCGGAGCTGACATCCAGCATTAAGGCACGATGTGAAGACAAAATTCCTCAAAATTGGAAAGATGTAGAGAATTTTTTCAAATCTGTACAAAAACCATTCCTAAAGTTATCTGATGTTGAGGCCGAGTTTCCTGACTGCAGAGAAATTTTGCGTTATTTGCATAACACCGGCAGCATCTTGTGGTTTGATCAGAAGGAAGGGCTGTCAAATTACATATTCCATCGCACGCAAGACATTACAAACATGGTAGCTCTGCTTTTTCCCTTAAACAAAGAAAAAATGAAGGCTGATTGTATGAATCGTTACAAGAGTTTTTCTCATCATCAAAAAGTAGTCGGAGAACTGGAATATGAGCAGCTTGTGAACAATTATTTGTATCAAACTACAGGAATGATTGATGAAGCCCTTTTGTGTAACCTTGTGACCACCCAAAGTGCCTTTGAATTTCCAATAGCTGTGAATTTGCTAAACTGTTTCCACATTGCTCATGGACCAATAGAGTTAAGGGACCATTTGGCACCTAGAACAGTGTATCACATTCCATCGTTTGCAGAAGAACCTATGGATGAGTCATGGAAGACTTCTGGCCGACTCCAACTGAGACTTGATTTGATTTTCAATGGCCTACCTCTGCCTAAACATGTTTACCAACTCATGACAGTCGTGGTTTTAAATCTTAAAAACAAAGATGAAAGTGTTGAGGCTGTTAGCAATGGAGGCCTGGTACAGCATGACGAAAATTGTACCACATTCCTAGTTCACAATTACGATGAACGGAAAGTCACTGTCCAGGTTTCAACAGATGTCGATAACCTAAACCGTTCATGGAACAACTTGATGAAAACAACTAAAGCGATTCAGGAAGTTTTGGCGAAAGAATGGCCAGCTTGCTACATGGAGCTGAAAGCCTACTGTTCCCACTGCCTCTTCAGGAAAGATCAGGCACCGGGTTCTACCCCAAATCCTGCATGGTACACCTCAGACGTACCAGTTTCTGGTATGAAACGGTTCAAGTGTTTGAAACCAGATGCCGAAAGCCCTACAGTACCCAAACCACTCATCTTGCCATGTATGTATATCTTATCGACCAAACTGGGAAATCATATATTTCCTCTATGTAATAAAAGTTTTCTGCTCTTCATCTTCTGTCTATGTTTTGCCCATTATTGCGCTGAAGTCTTTTTGGCTCATAAAAATGTTGGAGAATTCCTCGGCATCATGCAACTCTAAAGCCTGGGCTACACGTTCATAGATAGTTACACATTTTACAAAGACATCGTACGTTTAGGTAGGCGCTACACTGAGATATTTTTTCTACGATGTCATCTGACCGATGAAGAGTAGTCACTTCTCGTTACTTTCCGACCAATAGGATCACCCCAAATAATTAGTTTTGAACCTACTCTCAGTTTTTTGGTTAAAATTAACTAAATTTCTTTCATAGCAGTAATAATTATTTATTTCTTCCGAGTCAATTCATTCTACATAGCCAACTAAAAATGACGGTTATCGTTATTACAATTACATTAAATTACAATTATAAATGCTCAATGATAGATACTAGTGGTCATTGGCAAATGATGTTGATTGTTGCCATGTTTATTCAGTTCATGAACGTTGCTGCGAACATCTAGCTAACTTACCATACTTGCGATGATTGAAAAATGAAGTTCTCCTAAGCTCAGAGATAATGCGTCACTGAAGCAGCCAATCACAATCAGTTATTCACTATGCACCTTGCGAAGCACAACGTAAAATTTTAACATGTTGATCATTGGAAAGTATGATATTTTCATAACTAATCAGAAAAATGCGATGTGAGTATAGTAAATTAACCACTATTCGTGGGAAATAAATGATCTTGTAGCCTGGCCTACAGCATATGATATTTCAATTGGTACATTTCGCTGATAAAGATTGAAATTTAGGTTGTTTTGGATACCCGACTAGCAAGATTAACCCTTAAATGGAATTATCACAGTTAGAATACCCATCGTTGAGCTATGAAAAGTATGGCGGCAATAAGAAAATTGATTGCAACAATACAAATTATCAAGCCAGTTAGGTATGGTCATCGAGAAATTGATGTGACCATGACACAGTGTATGAAACACCAGCGTTCAAATGCAGTTCCAATGAGCTATTATAATTTCACACTACTATATTTACATTCTATAATTTTTGCATCGTCTATATTTGATACATCTGCCAGCAATATCCTCGTTTTTATAAAGAATGGTAAAGTGGGCTCGCTTTAACTTTAGCGTAAGTATTGTAAAAATTAATTTCTATAGTTTAATTGAACAAAGAAGTTTTGTTGAACCGTATTTACTTCTTGATGAAGCCTCAACAACCCCATGCTCCGCATCCTTAAAGGCCTGGCTACAGGATTGCAAATTGCCTTGATTTTCGTCCGTTTTGCAAACTTTTAACCAGTTTAAATTATGCGGTGTTCTTTGTCCAATGGGCGGTACAATATTGATTGTGATTGGCTAAAGTGGTCTACAGTAAATCCAGTTACTCCAGCACTTCAATCACCTTATTGGTGCATTCAAGCACTTCAATGACCTTATTGGTGCATTCAAGCACTTCAATGACCTTATTGGTGCATTCAAGCACTTCAATGACCTTATTGGTGCATTCAAGCTCTTCAATCACCTTATTGGTGCATTCAAGCGTTTCAATCACCTTATTGGTGCATTCAAGCATTTCAATCTCCTTATTGGTGCATTCAAGCGCTTCAATCACGTTATTGGTGCATTCAAGCGCTTCAATCACCTTATTGGTGCATTCAAGCACTTCAATCATCTTATTGGTGCATTCAAGCACTTCAATCACGTTATTGGTGCATTCAAGCACTTCAATCACCTTATTGGTGCATTCAAGCACTGCAATCGAAAAATTGCAATTACGTTTGTTCTTTTATCTATATTTTATTACTAAGTCAAACAAAACATGAAAATAAACACTTCTTGAAGTTTATCAACAGTTAGATAGACTCAAAACACCGGGTTCAGTGGAAAGTGATGAGATATTATTGTTGTGTAGGTTTAAGACTCGAGAAAGATGAAGTTCAATACCTGGAAGACTATTTGACCAAGTTGGCCTTAACGCAATCCCCTCCTCCAGAAAATGCTTGGTAAAGTTGACTTTGTTCGGTTACACAGCTGTTATATAGTAATGTTATAGCACTGTGTACTGTTATAGTACTATGTACTGTTATAGCACTGTGTACTGTTAAAGTACTGTGGACTGGAGTAATGCTGTGTGCCATTATAATACTGTGGACTGTTAGAGTATTGCTGACTGTTATAGTACTGTGTACTATTATAGTACTGTGTACTGTTATAGTACTGTGTACTGTTATAGTACTATGTACTGTTATAGTACTATCTACTGTTATAGTACTGTTTACTGTTATAGTACTTTGTACTGTTATAGTACTGTGTACTGTTATAGTACTATCTACTGTTATAGTACTATGTACTGTTATAGTACTGTGTACTGTTATAGTACTGTGTACTGTTATAGTACTGTGTACTGTTATAGTACTATGTACTGTTATAGTACTATCTACTGTTATAGTACTGTGTACTGTTATAGTACTGTGTACTGTTATAGTACTATGTACTGTTATATTACTATGTACTGTTATATTACTATGTACTGTTATAATACTATCTACTGTTATAGTACTATCTACTGTTATAGTACTGTGTACTGTTATAGTACCGTGTACTGTTATAGTGCTGTGTACTGTTATAGTACTGTGTACTGTTATAGTACTGTGTACTATTATAGTGCTGTGTAGTGTTATAGTACTGTGTACTGTTATAGTACTATGTATTGTTATAGTACTATCTACTGTTATAGTACTGTGTTGTTACTGCTGTACCCACGGTGTACCAAGGTGTTGTGTCTGATGGTTTTTCTGTTGCTAGCAAATGTTTTCCCCACAACCAACACTACGCAGAAGATTCTAACACTGCTTTTAGCATTATATTGGTTTGGCTCTGTGTTTTGTAGATCTGGACAAGAAATGATAAAGTCAAGTGGAAAAGGAAATGTAAAATTAGAGATTATTTTGGCAGCCATTTTGTTAGAAGGTCAGCGTAACCTTGGAAGTCTGCTGCTAGACTATGTTAAGCAATCATTACTGCAAGTATTAGAAGTACTAGCGTTAGTAATGTGTAGTGTGCTAACTACAACATTAACTTCTCTCTCACTCCTATTGGTAGCGGTAACAATTATAATATTTTTTACTTGGTTGTAAGTTTGTTCATTTTACTCACTTCTGCTTTCCGGAACATTCTGTTCGTCAAAATTTGATGAATATTTTATATCGCTGAATAATGCTTTCTTGTTACTTTGACCATGACGGCCATATGTTATGTTATATCAAGGTGAAGGTTATTGTTTATTCTCACACACATTTATTATAAGTGACTAAGGGTTACTAATTAATATACATAAATTCATGCACAGCACAGAACAACATGTTATCTTCTGGTTATCTATGAATATCCTTGGTTTGCCTGACAACAGCAGAAGATATATTCTATTTTGATTGACTGGTGGAACTTCCTTCACATAATTAATTCATGACAGCTACTATACTATATAAAGTAATGGTTAATGCTTGGTGCGGACATCACAAAATATTTTTCTTCCACTTGTTCAGTCATGTCAATAAAGTAAAGTCACTCTCCTTCGTTGTATTATCATAGCAGAAACAGTACAAAACTATTGTGGAGGTTTGGTTAAAAGCAATGTCTGGACATTCTAAGCTCGTATGTCGTGTTGCTTTGCAGGATGCTTTGGAAGATTTTTCTGTTTGGCTGCATTTCTGCTAGCAACCATTATGTTATCATTGGAAGACTTATAATGGATTTTCAATGAGCCAAGTCAAGGGAACACAACCCCCCCCCCCCCCCCCCCCTGTAGCTCAAACCAAATGAAATTTTCAATTTGGTACATACACGTGTACCGAATTTTTGGTCCAGTAAAAAACAAATTCCAATCTGTAAAATTTGACTTTTGTAATCTTTCTGCTTCAAAAAATTGGCAATACAAGCACTTGGCAACCAATGAAGAGAGATTTTCTCAGCAGTTATCTACTTTGGAGACCATCAAATACATGAAACTATCCACTCATTACCAAAAGAAAACCGATCAGTGGGCCTTGTGTTGAGTTGAGAGAACGTTTGTTAGCTATTTGATAATGAATTGTAATATAGCCATTACAGAAAGCAAACAATAGTATTAGCTCATTGGTTACATGCTTAGATAAGATTCTTAAAGTAACGTGGCTAACAGTACTGCTATCGCTAGCTTTTAGTTGATACAGTTTCATTACTGGGTGTACAAATAGCAGTAGTTCCTGGTTGGAGTTGATAGGTGTAGGTAAGTTAGTTAAGCACACATCAGTAGCTGAATAAAATAATCTTTTACTGATTGGATTTGTTTATTATTTCAACTAAAGTTTTTTCATACCATAAACATAGTTAGTAGGTTACTAGCTGGACAGTTCCAAATGTAGCAGTGATATGATTTGCTTGTTTAGGAATATGCGAACAGAAAGAGATGTGTTGAATCTCATTATCTGGAATTAGAGTCTTTTTGTGGTTCAAATGCTACACATCAGGTATTGTTTGTGGTTTACTAAAACTCTGTTTCTAAAACATGCTTTTTGGGGATGTAACAAAACCTTGGTGTTGGGTGTACCTTATCTACAAACTTTTCGATTTGGTAAGAAATGATGGTATTAAAATAAAAAGTAGTATATACTCTTTCTGGAGCAGAATACTCTCAGTTGTGATTGGTCAGATGCTAACCAATTATGTGTAAAGCTTTTTCTTTTGGAAACTAAGATACAGATGTGAGTACATCTGCTGTTTAGCAATATATTGTCTAAACCAATTCAAGATTTCGCTATTTCCGAATAAAAAGTACTAAAAAAATCAGTTGCATTTGAGCTACCGGTACCAAAATTGATACTGACTCATCATTCAATCAATCAAATTACTCCTCACAAAATGTGTCTTTGCAAGAGAATTATTTCACAGCGTAAAACATTCCGGCAAATTAGGTCGTTTATAGATGCTCCTTTTTTGTTGGAACGCTTTCTACAGCTAACATTGACTTTGACATAGCCATTGAAAACTTAGGGCTACATCGCATACAGTGATGATAACTGCTGCTACATGAGAATAAAACCTTGGAAACAAAACAGGAAAAGTCCCAAATCAACGAAGAGCAACCATAGGAAATTGGTAGATGTTTAGTTGGCTTTAGTTTAGATGCTGTCATAAAGAGGTTCAAAATGTTTTTGAAAACTCTTCTAAAATTACCGCGGTATTAAATAACTTTTAAAGATACGCTCAAAAATGACAGAAATGTTAAAATAAAATTGATTTCTTTAAAAAAGTTTCAGCCATTAACTGGTTAAAGGAATGAATTGATAGATTAAAATGTGTTACATTTAAAAACTGATCGACTCGCTTGAATTTATTTGGTTAGTGTTTAAACTGAATAATAGCAAACATAAGAAGAACTGTCTGCTATAAGCGGTCCTTGGCTAAAAAGTGTTTTGTCAAGTGTTGTATATTTAGGTAGAATAAGACTTTATTCAGAACAATGGCCGGCACACTTGCCAAAAGCCTGCAAAGCTCTATACTGCTTAATCTCGCAACAAACATGACAAAAGAACCTAATATTGCAACCAGCGAGATTACTATGACGACCACAAAGTAAACCTTAATAAAATATAACATAATCTCCCTTTACAAATCAAGACGCTCGGGTGCCGCTCTAACTCTGGTTGAATGCCTAAGTGCTGGGGAGGTGATGCAATGCTTTGGAACATTAGAATCTGAATTCCTACTCACAGTTGGAGATGTAACAGGAAGCCCATGGTGTACCCTTGGAGTGGCCGCACCCACCTGAGGAGAGGAGACCGGCTGGGTAGTTGGCCAACTGGTTGACTCTTGTGGCAGATTTCTAGGAAACATAGCATATGGCAATTGACCTATTAAAGGTGCGCTACTATCTAGGGTGATTTCAGTTTAAATTGGCAAATTCGAATCTGGTTTCCGACTTTTGAGTCGATCGATGTGAAGCTTCCACTTTTTCCCTCCTACTTCAACATAATAACATTATGGTCCAATTTTATCCAAGACTATACTTTGCTTCCACTTCGCAGCACCCAAGTAAACACCTCACCCATACATATCCTCCTATTTCTAACTCCATAATTGGTGTACCCTGGGTGATTTCTAATTGTTTTGATAGAAACTCTGGTATCACACTATCTAACCTAGAACTAAGTTAAGGTCCCAACATGACTTGAGCAGGACTCCGACCTGTTGTAGAATGAGGTGCATTACGATAGGCCATCAGAAGTTGATGCAATCTATAGTGAAGATCACGACCCTCAGAACTAGCAGCTCTCAACCCTTTCTTTACAGTTTGCACAAACCTTTCTGCCTTTCTGGTTGCTGGGTGATGAGGTGCACCGCGTTTGTGTCTAATAGATAGATGAGCTGTAAAGGCCTCTAATTCCCTGCTACAAAACCGAGGGCCGTTGTCACTGACTAGCTTTTCAGGGATACCCCATCGAGCAAGTATTGGTCTGAGCAGGTTAATAGTACTGTGTGAAGACGTGGACCTCAGGCCATTTAGTAAACGAGTTCACTACTACTAACAACATATTACCACCTTCAATAGGACCAGCATAATCAATATGGATTCGCTGATATGGTCTTGAAGTGGGAAGCCATGGGTGATGGTTAGCTACCTTAGGGTCATTATTAGTTGACATGCATGCCTCACAGGCCCTGCACGCTTCTTCAATTGCTCTGTCCAGACCGGGCCACCAAACACACGACCTAGTTACTGATTTCATGTTAGACATACCTAAGTAACCTACATAGAGTTCCTGTAAAACTTCATGTCGAATGGAATGCGTAACAACAACTCTATTTCCCCGCATCACCACACCTGACATGACCGACAGCTCTGTTTGGCGAGTCAAAAGCGAGCACAATTCTGAATCAGCAGCACACAACTTGTTTGGCCAACCTTCACTGACTAACCTGAGAACCCTAGACAACAACCTGTCTCTACAAGTAGCTCTAGGCACCTGTGATGAAGTAATTGGAAGTCAAAGCCCATCTAATTTGAACACAAAAGCACAGTCTTCTTCACCAAAATCAACTGTTTCCTCCCCAGAAGGATGTCTAGGCAGAAAGTCAGCTTCGTCGTCTGCACTTCGACGCCATTCAACACTGTAATTGTAACCTGAGAGTTTAAATGCCCAGCGTTGAATACGTTCAGCCGTCATAACTGGCAGCTCTTTATCCGGAGCAAAAACCTTGGTCAGAGCTTGGTTATCCATCACAAGCACCAAATCACGACCACACAGATAATGTCTAAACTTATCTAATCCAAACATAATTGCTAGACCTTTTCGCTTGATCTACGGATAAAGTGTCTGTGCAGAGGTAAGCTTCTGTGAAGCAAACTGTATTGGTCGGTCCACATCATCAGTAGTAATGTTGGAGCAGATCTCGGTAAGAAAAAGACCTGCCAACATACCCAAAAAAAGTTTTTGATCGTTAGATTTGTTGGATTGTTTTACAGACCTGCAAATAATGTATTTGTTAGCTTTTAGATGATTTTTGTTAGTATAATATGTATATACATAGGAAACCAGATCTGCTAACATGTTACATTGTTGTTTTTTGATATGAATATTTTTACAGACCTGTCACAGTATATGTTTATATAGGTATGTATGTATGTTTGGTAATGTGAATGATAGTTGACATTTGCACAAAAATATAAGATATTCATTGGCTTGTTATTTGCTTATACTGGAGGTTTCCCTCCCAATATATATTGTGGTTGATACGGGCCCTTTGTTTGTTTACTCTTGTTTTGGTAGTGGGTTAGGTATTATGTTTATTTGATTAAAACGGGAATAGCGAGCTTAATAAAATATCTAATAATAGTGTAAGGTTTAATGGATAATATTTGTAGTAGAAAGTAAATAATAGTAGAGTATATCGGCAAGAGAAGAAAGTTTCAAGCGGTGGAAAAGTAAAGTTCCTATGAAATTCCTTTTGAATGCGGGTTTTTACTACACTGGTTTTGGCGATAGCGTAAGATGTTTCTTGTTTCCCGGAGGAGCTGAAAGATTAGAAAGAGGGTGATATACTGTGGGTGAAACACTGTTATTGATTTCCAGACTGTTCCTTTTTACTTATGAGTAAGAGAGAAAAAAATACATTGAAAATTTTCACAAGCGAATAAGTCAAAAGAATATGAGGGAGAGCTTGAGTCAAATAGATGGAAAAAAAGAATCATGTAGTTGAGTACGATGAAAAGAAAACAATTAAACCTATCTGTGAAAAACTAGGAGATAGTCAAAACGATATAGAAAAAGTCTTGACACTGAATGGAAAGCTTATTGAGAGAATAGGAATTATGATTGAAGCTTTAAACTCTTTGGAAAATATGAGTACTCCTGATGAGAATCCAGAAAAAAAATTGGAGGATGATGAAACTTATGTTTTGGACGAGAGTAAATCAAGAGCTTGTGGTAATAAAGTTTTAATAGACACTAAAAAAACTAGAAACGAGAAGAAAGATGAAGACCACTCAGAGCAATCCAGACTTGCTCAATGTGAATCTGAGTCACATGAAAAAATTTCGACGCCAATCATATCTTTCTTCCATGTGGACACCTCATTTACTGCAGTGAATGTAAAGAAAGAAGATTTGCCAAATGCTCATCAGAACAGAACTAAAGCGCTGTGCAATCTATGTTAGTCAAGTCATGATTAAAGATTTTATGAGAATCTGCCTGAGCTAACACAATATTTATCACACTTAAATTCAAAAAAACAAAATAATTAAAAATTCCAAAGGATAACTACATATTCTTATTTGACGACATGTCATTCACGTTTTGTAACTCAACGGAATAACAACAAACGTGCTGCACGTTGAAGATTTTGCTCACCAAAAAGCTTCCAATGCTATAGGAGACAAGACCTTTTTGGCTGAAGTCTCCAATAAAATGCTGAGGATGTTTTTTCCGAAATAATGCGTATACTGTGCGTACTAGGAAGTAGTTTTTACGAACAAGCGACAAATCTACAACTACTAAACTGTCACTGTTCACACAGCGATTGAAAATGTGCCATTTGTGACAGATACGCTGATTTTGTGGGCTGTGCTGTGCGTAGCGAACATGAACTGTCAGACGCTATAGACTGGATCAACAAACAATTAGTTTTATTAATGCTAAAATTGGATTGTTGGTGCATGATGACGCTTTTTGGAACTTCCCTATGTCGATTTGAAGACTCCCTTTATGTTAAAATATTTACGTGCTCGATTAAACCCCTACCTGCTACTTATATCTACATCTCAAAGCAAACTATCTTACCAGCGTTTAAAAGATACATTACTCGCAATGGCAGAAAGTTATCCATATGCATTCAGTCTTGATGATGATGTTGACTAAGGGTGCTTTCTGATACCCTATGCATAGAGCAGTCATTGAACACTCGTTGAGGGCTCAACGATGACTGTCATTTAACGGAAGTTGTTTGAGCATAAACCATAGACATCTTTATTTTCATCAACGTCTGTGAAAACTGTGTAGCTGAAGCGAGCCCACTTTAGTTTCTTCACAAACAGAAATTAATTACGATGATTTTATTGTCTGATGTATTTTCTATATACATTATAATGCATTGTCACGACTTGAAACGGGGAGAAACAGTGCTTAATAAAAGTTGACTCGTTAAAACTGTTGGTTTGGTGGAGTCAAGGTCAGTCAACGACGCAACCTACCTCGCTTGTCACATCCATCGTTAAGCCCAAAATGCCCATTGCCGCCATGTTTTTTCTGCCCTCAACGATGGGGTTTTCGAATGGTCTCATTTATTCCTATTGTTAAGCCCTACGCATAGGGTGTCCAAAAGCACCCTAAAACGACTCAATGAGCGATGATGACTCAACAACCATAATCATGGGTTCATCAAACAAGGGACACAAAAAAATCTTCACATTCATCAGTGAGTTGTAAAAGAAACATGGATAGAAAAACTTGAGGCTTCAATTCAATCGCCACACTGGCTGATTTTGTTCCCAAATGCATTAAGACTCACTCTGAGCACATTCCTTTAGAGTGCTTGGATCCTCTTTTTGTTCAATTTGTTACCGAAGAAGTATTCTGCTTTGTGTTAGGACTCAACCTAGCTCGCAAGTCGGTACAAAGTAGATTTCTAAAATGTTATTGTATTTCAAGAGCAAATCTTTTCTTGAATGCTTAAACTGCTATAGGATCTTTGATACAAAAGTCTGTTGTCCAGAAGACAAGACGATAGATTTTGAGGATCTAAAAAAAGCAATTGAACTGATTGACGTAAAAAAATGTTTGGAAGACTTTGAGCTTGGTGATTTGGTGGATGTTTCAATTTTAAAAGGTTTATTTGTATTTCAATGGACATCTTCGCATGTTTTTTTGTCTCAGACACAAGTAAAACCATACTAACATTTCGCCAATCATTTTGATTGAATTGTTTCACACCTCCAAAAACAACTGAGTGAGATGAATAAGCCAGTAGTTGTTTACATATAAAAGAGACACTCGTCAACGAGTTGTTCAATCGTATTGTTATTGATGGTTTCATTTCTCAATGTCAATGGAAACTTTTACACCAACAACATTGATAAATGTATTGACGGAGCTATGAAAAGAGATGATGTCTTATTCTATGAGATTTTTGAAAGAAGTATACAAGTTATACAGATGCAGATGACACAACCACATGAGAATCTACCCCTCTGACTTTTTGTATTGTAGATTTTTCATCCCTCGAAACGCCTTTTGGATTTGCAAAATTCAAAAGCCTACAAATGAATCATCCTGTACTACTCCGACGAAATCCAGTAAGATGAATGTATGACAGGATTTAACAATGATACAGAAGGTCTTACCCAAAACGAAAAACTGTTTTGGAATGGAGAATTGTGCGCATTTGACTACAAAGCCTCACGTCTGATCTGTCCATTGTTACAAGAATTTGAGACATTTGGCTTAGCATGTGCGAGGTGTAATCACTCGATCAACATTGAACCAATTGCTATCATCACTGATGTCAATAGTGTCAAAGGCGTGAATTTGTCGTTTTCGAGTTTTGAAAGTCTAAAGACTGTTCAAAACAAGATTATCATTAGCATCACATGTCAAGAAGATAACAAAGACAGATGCGATCCCCAAGTCCTGTGTACCAAGTTTTAATTTTATCATATTAACAGAGTACAGCTGATGTTTGAGGCAGTTAACTCTAGACGATAGAAACGTGAACTAGGGTGAAAAAAGTCTCTCTCAAGAAAACCTAAAATACTGAATCTATATTTCATTGTTATCTATCCTTTTCAGACATTGTTTTGCCACAGAGACTTTTCCATTTGTTTTATCTCCTCGGGCTTCGGGATGTCACCATGGAACTCTTGGTATCAGAGATGTTCAAGTAGCGGCTCATCTTTTGGATCAAATATCAAATGCGTTCACTCACATGTTCCATAGTCCTGATGGTCAACTACCAAACTGCTCCAGAACCGACAGTTTGACCGAATACCAATTTGTTTGCAACGCCAATGAAGCTTTGTCACACACCCAAATATACTTGGATCGATCAAGAGCTACAACTCAAGAACAACAACAACTACTCAGATGATGACAACAATTGCTCTTACAACGTCAACAACAGCAACTACTTCAGCGACGACAAAAATTCTTCAGACAACGACAACAACAACAACAACTTTGCCAACTACGGATCCAACACTTCCCTTTGTTTTATTTCCTCCGGCTTCAGAATGTCATCATGGAACTCCTGGTAGCGGAATTGTTTGAGTAGCCTCTCACCTGTTGGATCAAACTTTGAAATATCAAATGCGCTCACTTACATGCTCCTATGAGACCTGATAGACAACCACCAAACTGCTCCAGAACCGACAGAATGAACAAATACCAATTTGTTTGCAAAACCGATGAAGCTTTGTCATACGTCCAGTTATATTTGGAACGATCAAAAGCTACAGCACAGAGAACAACAACAACAGCAACTACAACAACAACAATTGAGCTAGCAATTACAGATCAGACAACCGACACACTTCCTGTGACTACGACCTCTACTCTAACCAAAACCAATACTACTATGGAAACAACTAATGATTGCACATGTGAAAAACAATACACCGTATGCGAAAACACTTCGATAGTAATTACAACTCCACCTCCTTTTTATAAAGTTTTTAGTTATAACGATTAGGGAAATTTTTCAAGAATGAGTCTGTCTTTGTCGGAAAATAGTGAACTAAAAAATGGAAAAAATCTTCTCATTATCATTCATACCAAATCTGACGATATTTCTTGCAATATCATTAAATATTTTACAAATTAAAAAGTTTTTATAGACTTTATACTACAATATTTTATGGTATCTAATACAAGTTTTTTCTGCTATATCTACGCTTTCCAACCTATTGTGTCATACTTTATTACATTCACTTCTTACCCTATTATTAAATACTTTATTATGCTCACTATTACCATTGTAATCAAATAAACATAATACCTAACCCACTACCAAAACAAACAAAGGGCCCGTGTCAACCAAAATCTATATCGGGAGGGATACCTCTAGCATAAACAAATAACAAGCCAATAAATATCTTACAGCTCTGTAAAAATTTCAACTATCATTTACATTACCAAACATACATACATACCTATATAAATATCACACTATAACAGGTCTGTAAAAATATTCATATTAAAAAACAACAATGCAACATGTTAGCAGATCTGTTTTCCCATGCATATACATATTATACTAACAAAATTCATCTAAAAGCTAACAAATACATATTTGGCAGGTCTGTAAAATAATCCAGCAAATCTAACAACCAAAAATGTTTTTGGGGTATGTTGGCAGGTCTTTTTTTATCGAGATCTGCTCTAACATTACTACTACTATCTATAGTGTGTGACAGAACAGCTGTTATGCCTACCCTAGAAGCATCACATGTCAGTTTAACTTGTAGGTTAGGGTCATAATTGACCCACAAGTCACTGGTACTTATAACTTCTTTTGACTTCTCAAAAGACTGGTTAGCATCATTTTTCCACTCAAACATGATGAGGTTTTTAACAAGGCAGACATAGGTGCAACAATTGCAGTTACGTTTGGTAAGTATAGTCGATAGAAGTTAAGAAGCCCTAGGTAGGACCTAACCTTAGACTTGTCTCTAGGAGTGTTAGTCTGCAAAATAATACTATCTTAGCAGGTAGTGGTCTTGTACCACATTCATTTATCCTGTGGCATAAGTAGTTAACCTTAGACTTGAGGAACGAGCATTTTGACAACTTCAGCTTTAGACTGTGTTCTGCCACTCTTTTAAACACCATTTATAATTGGTGCTTATGTCCCTCAACAGTACGATCAGCTACCACAATATCATCATAGTAAATATGAATACCCTCTATGCCACCTAACACTCGTTCTACAGCTTGCTGCCACAAGTAAACAGCAGTCTTGATTCCATAAGGAAGAAGAGTATATTGGACCAGACCTCGATGAGTGACTAGTGGTAGAAGCTCTCTAGATTTCTCATCAATAGCCATCTGATTGTATGCCTGAGCAAAGTCAAGGTTCGAGAAGAACTTATTGCCTGCTAAATCACATGAGATATCATCCATGTTTATCTGAGGTGGAGCAACATCCTTGAGCATTGGGTTTACTGTGGATTTGAAATCACCACAAGGTCTAATCGAACCATCAGGTTTTGGGACAAATATTAAACTAAAGTTGCCCAATCACTGTGCTCAACTGGTGCTAGAATGCCCTCATTGGTTAATTGATCCAACTCTTTATCTACAGTAGATTGCAGTGCAATAGGAACTCTATAAGGTTTAGTAAGTTTTGGAATTGCCCCCTCGATCAATTCAAGTTTAGCCAGGGAACCCATTAGTAAACCTTGCCCTTTGAAGATAATAGAGTACTTAGATAAAATTTTATCTAGGCCACTTATCGATGCTTTAGACCCACTTTTGATAGATTGCCAGTCCATGCAAAGCTCTCGCAGCCAGTCCCTACCCAACAGAGCGTAATCTGGCGCTCCCAACACATGCAGCCATAGCCTTCCCGTATGGTTGTGGTGTTTCACGGTCACTAACATATTTCCATTACATTTCACCACATCACCTGTGAAGCTACAAAAATTAACATCAGAATCGGTAAGTTTAACATCACTAAAATTTCTCTGATACACATGGTAAGGTATAAGTGAAATGGAAGCACCGGTGTCTATCACCATCTTCAAACTAACATTTTTAACAGGTACATGAGCAGTGTAAGGATTGTTAGTACACAAGTTTGCAACCATCAAAGTGTTAGCAACAGTGAGTGAGTTAAAATTGTCATATTCTCGAGCATTATCCATAACATTAGCCTGAGCACCTGCTCCCTCTTTGCACATAGGAGTAGTAAGATATGAGCAGTTCAAGGCACCTGGGTTTTTATTGGGGGGTGCGATCAGAGATGATCAGAGATGTTCACTAGACATCAGTATTTATTGTATGGCTAGTTAGTGTAAATGGATGAAGACAGCTGAGCTATTGTTGCTGTTAGCCACTCAAGCATAACCAATTGCTTGCTACCCTGCTATGGTTATTGTTACATCATCATGACTGCTAACTGTCTGCTAAGCACATCATCTCTTGTCATTTTTCTGTCTCTTTGTGCACCTTGGCACATGAACTTTTCCTCTCTTGATTTTTTTTAGTAATGTAGGAGCAGACCTTCTGGCATGGAGTCGAAGGACAAACAAGATTCTTTTGGTTGCAAGTGCCTTTTTGTTTGCAGCAGCTACATGAGAACTTGAAAGGGTACTTTTTTGTGCACCAGTTTTTATTGTTATTCATTTAGTTTGTAATTGTATGATTAACTAAGTATTTATTGTGTAGAGGTTGTTTTTATTGGGGTTTGTATGATGATTTAGATTGGGGGGTTTGAGTATTGTATAAAAATCAACTGTTGTATTATTGTATAATTTTATTATATACGGAAAACATGATCATAGATATGCATTGAATAGTTCAACCATTATTTCAGAAGAAGGTACAGAAGCATTTACCTCACAATTTATTTGCAGGCATCTCTGACCTGAGATTAGATGTTACACCAAAAATCTTTAGTCCACTTCCTTTGAATTAAATCTTGAACAAGTAGTTTATCCCAAGCACTCCTCTTAATTTTTTTAAAATAGTTATTAATATTTACAATGTTTATCATGCGTAGAATAGATTCAAAACTGTTCTTGGTTGTCTCTATAAGCAATTCTACCGCATTGTCTTGCAGACACATACTACGATTGTACTGTTTCATAGAGACTTCTTCGTGTAGCTCGCTTATATTCAGTATATTTTGTGTAGCACAGAAGATCAATGCTTGAAATGTGATTGGTATATTGAACCTCTCGAACAACCATATCATCTTTTAGATATTTATGATATATCTCTGGTAAAAAGTCTTTGTCTTTGCTAACATGTTGAACTAAAAGAAAAAAAAATTATCAGTAAAGGATAATAAATATTGAATTAAAATAATGATAATAATTAGAAGATGTGTTGATATTTTAACTAGTGTTAAATAATTATTTATCAATTCTTACCCTTTTGCTGAAAGTCTTTCTAGTAGTTGTAGTAGACATTGTAGTAGATGTTGCTTCTTCAGACAATCATGCTGGAGTGGATGATTTCTGTGTAAGAACAGTGCTTCTTAAATAGTCGAAGTTGCACTGATTGAACCTAGTGGAAATCCTACTTGTATGACAAAATGTTGTTTGTTCCCTTTACAATATATAAGGGTTTTCGCGCAAAGAAAAAAAATTTCCCCCAAAAATCCTTGTATATTATAAAGGGATTTTTGTGCAAAATCCTTGCATATTATAAAGGGATTGTCGCGTGACAAAACTGTTTTTTTCAAGCGAAGAATGTTGTTTGTTTCAGACAAAAGTCCCTTTATAATATATAGGGATTTTCATGCGAAGAGAAAAAATTTTCGTGAGAAGAGAAAAGATTTTCGTGTAAAGAGAAAAGATTTTTCGCCCAAAAATTCTTATATTCTATAAAGGAATTTTAGCACGATTGATTTCAAGTCAATTGGTGTAACTTTATCTATTTAAGAGCAACTGTTTTTACACGGAAGGTATCCACTAACAACAACAGTGACTGAAGGAACAACATCTACTGCAACTACTAGCAGAACCCTCTGCATTAAGGTAAGAAATAAAAAATAATTAATTAACACTAGTTGAAGCACTAAACTAGCTGCACTGTGGAGTAACTATCTTTGAATTAATTGTGATTAAATAATAATAAGCAACTGACATTTTTTTATTTTTTTATTTTTAGAATGAATAGTCAAGACACTGGGAGTCAATTGATGATTAAAGAGTCAGAGACCCAGAAAGTTCTTTCTCCACCATCATCTCCAATTTACAAAAATAAAGAATGCGAATCCCCTCTAAACAGAACTCTACGATCTCAAGTAATGAAATGTAGTGCTGTCAATTCGGAAGAGCAAAGACGAGATGATGAGACTATGAATAATGTCAAAGACTCGAACTGCAAAAAAAGAGTTGTAACCAGTGTTGAAGACGACATACTTCTCCGCCACACCAAGACTAATTTTCAGTACATCAGCATCGACAACCTAAGTGCCTTCACTCACAAGAGTGCGTTCACTCACAAGAGTGCCTCTCTGCTAAATACTGTGAGTAGTAATAAGGGAGCAGATCTCTGTCATGGAGTCTAAGGAGAAAGTTCTCCTGGTTCCAGGTACTTGAAGTATGCACCAGTTACCATAAGAACCTGTGAGGTACCTTTTGTGTGCACCAGTTGTTTACAATGTATGTGATTTATAGTGTGGAATGTTAGTTAATACATTGTATGGTGTGTTGGTTTAATGTTCTGGAAGTTCTCCTGGAGGTTCTCCTGGTCCATTGAGTGCCTTTTTGTGTGCACTAGGTGTTTAAAATGTATGGTATTTATTGGTGTGGTATGTTGATTATTTATCCTCACTATTGGTGCCTTTTTGTGTGCACCAGGTGTTTTGAATGTTTTAGATTGGGGGGTTTGAGTATTGTATAACTTTATTATATAGGAATTATTATATATAGGTATGGAATATTTTTATCATAAGTTCGAAAGTATGTATAGAAGATAACTTTTCATCTATTTGTATGTATTTATAAACATAAGGTTCGATTTTGTACCAATATTATTTTAGCCATATTGTATATAGAGTATATAAGAGTTTAATATACTATTCACAATACTTTAGCTAATTTCACATTGAATTGTAAAATAGTCTACTCCTTATCATCAGCGCTGAGTCCTGCTTCAAAACCATCAAATTCCTCGCATAAGATATCTTTAAGATCAGCTTCCACAATTGATTTTGATATCTCCTCATTGTATTTTGCTTGATTGCGATTTCGTTCCTAATCAGTAAAACTGAATGAATATAGAAATACGACATCGCGATATGCATTAGAATTTTCACTCCTTTTTTGCCCTTTGTAAATCATCACACCCGGAGTATATTTTGTAGTTTCGTTGACGGATCTTTTTGGTAAGAGAACTGTCCTCACCTTTCTCTCTTCATTATTTTGCAAGATATAATGGATACCATTTACGACAGATTTTTTCCCATAAAATCGATGAGGAACAAATCTTTCAACAACATCAACTTAAGGAAAGATCGCGCACTGTTTGAAATTACTGGGAGTTTCGATGTTCAAACTGCCTTTCAGGATGCCCTTAGTCATCATTCTCAATTGTCGAACTTCCTCACCGGCTTTACACGTGGTTAGACGTTTTGTGCTGACACGTTTGACATCATAGCAAGAGGAATTTTTATTTTTCAGATTTTCCTTTTTGCCCAAGTATTTATTTTTTGGATTTTCCTTTTTGCCGAAGTACACAACGTTACCAGGTACTGGATAATTATCAAGATTTAAGTTTTCAACTATTCTACCCGGACAAAAAACTTTTTTATGGTCAAACCCATTTAAATCCGGATTACCCAAGTAGTGGAATTCATAATAATCAGAATCTATACTTTTACATCTCACAGAAAACACCTGCATAATGGTTGGGATAGAAAGATTTGTTAGCGTTCCAATCTTTGGTGATTTACTCGTCAGTCTTTTGCAATTCACTTGCTTCCCATCTTTTTAGAGACTCAATCATTTTTCGAGCTTTCTCCGCAAAGATCATTGTTTCCTTATCAGAGAGAGCTCATTTTCTTACTACTGGCTTTTTTGGAACAGGTTCCTTCCTCTTAGTAATTGATTTGGTTGTTTTGTCTTTGCTTTCTGTTGGATACAGGTCTGTGCAAAGGAGAGTTTCAGAAAGTTTATCCATAATAATCGAAAAAATAAAAAAACAATGTTTGCAATAATATAAACAAAGACAACATGGTGTTTACTTTTTAACTTTTTAAACTAAAAATAAATAATTTAAACTTAGTTGTCAACTATCCAAAGCTTTATAGCATTTCCCATTGACTATTACCAACTGTTGGTAAATAATACTAATTTATTAAATTTTAACTTAGTACTATGAGTCTTTTTATTATTTACTGAGAAAACTTTTAGTATTAGTAGTAGATGCTGTGGTAGATGTTGCTTCTTCGAATGCTATTGCTGAAGTGGATAATTTCTGTGTAGAAGCAATGCTTTTTAAATAGTAAAGGTCGCACTGATCGCCGTGGAGTTCTCACGCGAATATTATCTCTTGTTCCATGTGAAAAAAATCTGTATATAACATAGAGGGTTTTCGCGCAAAGAATGGTGTTTTTTAGCGCTAAAAAAATAGTTTTGTCTCGCGAATAAAAAGGATTTTTATGAAAAAAAAACATTTTTATTGGTGCGAATAAAACACATTTTTCTAGCTGATAGTATGAATTTTTTACGCGATAAAAACAATGTTTTCGCGCAAATAAAAAGGATTTTTCTCATATAGAAAAAATAAATTTTATTCATACACAAAAAAACAACATTATTCACGCGAATAAAAACGATTTTTCAGAGATAAAAATTTCGTTTTAATTGCGCGAAAAAAGGCTTTATTCGCGCGAATGAAAAACATTTTGGTAGCTGAAAAAGAGACATCCTTCGCGCGGAAAAAGATATTTTTTGTTGCGCGAATTAAAATGTTTTTTCATATAAAAAAATAAATTTTCACTCGCGTGGGAAAACAAAATTTTTTGCGCAAAAACACTTTGTCAATAGACACATCCTTCGCGCAGGAAAAAAAAAATTTTTCCGTGAATAAAAATATTTTTCGCATAGAGCAATTAGATTTTAGTCGTACAAAAAAGCAATATGATTCGCATGAATAAAACGCAATTTTCATCTTAAACAAGACACATGCTTCGCGCGAGGAAAAACAATTTTTTTCAAACCAATAAAACAAATTTTTCATATAGGAAAATTAAGTTCTATTCGCGCGGGAAAACCAACATTATTCGCGCAAATAACAGTAATCTTTCAGATATAAAAATTTCGTTCCAACCACGCAACAAAAAAAGCATTATTCGCGCGATTGAAAAATATTTTTGTAGCTGCAAGAAGACACATCCTTCACAAGGGAAAAACCATTTTTTTCCGCACAAATGAGAATGATTATTCATATAGAAAAACAATTTTTTTGTTCATGCAAAAAGACAATAATTTTAGCTCGAAAACACTTTGCTAAAACACACCTTTGGTACAAAAAAAAAACATTTTTCCGCGCGAATAAAAATGTTTTTGATATGGAAAAATAACTTTTTATTTGTGCGAAAAAACAAAATTTTCCGCATGAAAACACTTTGTGAGGTAGAAAGAAAAATTTATGTTTTGCTTGCGTTAAATTCAAGTTCATTTTTTGCGCTCACACAAATAAAGCAAATTTCTCATATAGGAAAATGAAGTTTTATTCGCGCGCAAAAACCAACATTGATCGCTCGAATAAAAATGATTTTTCATGAATAAAAATTTTGTTTTAATCGCGCGAATAAAAACATTATTCGCGCGAATAGAAAACAATTTTGTAGCTGCAAAAAGACACAACCTTTGCGCAGAAAAAAATCATTTCTTTCGCGCAAATTCAAATGGTTTTTTCATAAAGAAGAATAACTTGTTATTCATGCGAAAAAACAAAACCTTTTACACGAAAACACTTTCTCAGGTAAGAAAAATTTACTTTTTATTTGCGCGAAAAAATAACATTATTTGCGCGAAAACTATTATAAAAAAAAAAATTTATTTCATATAAATAAAACAAACTCTTTCATCTGTCAAAACATATTTTTTCGCTTGGGGAAAATACATTCTTCACGCGTCGAAAAACACATTCTTCGCGCTGAAATCCTTTACAACATATACACCTTTCGCGCAAAAAAAAACCTTTTGTCAAGGTTCATTCGCGCGGTAAAATGATATAATATGCGCGGAAAACCCTTGACTGTATATATATATGTACATCAAAAGTAGTTAGTTCAATTTCTTCATATTTTAATTAGAACATTGACAATGTGTAAAAACAGTATTTTTAATGCCAAAAACTGTCAAAAGCATTCCATATAAAAATGTAAGTTTTTCACGATAACAAGAAAACTTGCAGAAAATTTTGTCTGGAAAACTCGTGCTGATAGCCTTTATAATAGATACAGATTTCTACAAGCAAAAACATTTTTCGTATAAAAATTTTATATAGCATAAAAAGAGTAAAAAAACAGCAATTCTCTCTGAAATTGAAAACTCGCAAAAACTTTGTCTGAAACTCGTACAGTTAGTCTTTATGATATATACAGTTTTCCACATGTAAAAACATTTCCTGTGTAAAAACTTTATGAAGTAGTAAAAGGAGTAAAAAAACAACATTTCTGTCTGATATAAAACACATTCTTTACGTGAAAAAAGCAACATTCTTCATGCGATTACCTTTCATAATACATAATACACTGTTTACACGAAAATTCGAATAAAACAACATTTTTTGAAACGTAATCTTCACGAAAAACCCCTTTGTAATATATACTGTTTTTGCATGCAAAGAACATTTTTCGTGTGAAAAACGAGACTCTTCATGTTGAATCCCTTTATAATATACACTGTTTTCGAGTGGAAAAAACTCTTTTTTTACGTTAAACAAGAGTTTTGGACTGAAAAACAATAGTTTTGTCTGATTAAACACATTTTTCGTGCACGAAAAATACACATTTCCATCTAAAAAAAACACATTTTTTGCGTGAATAAACAATATTCTTCATGTGCAAAACCTTTACTATATATATATGCATATATACAGTTTTTTCGTAAAAAAAACATCATTTTTTGATAAAAATTATCACTTTCGCGCGAAAAAAAAAACCATTTTTGTTCATTGAAAAATCATTTTTTACATGGAATCCCTTTATAACATATACAGTTTCACGTGAAAACAAAAGTTTGATGTCGATAAAGTAGCGTTTTTTGACTGAAAAATCAACATTTCCCGTCGGCAAAAAACATAATTTTTGAACGAAAAAACATTTTTTGCGCGGGGACAAAACATTTTTTGCATGCAAAAAAAAACACATTTTTCGCATGGAATCCCTTTATCACCTATACAATTTTTGTGCGGGAAAATAGGTTTTTATGTGAAGAAAATAGCATTCTCTGACTGAAAAAAACGTTTCCCATCTGAAAAAAACATAATTTTTGCATGAAAATCAATTTCTGCCCAAAAAAACACATTTTTCACACAAATTCCCTTTAAAACATATACAGTCTTCACCTGAACAAAGGTTTTTATGTAAATAAAATAGCATTTTCTGACTGAGAAAAAAAACATTTCCCTTCTGAAAAAACATAATTTTTTGCGCGAGAAACAGATTTTTTACACAAAAAACACATTTCTCATGCAGAACCGTTATAGCATATACAGTTTTCGCGAGTTTTCATGTGATTAAAATAGTATTTCTGTCTGGAAACCAGCATTTTCCGAATAAACAGAAAAAACCACTTTTTTGCATGCAAAAGCAAATTATTTCGCACAGAATCCTTTCATAACATATACAGTTTTCACGCGGAAAAAAGTTTTTTCTGTAAATGAAATAGCATTTTTTTACAAAAAAAAACATTTTTCATCTGGAAAAGACGTTTTTCGTTTGAAAAAAAGGTTTTTTTATGTGAACAAAATGGAATTCTTGACAGGACAAACATTTTTCGTCTGAAAACACATCTTTCGTGTAATTTACACGGGATTCTCAGTAGTAATATATGAGCAGATCTCCCTACCAAGTGTTTTTTTGTGGATTAGACCTTGGAGTTTAGACAATAGGTTACGGCGTTGGATGAATTCGCCGAGTTTATATTGTATTTTACTTGAGGGGTACTTGAGTGGCATTTGAGTGGCATTTGAGTTTTGATTACTTTTTTACTTAATTTGAACTTATATGGCATATAGATTTTGAATGTATGGCATTCAAGTTTTGATAACTTTTTTACATAACTCGAATTCATATGGTATCTTGAGAGAGAGGGGAGAGGAGAAAGGAGAGAGGAGAGATGGGAGATGAGAGAGGAGAGAGAGGAGAGAGATTTTTTAGTTTTCTATACATTCATGTATATATGGTTAGTTATGTACATATTTATGGCTATATTTATATCTACATAGAGAGAGGAGATATATCTACATTGAACAAATATATTGATCAAAAATGAAAATTATATGATTATATACCTGATTACATAATAAGTAGGGAAAATCTTCTGGAGAGAGGGGGGAGGAGAGATGAGAGAGGAGAGATTTTTTTTTAGTTTTTATACATTTATGTATATATGGATAATTATGTACATATTTATGGATATATTTACATTTACATTGAATAATATACATTTATTACATAATAAGTATATTAAATGCTATAAAATATGTTGGAAAATTACCAAATTAGACCTCTAGATGGTTAAAATCTACAGTATTTGGGAAATAACTGCAAGAGAGGAGAGAGGAGTATTTGGTAGAGGAGAGAGTATGTTGAGAGAGAGAGGAGAGATAAAAAGAGGAGAGAGGAGAGAGGAGATATATCTACATTGAATAAATACAGTGATTAAAAATGAAACAATATGTGAATATATACATTTATTGTGTAATAAGTAGGAAAAAAAATTTAAAATAATTACATGAAATTGAATTATAGCTTTAGTTACATTGGATAGTTTACATTATATAGAAAAGGGAAATAGCTCACCAAGTCACATTGTCCAACTTGTTTTTTGAATTAGAGTCTATCCATCGCTAAAACACTCATCATTTTTTTTCAGCAACATATCCTGTCTCAAAATCATCAAAGTCTCCACATAGAAAATCTTCAAGTTCATCATCATCATCAATTTCTAATACTGTTTTGTTTTGCTTTGCTTGATCACAATATTGTTGCCAATACATTCGACCGAGACGGTATGGAGAGCAAAATGAAAGATCGTATTCTGTCTTAAATTTTCCGTGGGTTGTTTTTCCTCTGTAGATCATCACACCTGGAGTATATTTGTTAGCTTCTGAAGCATATTTGTCTGGTATGACGAGCGTCTTCAACAGCGTTTCTCCACATTGTTCAATGCTATAACGGATACAAATTACATTCGACTGCCCTCCTTTAAATCGATGAGGAACGAATCTATCAACAACATCTTGGTAAGGAAAAATAGCGCCGGGTTGAAAACTATTGAGGGTGTTGATGTTCAAGAAGCGTT
Source organism: Cryptosula pallasiana (assembly GCA_945261195.1). Lineage (NCBI taxonomy): Eukaryota > Metazoa > Bryozoa > Gymnolaemata > Cheilostomatida > Cryptosulidae > Cryptosula > Cryptosula pallasiana. The sequence goes on along the minus strand of OX183134.1, from coordinate 38,360,268 downwards.
TGAGCTGACATTTAGTCAATGTACTAAAATATAGTGATTCCTCTTCAGCTTTCTTTTTGCTTAGAGGATGTCTGCTAACACGTCTGACATCGTACCAAAGAACGTTTTTATTTTTTGGTTTTCCCTTTCTACCCAAATATACAACGTTAAACGGAGGGGGGTAATTATCACAGTTGAAGTTTTTAGCTATTTCAACTGGACAGAGGAGTATTTTGGGTTCGAGTTCATTTATATCTGAAGGTTCATGGTAGTGTACTTGAGAATATCTACACTTCTCCTTACTTGATGGATGTATCACACCAGTCACTCGCATAATGCTTGGGATAGGAAGATCTTCAAATGTTTTGCAAATCGGAACTTTTGGTGAGTCAATCACTTGAGAACCTTTAGACTTTTCTAATTCCCTAGCTCTCCTTTCGTTGAGACATTCAACTGTTAAATGAGTTATAGCTGCGCTCTCCATTGTTTGCTTATCAACGGAAGTAGTTTGTTTTCTCACTGTTTGTTTTCGTTTCCTTACTATTCGCTTTTTTGGAGCAGTTTTCCTTCTCTTAGGAGTTGTTTTGCCGTTTTTCATTTTATTTTCTGTTGGATATGGATCTGTGCTAAGGAGCTCTTCAGAAAGAGCATCCATAACATTCTAAAAATAAAAGGGTAATATTTGCATGAGTGGCTAAGAGTGTATTTATTACTTAGAGTGTCTTATATATATATATATATATGTATTTATGCCAAAAGCAGTTAAGATCATAGAGTTATGGTAGATTGAGAATGTGCTTATTAAACTATTGGGATGTGGAGACAGACAACAAAGGATGCATTCAAATATATATATATGTATTTACTTAATATTATACCGCTTTTAACATCTAAATTGGTAAGAAATAAAATATAATAGTTTGAACAAAATATTGTAAAATAATAAAAAACAACTAAAAATTTTTCATAAATATGTATGAAACGCTTCCAACATTAATTCTAAAATACCTACAGAAGAGGATAGAGCTTTATCTATTTGGACATAATTATAAATATGCTTTCTGAATTTATAAAAAGTTTTTTTGTTCCATGTCATGTTGTATAATTTTTTGAAAACTATTTGATTCCAAGCACTTCTTTCAATTTCTTTTAAAAAATTATTAATATTAACGACTTCCACCATTGACAAAACGATTTCGAAACTGTTTTTTATAATGTCATCAAAACGTTCTGTAGATATATCACGTTTCTTACAACACATCCCCATACTCATCATGTGTTGAGTTATACAGAATATTATAACTTGAAATGTCAAACGTTCTACAGCTTTTTCTTCAACAACATCATTATTTATCACATAGTTATGATACATTTCTGGAAGGAAGTCCTTTAAGTAGATTAGATTTGTTGTTGCATTGTTCTAAAATACAAGTGATAATTAGATAACTAAAATAATTAAAGGTGTTCAACAGGTGTTAAATAGTATTTTTTATTAATTCTTACCTTTTCATCAGGCTGAGATTCCGACTTTAGATACAATGGTTGACTTTCTACGACTTGAGTATTCATTCTGAAAAAAACAGAAAAAATTGGTTCAATTCTTTATAACCAATTTAAAGATAGATATGTCATAAAGCCTTCAGATAGTTGTGTTAGCTAGCGGAAATATTTGAATTTAAGTTTTACCTTTATGAAGAGAGAACTCTTAGTAGTTGCAATGGAAGATGTAGTAGATAGATGTTGCTCCTTTGCTCACTGTTGTTGAACTGGATGCTTTCTGTCTGAAACCGTTGTCTCTTATATAGGTGAATGTGTAAAAATAAATCTTTCATTCCCGCGAAAGCATTGGTTTGTATTCGCGTGAAAATAAATTGTTTATTCCCGCGAAAGCAACGGTTTAAAATTCGCGTGAAAATAGCTTATTTATTCCCGCGAAAGCATTGGTTTCTATTCGCGTGAAAATAAATTCTTTATTCCCGAGAAAACATTGGTTTCTATTCGTGTGAAAATAAATTATTTATTCCCGCGAAAGCAATGGTTTCCATTCGCGTGAAAATAAAATATTTATTCCCGCGAAAGCAACGGTTTCCATTCGCGTGAAAATAAACTATTTATTCCCGCGAAAACATTGGTTTGTATTCGCGTGAAAATAAAATATTTATTCCCGCGAAAGCAACGGTTTCCATTTGCGTGAAAATGAAGTATTGATTCCCGCGAAAGCTTTGGTTTGTATTCGCGGGAAAATAAAATATTTATTCCCGCGAAAGCAATGGTTTCCATTCGCGTGAAAATGAAGTATTGATTCCCGCGAAAGCTTTGGTTTGTATTCGTGGGAAAATAAAATTTCTATTCCCGCGAAAACAACAGTTTCTATCCGTGTGAAAATAAATTATTTATTCCCGCGAAAACATTGGTTTGTATTCGCGTGAAAATAAATTATTTATTCCCGCGAAAGCAACGGTTTCTATTCGTGTGAAAATAAAGTATTGATTCCCGCGAAAGCAACGGTTTCCATTCGTGTGAAAACAAAGTTTTGATTCCCGCGAAAGCTTTGGTTTGTATTCGCGGGAAAATAAAATATTTATTCCCGCGAAAGCAATGGTTTCCATTCGCGAGAAAATGAAGTATTGATTCCCGCGAAAGCTTTGGTTTGTATTCGTGGGAAAATAAAATTTCTATTCCCGCGAAAACAACAGTTTCTATCCGTGTGAAAATAAATTATTTATTCCCGCGAAAACCGTGGTTTGTATTCGCGTGAAAATAAAATATTTATTCCCGCGAAAGCATCTGTTTCCATTCGTGTGAAAATAAAATATTGATTCCCGCGAAAGCATTGCTTTGTATTCGCGTGAAAATAAAATTTTCATTCCCGCGAAAGCAACGCTTTCCATTCGCGTGAAAATAAATTATCTATTCCCGCGAAAACATTGGTTTGTATTCGCGTGAAAATAAAGTATTCATTCCCGCGAAAGCAACAGTTTCCATTCGCGTGAAAATAAAATGTTTATTCCCGCGAAAGCATTGGTTTGTATTCGCGTGAAAATAAAGTATTCATTCCCGCGAAAGCAACAGTTTCCATTCGCGTGAAAATTAAATGTTTATTCCCGCGAAAGCATTGGTTTGTATTCGCGTGAAAATAAAGTATTCATTCCCGCGAAAGCAACAGTTTCCATTCGCGTGAAAATAAAATGTTTATTCCCGCGAAAGCATTGGTTTGTATTCGCGTGAAAATAAATTATTTATTCCCGCGAAAGCATTGGTGTTCTTCCGTAGAAACAATGTTTCATTAATTTAACCTTATGATAAATGGCATGATTTCAGCTATATAAGAAGCACTGTTTTTACACAGAAAGCAGTCACTTCAACATTAGCAACTGAAGGAGCAAGATCTACTACAACATCATCTACTACAACTGCTAGAAGGACTTTTCTGTTTGGAGGTAAGTCAACTTGATTGAGTATAAATTTAATTTTTATCGATTTAGATACTAACAGTGGTATGATATTGAGTAAATATATATATATATATGTATATATATCTTCAAATTGGTTTGAAAAAGAAATCAAAAAATCATAACATGGATTTTTACTTTATCTTTTAGAATGTCGACACAAATCATTACAAAACAACTGAAGAATAAAGATCCAAAACCTTCACAAGATAAGAAGGTGATTGATGACAATGTACTTCTTCAACGCACTACGATTCCCTTTCAAAGCGCCAGTCTGAATACTCTGGCAACTCTCATCATCAAAAGCGCCTCTCTGTTAAGTACTCTATCTCCAGCTTCCAGAAGAAACATTGAAAACATAGTCAAAGTTGAAGATTTACCAATACCTACAGTTATGCAGGTGTTAACCGTTGAGCTCCATGATGAAACGAACTGTACTATCATCTACAACTATAAAAAGGATGGAAAGGTAGTTAGAGTGAAGAGCACTATTCCATTAGCAGCAGGATTACTTGTCAATGAAGCTTCGCAAATAAGACCACTGGTTTTGATCTACATGGGTGTTGAAAAGACAGGAAAAGCAATTTTTCGTGCTGCTACAGAAACAGGAACTACTTTGAGGTGTAAGAATGCGTTTGATGTATTACCAGGAAAAAGTATGCGACAAATCAATGCTTATTTCGAGGTAGCTAATCTTCAGGATTTCCCAACAGATAGTGTCATATGTTTCCAAAACCCTGAAGTTATAGCAAAATCTGACAGACGATGGAATGGAAATGAAGAGACTCTTCTAGTTCAATACAGAAGTGTTGTAGATGAAGAATTACTGATCGGAGATATGCGCATTCCTCTTCAAATAGCTTCTGCTGTGACATCGGAGAGATTTGGAGTGATTTTGTTCAAGGGTCTGAGTCGAAACGCAGACAATTCAATTTTCTACAACATCAGTGTACTCGCAGCTCATCAAGCCTTCGTCCAAGCCTCGGAACTGGCTGATAATCCAAAATCTGAGGATTTTCTCAACCACTTCGATGATGCTGAAAAAGAAGACTGTGGAGAACAAACTCTCAAGAAGCTAATCTATAACTCAAGGGATTCATATCACTATAGGTAAGTTTTATTAATTTTTACCATAATTTAAAAAAAGTTGATTTGTGAAAATTTTGTGGATTCTTACAATGAAAAACCCCTTAAAATGATAAATTTGTGAACATTTTTGTAAAACATTTTTAAGTTATATATATATTTCGAATTAAAAAAGGATTTTGTTGTGTCATCAGTGTATTTTTTTACATAAAAGTTGGAAAAAATAACAAAAGGTGATAATTATTTTACAAAAATGTTCAATTTTTCACATAAATGATCAATTCATAAACATTTTTTGTAAAACATTTTTAAATTATATCTATTTCGGATTAAAAAAAGAATTTTTTTGTGCAATCAGTATATTTTTTTACATAAAAGTTTAAAAAATAACAAAAGGTTATAATTATTTTACAAAAATGTTTAGTTTTTCACATAAATGATCAATTCATAAACATTTTTTGTAAAACATGTTTAAATTATATCTATTTCGGATTAAAAAAAGGACTTTTTTGTGCAATCAGTGTATTTTTTTACATAAAAGTTTAAAAAATAACAAAAGGTTATAATTATTTTACAAAAATGTTTATTTTTTCACATAAATTATCAATTCATAAACATTTTTTGCAAAACATGTTTAAATTATATCTATTTCGGATTAAAAAAAGGACTTTTTTGTGCAATCAGTGTATTTTTTTTACATAAAAGTTTAAAAAATAACAAAAGGGTATAATTATTTTACAAAAATGTTTAGTTTTTCACATAAATGATCAATTCATAAACATTTTTTGTAAAACATTTTTAAATTATATCTATTTCGGATTAAAAAAGGACTTTTTTGTGCAAACAGTGTAGTTTTTTACATAAAAGTTTAAAAAAAATCACAAAAGGTTATAATTATTTTACAAAAATGCCTAATTTTTCACGTAAATAACACGTTTTATCACATAAATGACTTATTCATGAGTGTTTGTTGTAAAACATTTTTAAAATTATATATATATATATTTATATTTATACATTCCGAATCCAAATGAAAAAAAGGACTTTTTCGTGTGTAATCAGTGTATTTCTTTTACATAGAAGTTGAAAAAATAACAAAAGTTTATATTTATTCTACATTAATTTTAATCATACTATACTAATACATCATTTTTTATTTTAGTCCATTATATCGTAAAAAGAAAACAGAGTAAAGAACTTTCCCTAAGAAATATTGAGCTGAATGATGTAACTCAGTGAGTTATTTTCCTGTTATATATAATGTAAACTATCTAATGTAGCTAAGAGTAAAATTTAAATTCGGTAAAATTTATTTATATAATGAATAACTTTTGTATTTTAGTCAATTATTGGATCACAGAGAATACGGAATACAAGAGTTCCTCCCTGGGTCTAATAATATACCAGAAGAATATCAAGGAAGATATTGTTCAAGAAAAGCGCTTTGTAACCATTGATATCGTAAGCTATAGTAGTTTGTATTACAGAAAATTTAATATAAAACAGTTTTATGAATGTAAAAACTAGATATGGTATTTTCTATTACAATTATTTACTTGTAAATTTTATTCAACTAGAGAGGTAATTTGGTGATTTTTTGACAGTTTTTAAAAAAGTTAAAAAGTACAAAAAAATCAAAAAAATATCGAAAACTATATATTTCAATGATTATTTTTTAAAAAGTTCAAAAAAATGTAATAAAGCTCTGTTTTGAAACATAAAAAATTTAAAAGGATTGTGTAGGATAAAATTCTCACTCAAAAAATTATTGAAAATTGAATGAAATAAAAAATATTTTCCCACATACCAAAGTTTTGTAAATATAAAGTGAAAAACTCTATATATATATATATACACATTGTTTTAAAATAATATCGAAAACTATATATTTCAATGATTATTTTTTAAAAAAATAAAAAAATTTAAAAGGAAGGTGTAGGATAAAATCCTCACTCAAAAAATTATTGAAAATTGAATGGAATAAAAGAATATAAAGTGAAAATCGCTATATATATTTATTTTTTTTAAAAAAATATCGAAAACTATATATTATAATGATTATTTTTTTAAAAAGTTGAAAAAACAAAAAAACTTTGTAATAAAACCCTGTTTTAAATCATAAAAAATTAAAAAGGAATGTAATAAAAGAATATTTTACCAAAATACCTCATTTTTTTTTTGTAAATATCTAGTAAAAATTTCTGAAATATTGTTGGTAAAATTTACTGGAAAATGGTTTCAAGTGTGTCAAAGACTAAATATGATGTTTTCATTGAAATGTTTATTTTCAAAAGATCCAAATAATAACATTGAATCAATTAGTTAAATTTAACAGTCAAATTCTTTTTTATCAAGTAGGCTTAATGTTTCTATTGTGATTAATTCTCAAATATTGTAAACTTGAACTATCTAGAGGAGTAATTTGTCGATTTTGATGTGTTTTTTTAAAAAAATTATCATGTAATACCGCATACTTCAGTTCTAATTCGTTTTGAACAATTTCATGGGAGACAAAGAATAAAAAAGTTACATTGATTTAGTTTTTAGAATTAAAGTTGCTATCAAAAATGGATTGTTCTTCTTTAAAAAAATGATTACGTAATACTACATGCTTCAGTTCTAATTCGTTTTTAGAATTGAAGTCGCCATCAAAAATGGTTTGTTCTTCAATGGGTAAATCCATAACCTCCTCCTCATCATGACAAAAGCTTTCTGATGATTGCATTTTGAAAAACAAATTGCATTGTTTTAGTTTTCCGAATTGAAATTGCCATCGAAAATGGTTTGTTCTTAAACGGGAAAATTCATAGTCTTCTCATCATCATGTCTAAGTTTTCTACCCCAATATCTCCAACCTCTCAGAGATAGGAATTGTTCTGTTTAAAAAATAATGGAAATTGTATATATAAATGATTGTTTTTGAAAAAAATGGTAAATTTTTGAAAAAAATTCAAAAGGAAAATGCAGGATAAAACCCTCACTCAAGAAACTAATTTTGTATGATAGGTTGCTCACCTAATAATAAGAAAATAATGAATGATTTATATTTAAACAATTATTGAAAGAATTAATGAAAATTGAATAGAATAAAGGAAATATTTTACCAAATAGTCTGTTTTTTTTGTAAAGATATACAAACAGATAAAATTTAACCATTTAAAGGATGATTTCTTTTTTTGCAAAAAAAATAATGAAGATTTAATGAAATGAAAGAATATTTTACCAAATACCTTGTTTTTTTGTAAATTTGTACAATTAGAATAAGAAAATAGTGAATAATGTATATTTAAGCAATTATTGAAAAAATTAATAAAAATTGAATAGAGTAAAGGAAATATTTTACCAAACACCCTGTTTTTTGTAAAGATATACAAACAGATAAAATTTAACCATTTAAAGGGTGATTTCTTTTTTGCAAAAAAATAATGAATATTTAATGAAATGAAAGAATATTTTACCAAATACCCTGTTTTTTTGTAAATTTGTACAATTAGATGAAAATTGAATAAATCGAAAAAATATTTCACCAAATACCTCTTTTTTGTAGATGTAAACAAATAGATGAATATCTAACTTTATCCATTTTTTTCCATTTGGGATCATGTTTTGAAGGTTTTCAAGATAGTTTTTAGTAAAAGCTTATGTATTGATTGTCATTACAAGTTGTAGTGTTTGGTATTATTTAATATTTACTGACTCTAGCTATATTATATGAAATTTTCCCTACTTATTGCACAATAAATGTATATATTCACATATTGTTTCATTTTTAATTACTGTATTTATTCAATGTAGATATAATGAGTCGAATTACAAAAAAATATCAAAACTTAAATGCCATACATTCAAAATCTAGATGCTCTATGAGTCAAAGTTATGTATATAATTATGTACAAGATTATCAAAACTTGAATGCCATACATTCAAAATTTAAAAGTTCAAATTAAGTAAAAAAATAATCAAAACTCAAATGCCACTTAAACGCCATTCAAATGCCACTCAAGTACCCCTCAAGTAAAATACAATATAAACTCGGCGAATTCATCCAACGCCGTAACCTATTGTCTAAACTCCAAGGTCTAATCCACAAAAAAACACTTGGTAGGGAGATCTGCTCATATATTACTACTATTCTCTTATAACTTATACAGTTTTCACACAAAAACAAATTTTTTATGTGAATGGATTAGCAGTTTTTAACTGAAAAAACAATATTTATCATTTGAAAAGAACAAATTTTTGCGCAAAAAACACTTTTTGGATAAAAAAAACAAATTTTTTGCGCGCGAAAAAATATATTTTTGTGTGAAACCCCTTTATAACATATACAGGTTGCACCTGAAAAAGAGGCTTTTTTTTAAAATGGCTTTTTATGACTGAAAAAAAAAACAAAAACATATTTTTCGCGCAAAAAAAACACATTTTTTGCAGGAAAAACCCATTTCTCTCTCATCTCTTTTATAACTTATACAGTTTTCCGCGTTTCTTTTAATGTGATGAAAATAGTATTTTCTGACAGAAAAAACAGTACTGAACAGAAAAAACACTTTTTGCGCAGAATCCCTTTACAACATATATAGTTTTAACGCGGACAAATGTTTTTTCTGTAAATAAAATGTCATTTTCTTACTAAAAAATCACTTTCCATGTAAAAAAAAACATTTTTTTGCGTGAAAAAAGTTTTTTTGATGTGAGATGTCTGAAAAACAGTTTTTTTGTGCGGAGAACCTTTTTTTGCACGAGAAAAACATTATTTAATGTCTGAAAAACACTTTTTTATGCGGAAAACCTTATTTTCGCATGAATAACGCAACATTTTTTGTCTGAAAAGCACATTCTTTGTGCAAAACTCCTTTATAATATACACACAATTCGTGTGGAAAAACATTCTTTTTTTGCATGAATAAAACATCATTTTCTGTCTGCAAATATACATTTTTCCCCGCGCGAGAAAAACATTTTATCGAGCGGAAAACAACATTTTTTGTGCAAAAAACGACATTTGTTTCACGCAAAAAAAAACGTTTTTTCCGAGCAAAAGAGCAAAATTTTTTTCGCTTGAAAAACAGTATTTCTTCAAGCGAAAACATTCTATAATATATATTGGTTTTCGCGCGGGAAAAAAACATTTTTCGCGTAAAACCACTATATATATATAATATGATAAACAGTTTTTGCCTGAATCAAAATTATTCTAAATGGGTTTACGAGCAAGTATTTTCATTGGTTGTAGGGTTAATACGTAGGCGTAACGTTTAGTATTTAAGATCTGCTTTCTCTACACAGAAATTGTTTTCTCCAGCAACAGCTTCTAAAGAAACAACTACTACACTATTCATCACACAACTATCAATAGGATTCTCGGTGAAAAAGTAAGAATTAATAAAAATACTATTTAGCACTAAATAAAAAATAAAAAAACTCTAATTATTTTACTTCGTTACTTCTCACCTTTTACTAATGTATATATGTACATTTTAGAACAATATGACAACAAAAACAATCTACCTAAAAAATTACCCAGAAAATTATCATAAATATGTGAGAGACAATGAAGTTGTTCAGCAAAAAGCTGTATATCGTTTGACATTTCAAGCTATTATATTCTGTATAACGCAACACATGCTGAGCATGGGAACATGGTATGGAGAACAGGATGGTGCTACAGAGTTCTTTGATGATATGACAAAAAAACCTTTTTATAACCATTTTAACAATGGTAAAAGTTGTAAACATTAATGATTAATTAAAAAACATTAAAGGAAACGCATGGGATCAAGAACTTTTTGAAAAATTATATGAAATGAATTGGAGTAAAACAACTTTTTACAAATTCCGATCTCACAATTATCATTACACGTAAATAGATGAAGGGTATTTTCTCCTGTTTGTATTTTAGAATTAATGTTAGAAGCATTCGACATATATTTATAATATTTTCTTATACAATAAAGTTATACAATCCTACAACGAGTCATTTTTATACAATACTCAAACCCCCCAATCTAAAACATTCAAAACACCTGGTGCACACAAAAAGGCAAATACAGGGAGGATAAATAATCAACATACCACACCAATAAATACCATACATTCTAAGCAGCTGATGCACACAAAAAGGCACCCAATGGACTAGCAGAGCCTCCAGGAGAACCTCCAGAACATCAAACCAACACACTATACAATATGTTAATCAACATTCCACACTATAAAATTACATACATTCTAAACAACTGGTGCACACCAAAAGGTACCTCACAGGTTCTCATGGTAACTGGTGCATACTTCAAGTACCTGGAACCAGGAGAACCTTCTCCTTAGACTCCATGATCGAGATCTGCTCCCCTATTACTACTACTGTGACCCCACATCGATGAAACAACATTGAAAAAACACCACCAAATTCGAGATGTACCGATACCAACAGTCATGCAGAGGTTTACCGTTGAATTTCGTGATGAATTGATGGGCACCATCATCTACAACTATCGAAAGGATAAGAAACAATCCAAATGGGCAGTGATTTTTTAAGTGATGTAGGATTGCTTGTTAATAAAGCTAAGCGATCATCTCCAGCAATTTTGATCTACATGGGAAAAGAAAAGACTGGAGAAGCAATATTCCGCACTGCTGATGGATACGGTAGCTGTCTAAAGTCCAAGAATGCATTCGACGTGTTGACAGGCAAGAGTATTAGACAGATCCATGCTTACTTAGTCGTATCTCACCTGTGTGATTTGCCACAAGATAGTGTTTTAAGCTATGAAAACCTGGGAATGATAAGAAATCCGACAATCGATAGAACAAGACTGCTGAGAATCTTGTGGCTCAGTACAGTAGTTGACTTGAGGCTGGTTCTGGGCCGCCTGTTGTTTTCATCTCAATATTTGATCAATTAACACCATTTATACCTTATTTTAACTTAAAAAAGTGTTTTTTTGTCATTAAACAACCCCCCATTTTAGTCTCAAAACATGTAGTTGCGGTATAGGACCTTTTTTTCTATTATTTTCATTCTAACCTGTTTACTATAGTTTTAGCCCTCATCCAATAGCTAAAATTAGAAAAATTGTCAGTAGTGAATCATATATATTTTATCTTGGGTACAAAAATCAGAAAAACAACTGATAAAATGTCAGTATGTTTGCATAAGATAAAGATCTTATTTCTAAGAATATTTTCTAAGAGTTTTCTTAAAATTATTTTCTCTGAAAATTTTTAGATCTTTCTTTATCTTATCTGATAAGACATTGTATATAATAAAATTTTCCAAAGTATGTAACGCTTGGTGAGATGGCAGATCAAATACAACCACCACTATATGGAGCTGTATAAAGTAACTTTTACATTGAGTTGACTAATGCAAGGTTTTCAGCTGATTTATTGCAAGAAAAAATTGCAAAGTTGGCATCATCTCTAAGAAAGAAAAAGAACCAACTACAAAAAAGCAGACAATTATGAGGTAAATATTAACAAAAGATATGAATAATATTGTCATTATTAATATTTTTTGTATATATTTAATATTATTATTATTTTTATTATTTTAAAGAGTTAGCTGAATCAATTTTCAATCTACAACAGCAAACTAATATAATTGAGGGTGAAGTATTGCAATTGAATCGGGAAATGCAATATGAGCTGCAGCAACAACAATCTCAACAATCTCAACAGGCTTAACAGGCTCAACAAGCTCAACAATCTCAACAAGCTCAACAAGCTCAACAAGCTCAACAGGCTCAACAGGCTCAACAGGCTCAACAGGCTCAACAGGCTCAACAGGCTCAACAGGCTCAACAGGCTCAACAGGCTCAACAGGCTCAACAAGCTCAACAGGCTCAACAAAATGTTTATCAAGGTGTAAATTAATTTGTGAAATATTTCGTGAGATTTAATAAATATTTCTTAATCTTTTATAAATATTTTTTTTATAATTAATAAATGTTTTTATAATTTTAGAAATATGAAAATAATTTGAGAATTTTTTTTTTCATTTTACTATATAAATGGAACAACTTCAGAAAATAAATTACTCTCCTGCAAGTTATTAAAAAGGTACAATGCCAGCCACCAAGCTCCATAAAAAGGTTCCATCACTAACAAAACAACACATACAGCACTGGTTAGACAAACAACCCATCTATCAAATATCTAAAACCAAACCTAAGAAAATAAGCTTTCCTCATTATAATCAAAGAAAACCACCACCAAACAGATTTATTGGTTTTACCAAATGATAACAAATACAAATATGCTTTGACCATTATAGACATAGCATCTCTTTATAAAGAAGCTGAACCTATTAAAGCTAAAAAAAACCATTAGAAGTTTCTACAGCTATCAATAAAATCTATAAAAGATCTCTTCTTAATTATACAGAGGTCATTATGTGTGACAATGGTCATGAGTTCATGGGTGAATTTATCAAACTAATGAAAAGTCACAAGGTCAAAATCAAACGATCAACTGATAAAAAGAAAGTAGCATATGTGGAAAGGTTTAATAAGACCTTATGAGATAAGCTCTTTGCTCGTCAGTATGAAAATGAAATTGTAGATAAAGAAGTTAACCTTGAAGGCGTAACAACAAATGATAAAAACTGTGAGTGGGTTGAAAGATTACCTGCTGTTATAAAAGCAATGAATGATGAAGTAACCAGAATGATTGGTATGAAACCCGATGATGCTATCAAATTAGATAATTTAAAGCAACCTGAGTATGAAGAAGTTGAGGATGAATTACCTATAGACTCTTTTGTGAGGTATTTGTATAAATCAGGAGAGGCTGAAGGTGATAATAAATATAGAACAACTGATCCTATTTGGTCTGTGGATATTTCTGCTATTGATAAGATTAAAAAGAATGAAAACCAGCCAGACTTATATTTGCTTCAAGGCTTATCAAATGAAAGAACATTTACTAAAGACCACTTCAAGTTGTGCCTTCTGATACTGAAAATTTAGATATCAAATTAGAATAAAAAAAGTTGTTTCCTTTATATATAAATGGCTACAAAAACAGACTTATATCCTAATATTACAACAGCACCTCCAGACATTAGTTTTGAAAGGTATAATAAAACAAAAGATATTTATAATGAATTAGAATTAATGAAAGAAAAAAGAAAATCAACATATAAAAACATATTACAGCTGCTAGTGGTATTGAAGGCTCAATTACTGTGTTAACATCTTTAGCAACTATTGAAGCAGTAGCAGGAGTTGCCACTTCATTGTTACTTGTTGGTTTACCTTATGGAGTAATTTTAGCTGGAATTGGAGGAGCAACCGGATTATTTGCTTTGATTTTAACTCCGATATCAAAAGACATTAATAAAAAAAAGTTAAAACATGGTAAACTATATTCGGTGCTTGACACTGGTATGATTTTATTGAGTAAAAGAATATCAAAAATATTAGAAGACTCTGTTGTTGATGATAAAGAACTTAATGAAATCGTTGATGAGTATGAAAATATAAAAAAGAAGATGTATGAGTTTGATTATGATAAAACAAAAGATGAAGCTAAACAAGAGATAAAAAAAATATCAATGAATAAGCTATGCTTTAAATATATATTTTTTATTTTGAAGCGGAGGATTAAGTCCGAGCATTCACGTGAATATTTTGTTAGGAACTCCAGCATCCTGAAGCTTTTTTACAGCATATTATCCAAATCCAACATCAAGAGTTAACACATCAATCTATTTTGGTTTAAAATCAATAGGTCTATCTTTTAAACCTATAAATTTAGTTGAAATATATCTTGATCCCGAAACTGCTACAGCAATAGGCCTTGAATTATATAGGGTATTACCAATGAATTTTAGTGTATCATTTACTGAAGGTGTTGCTTGTGCCATTTACATACTAGAATCAAGAAAAAATTATTCAAAAAATTCATATTGTTTTGTTTTAGATTTTTTGCTAATTTTATTGGTTGATCAACAATAGGTTCTTTAATTATTTCTTTAGCTACTTCTTTAACAACAAGATTTTTAACATGATGATAATATATTCCACCAACTGCTAATATTGCTGCTGCAGCTATATAATATGATGCATATTCTTTTGTCAAAGCCATTGGTTTCTTAATAGATTTTAATTCTGCGCTTATAGGGATTTCTTCTGTTATAATTGTTTCTTTATTCACTAGCTTCCAAGGGTTCACTTTTTCTTGCGTCTCCATTTATATAGGATAAAAAAATTTTTTATTCTCTTTTAGCTCTTTAAAGTCAATGTGTGCTGCTGTAAAAATGCCCCATATTTAAAATAGATCCCAGGAAATATTGATTAACTGCTGCTTTAATAAACATCTCCTCTGATAAGGATTTTTCTATTTGCTCAGTATTTTGCATAGGTATTGCTTGAGCTACTACTCTTGTATAAATGTTAGAAAATACAGCAACCATATTTTTAGACATCTGTTCACACATCTCATGCTCTTACTTTAAATACTCTTTTTTGACTTCAACGTCAGTCATCTTATTAATATATTCTTCAGTTTCATAGTGTATTTGTATTAAGCTCTCTCTTTGTTTAGATGCTTTGCTTTCAGCTATGCTATTACTTAAATCTGGACGTAAAGCAAGTGTAGGGGTGCCTTTGACTATATCACCCACCACTAAATAATTTTTAAGTTGTGCTTCTAAGTCACTCATTTTAATAGAAAAAAATAAAATATTTTTCAATTTATATATTAGATAAAACATGCTTATAAAAAATTTAATCCCGAATAAATAAATTGTTGGTTCAAGTATCATTTATTTACAGAGCACTATATATTTTTATTTGTCTACATTCATAAACACCATAAAGTCATTTATCAACCTTCCTTTAATCTTTAGTTGATGTTCAGCAGGTATTACATCATTTTTATCTTTTATTTATCAAAATGATTTTTTACATGAGTTTTTAGTTATTATAATAACCAGTCAATATTATCTCTAAAGTCTTTTGGCAAACTTACATATCTTTGACTAATAAACCAAGTGGTTAAATTTGAATGTCAACCACTAAAAGCAATTTTACTAAAAGCAGTCCAATGTTTATTTAAATCTTTGTCTGCACTGCAATCATTAATTTTAATTAAAGAAGATTTACCTGATAGCTTACCACCCTTACAATTTTTAGATGGTTTATTATGCTCTTTTATTAACATGTCAAGAGTCTCATCTAATCTATCTCCATTAAACACCATAACTTTATTTTTTAACCAGGATCTCTCTTGATATGTTTTATTATCAGCAAATTAAATTAAGCATCATATTTCTTTTGTCACCGCCGGAGACCCCAAAGTATTTAATCAAATCATCGTATGAATGTTATGGCAGATAATCTGAACTATAAACTTAATTAGTTGTTCCATCAACATAAACTCTAATGTTTTTTTATATTTGGATAATTATAATTTAGATCAGGTGTATTAACTTTTTAAATAAAACAATTCTTGCTCTAAGACTCCGATATATTGCATTAACATTAATTTCAATTTCAAATTCTTCTTTTTTAACAGTAGTTGTTGTATGAGATTTATAATCATTAATTATATGTCGAAGATTTATATATTTTTGTTAAATATCTTATGCTACGTTTGAACTATTTCTATATTGATATTCAAGACAAATATTTGCTAGTTTGTATTTTCCAGCTATTAGTTTAATTTTAAACTCAATACTATTATCAATTGATTGTGGATTAAAAGCTATATATGTTTAAAATTAACTTAGTTTAAAAACATATCTTTGTTTATGAATGCTACCAAGAACATCAGTAGCTCCAGTTAAGTCATGTCTTTTTGATTTTGTTAATTTAGTATCAATTCCACGATATGTAGTATTTTTTTCATAGTCTGATTCTAACATAAAGAAATCTTTGTATATTGCTAAATGATTAAAATTACTAATATCATGAATTGTCTGATCATTAATATTTAATTGAAACCTTTCAACAATTGCATTTAGTAGATAATCTGGAATATCATCAACCGATGTTGCAGAACCATCAAGTTTAGATTTAAAATAGATCATTAAGCTAGATTTAATGAATTGGGATATAATACTGTAGTAGCATTTAGTTTTGGCATACATATACTAGTTCATCTCCTGGGACGGGACTGCAGTAGATGGATTATGATTAACTTTTGCATTAACTTTGTTTTCTTTAATTCCTGATCTACCTCTAGTAGTTTTATTGTGGTCAAGTTCTCTTGAGTACATTTAATAGATAAAATTTTGACAAAATCACCTGTCAAGTTGAATCCGTAAATCGAAATGCCGTCTAGATATTGTTCTTTTGTAAAACCTATACATTCACCATCGAGCAAAGATCCACTAGTATGTAGAAATTGGTGATATTCCTGTCCAAAATTTTCTTTGGTATGGTTTGGGTCATATCTCCTTTCAACTGGACAATCACCGACTTTCAATACGATGTCTTTGACATTGGCATGTTGCATCCTAACAACCGCTCAGAGCGTTGTGATTGACCAACTCTAAATAAATATGTTTGGGCTCCTGTTTATTTTCTTCCAATGTTATATCAATCTGTGCCACCCCGCCGCAAATCCCGTAGAACTTTGAACGCTTTCGCTCAATCAAATAAATGTAGTTGTGTCCTTCCAACACCAAACGGAGTTGTGAGTTTGTATCGTGGTATTTACCTTGACTTTGCAGAGATGCAATTCAAACTTCTCGATTCTGATCTTCGCTCCTCCAGTTGGTGACTCATCAGCGGCAAACAAAGACAGTTTGCTGGAAGCCCGTTCAAACTCCAGTTGCATAGTCGGACCGAGAACTATAAGTTTTCTCTGTTGGGAAAGCGTGAGGTAGGGTTTGCCAAAAAACTCCAACATTTTCCCACCTCTGATTAATGCCTCCTCTTCTTTTTGTCAGCAGTGCTGTGTTTATCAGTGTTTTTTTTCGTCAAATCGATGTACACCCAACCCTCCAACCGTCCCTGGTATTTTTTTGCAGTGGTGGTAGTTTCCAGTAGTTGCAAAAAGTAAGAGTGCAAACCATAATTATTGGCGTATTCGACAGTATTACCTTCTATAGACATTTTCATATCCTTGAACAACGCATGGAGTGAGTCTCCCAGCCACACAGGTGTGAGTAGTAATATATGAGCAGATCTCCCTACCAAGTGTTTTTTTGTGGATTAGACCTTGGGGTGAAAACAATGGGTTACGGCGTTGGATGGATTCGCCGAGTTTATATTGTATTTCATTTGAGGGGTACTTGAGTGGCATTTGAGTGGCATTTAAGTGGTATTTGAGTTTTGATTATTTTTTTTACTTGATTTGAACTTATATGACATATAGATTTTGAATGTATGGCATTCAAGTTTTGATAATTTTTTTACATAATTATATACATACTTGAGAGAAAGAAAGAGATAGAGGAGAGAGAGGGAGGAGAGAGGGAGAGAGAGAGGAGAGAGAGATTTTTTAGTTTTCTATACATTCATGTATATATGGTTTATTATGGATGTATTTATGGGTATATTTATATCTACATAGAGAGAGGAGATATATCTACATTGAACAAATATATTGATCAAAAATGAAAACTATATGATTATATACCTGATTACATAATAAGTAGGGAAAATCTTCCTATATAATATAGCTATCCTATATAATATAGCTAGAGTCAGTAAATACTAAGTAATACAAAGCACTACAACCTGTAACGAAAATCAATACATACATACATACATATGGTATCTTGAGAGAAAGAAAGAGATAGAGGAGAGAGGGAGAGAGAGAGGGAGAGAGAGAGGAGAGGGAGATTCTTTAGTTTTCTATACATTCCTATATATATATATATGGTTAATTATGTACATATTTATGGATATATTTATATCTACATAGAGAGAGAGGAGATATATCTACATTGAATAAATATATTGATCAAAAATGAAACATTATCTGATTATATACCTGATTACATAATAAGTAGGGAAAATCTTCCTATATAACATAGCTAGAGTCAGTAAATACTAAGTAATACAAAGCACCACAACTCGTAATGACAATCAATGCATACATACATACATATGGTATCATGAGAGAAAGAAAGAGAGAGAGGAGAGAGAGAGGAGAGAGATTTTTTAGTTTTCTATACATTCATGTATATATGGTTGATTATGTACATATTTATGAGTATATTTATATCTACATAGAGAGATGAGAGAGGAGATATATCTAAATTGAATAAATATATTGATCGAAAATGAATCATTGTATGATTATATACATTTATTACATAATAAGTAGGGAAAATCTTCCTATATAATATAGCTAGAGTCAGTAAATACGCACATGTCCATATTCATGTACATGTGCATAAATGGACATGAATAGGTACATGTCCATATTCATGTCCATATTCATGTCCATATTCATGTCCATATTCATGTCCATATTCATGTCCATATTCATGTCCATATTCATGTCCATTTATGTACATGTCCATATTCATGTCCATTTATGTACATACCTATGTCCATATTCATGTCCATATTCATGTCCATATTCATGTCCATTTATGTACATGTCCATATTCATGTCCATTTATGTACATACCTATGTCCATATCTATGTACATGTGCATGTCCAAATTCACGTCCATATTAACATTTTATAGCTATGTACAGAGGAGAGAGAAGAGAGGAGAGAGAGAGATTTTTTAGTTTTTTATACAACCATGTATATATGGATAATTATGTACATATTTACGGATATATTTATATCTAGAATGAATAATATACATCTATGACATAATAACTATATTGAATGCTATAAAATATGTTGAAAAATCATCAAATTAGTCCTCTAGATGGATAAAATTTACAGTATTTGGGAAATAACTGCAAGAGAGGAGAGAGGAGTATTTGGTAGAGGAGAGAGGAGGCTTCAAAAAAGAGCTACAAAAAACTAATCAGTACACAACTCAGTTTATTAGGTAGTAGCGCTTCAAGGAGGTACAAACACTGATTGCTGACAAACAACAAATTTTAATGCAGATTGGGAGAGGTAGCTTTTTTTAGACCCTATAATCATCCTGATTGCACAGGTTTTAATATCAATACAAAATGAATCTTCCGCCTTTAAAATATGATAAACGTTATTTTGCTATACCAGAAGAGGAGTATCATAGTTTGATGGAAAAGATCAGTGGGGCTAAATCAACCGACCAAGACAAGTTTGCGTCATCATTGTATGACAACCCGACAAAAGACAAAATGGTGAGAGATATCAAGAAAATCCAAAATATTTTGGTTGAAACGAATGAAATAGTAATGGGAATCAAAAACGAGTTGCTTGAGCGCAAAAAGACAAATGAAAATGTTCAAAGCACAAAAACCTATCGGAGTGATGTTGGAAAGATTAGGGGAGAGTACAAGCAACCAAAGAGCTGGAGCTCTGCTAAAACACCAAAGCTCTCACCATCATCGTTTGATAGAAACACAATTGACGATGATAGCAATAGAGATTCGGAGAGAATGATGCAACAATTAGAAGAGTTTAAAAAGAAAGTATCCGACATGACAGCTAGTAAAGACAATCAAGCGTTAGGTGTAAAAATATTGTATCAATTGAGAGATTCTGGAAAATACGATCTGGATGCTGACAGGATAAAACTCAAGGGAAGATGGCTTAGCGCTAAGCTATCAAAGAATTTGTTGCAAGATGTACTAACTGATAAAGACTCAATAAGATCAACAAAAGATAACTACAGTAGATTTAAAAGTCTGCTCACCACTCAAGGAATCACAACTGTCAGGAGATCCTCATAAAAAACTTATTTTAGCTACCTAGTTGTTAATTCAAACATCTTAGCAACAACTTATTAGCTCAAACATGACTTTGTTATACTCAATCCTTTATCCAACACCTACAATAATTCTTAGTAATAGTAGTGTAATGAGACTGAGTAATAATCTACACACACCTTGTTCACTCTGTATGCTGTAGCACATGTTTTTCCTTTAGTTATCTGCAGTTACTTCAATTGGATCTTATCCAGATGTTTTATAGTCTTTGCTGCTACTGCGTTTTGTCTCAAACAAGAGTCCAAAGTAGGCATTGTGTCTACAAAATACAAAAAATTGATTGTTACAATTGTTTCATTTATTTTCATTGGTTTTATCTTCATATACATAAAGTAGCGAAGAAACAGTTTGTGTGAGTATGAAACTATCTAGTAGAGATAAATTAATATCTAGGTTCAACTAGCATTAAATATTAATTACTTTGTTAACAATAAATAATTAGAGTCAGTTACTTTACTAGTGCTCGGACAAACACACAATTTTGTTAATGTCAAAGTCTGTGATCTTACAAAGAAATAACTTAGATACTATTACTATTAGCATAAAATTATCTAGTAAAGATAAATTACCTAGGAGTGAATTCTAGTTGAGGTTCGATTATTTTAAATATAAATAATTAAAACCAAATTGATTGGAATCGTAGTAATATTTTTTAAATACAACATTGCTTTGCAACGACTATTAATGAAAGCGATTATGAAATGTTGATGAGTAACTAAGTAATCTAGTAAGGAAAACTGATTGAAATCACGGTAATATTTGTTAATAGATACTTGCGACATGTTTTATCAACGAAAAAATCAAGCGATTTTCAAATGTTTACGAGTAACTAAGCGATTTGGTAGAAAATACTAACAGAAATCACTCGATATCCGTTTTTGAAATATTTACGATAAACCAAATTGGGATATTGCTGTTATCAACCAAAAAATCAAGCGAGTATCAAATGTTTACGAGTAACTAAGTGTTTCAGTTGACAAAAACCGATTGAGATCATGTGACATCCGTTACAAATATTTACGTTAAGTTGGCAACGGAAAAAACAAATATTTCTTAGAATATTCGCTATAGCAAGTTATGATAATTTTGTACTCGCTCTAAAGGTAAAGGTTTTCAGTCCGTTTTTGGTCAGACCAAAATTTATGCGAGTCGTTTTAGGCATTATTTCAGTCGACGTAATGTTACCAGTTCATTTTCACAAGTTTTTAATATTTATTTTAAAAATAAATAATTAGAGCTTTCTACTAGTGTTAAATGATTGTTGATTATTTTTTACCTTATCACCACTTAGAGCCAGATGATTTAATTAACTAAAGACAAATAATTATTTTAGCATTTCTTACCTTGATGCTCTCCTAGTAGCTGTAGTAGATGATGCTTCTCCGCTTGCTGTTGAAGAACTGGATGCTTTCTAAATGAAAACAGTGGCTCTTAAATAGCTAAAGTTGCACTGATTAAACCCTATGAATCAGCATTTTTCCCAATGCTTTCGCAGGAATAAAAACTGTTTATTCCCGCGAAAGCAACTGTTTCTATTCGCGTGAAAATAAACTATTTATTCCCGCGAAAGCAACTGTTTCTATTCGTGTGAAAATAAATTATTTATTCCCGCGAAAGCAACTGTTTCTATTCGCGTGAAAATAAACTATTTATTCCTGCGAAAGCAACTGTTTCTATCCGCGTGAAAATAAACTATTTATTCCCGCGAAAGCAACTGTTTCTATTCGTGTGAAAATAAATTATTTATTCCCGCGAAAACAACTGTTTCTATTCGTGTGAAAATAAATTATTTATTCCCGCGAAAGCAACTGTTTCTATCCGCGTGAAAATAAACTATTTATTCCCGCGAAAGCAACTGTTTCTATTCGTGTGAAAATAAATTATTTATTCCCGCGAAAGCAACTGTTTCTATCCGCGTGAAAATAAACTATTTATTCCCGCGAAAGCAACCGTTTCTATTCGTGTGAAAATAAATTATTTATTCCCGCGAAAGCAACTGTTTCTATTCGTGTGAAAATAAATTATTTATTCCCGCGAAAGCAACTGTTTCTATTCGTGTGAAAATAAATTATTTATTCCCGCGAAAACAACTGTTTCTATCCGCGTGAAAATAAACTATTTATTCCCGCGAAAGCAACTGTTTCTATTCGTGTGAAAATAAATTATTTATTCCCGCGAAAGCAACTGTTTCTATTCGCGTGAAAATAAACTATTTATTCCCGCGAAAGCAACTGTTTCTATCCGTGTGAAAATAAACTATTTATTCCCGCGAAAGCAACCGTTTCTATTCGTGTGAAAATAAATTATTTATTCCCGCGAAAGCAACTGTTTCTATTCGTGTGAAAATAAATTATTTATTCCCGCGAAAGCAACTGTTTCTATTCGCGTGAAAATAAACTATTTATTCCCGCGAAAGCAACAGTTTCTATTCGCGTGAAAATAAACTATTTATTCCCGCGAAAGCAACTGTTTCTATTCGCGTGAAAATAAATTATTTATTCCCGCGAAAGCATTGGAAAAAATGCTGATTCATAGGGTTTAATCAGTGCAACTTTAGCTATTTAAGAGCCACTGTTTTCACACAGAAAGCATCCAGTTCTTCAACAGCAAGCGGAGAACCATCATCTACTACAGCTACTAGGAGAACATCCAGCATCAAGGTAAGAAATGCTAAAATAATTATTTGTCTTTAGTTAATTAAATCATCTGGCTCTAAGTGGTGATAAGGTAAATTATTATCAATAATTATTTAACACTAGTAGAAAGCTCTAATTATTCATTTTTAAAATAAGTGTTTGTCCAAGCTCTAGTAAAGTAGCAGACTCTACTTATTTATTATTAACAAAATAATAATAATTATTCAATGCTAGTTGAACCTAGATATAAATTTATCTCTACTAGATAGTTTTATACTCACACAAACTTTTTCTTCGCTACTCTATGTAGATAAAGCTAAAGCCGATGAAAATAAATGAATCAATTGTAACAATCAATTTTTTTGTATTTTGTAGTTATGATGTCTACTTTGGAGTCTTGTTTGAGACGAAATGCAGCAGTAGCAAAGACTATAAACATGTGGTCAAGATCTACCAACACCAATGATAGATGTAAAACAACATGACTTTCTCTCCTACTTATGTGACACAGCAAAAATTCCTTTCAAGATCCACCTACTTAGATGATACCAAACCAATGAAGACTCAAACTACATCAATTTTCAAGACAGCGCACTTCTCCAACACAGCAAGAGCAAGAATTCCTTTCAAGATCTACCACCTACTTAGATGATACCAAACCAATGAAGACTCAAACTACATAGATTTTGAAGACAGCATACTTCCCCAACACAACAAGAATTCATTTCAAGATCTACCACCTACTTAGATGATACCAAGCCAATGAAGATGAAGACAGCACACTTCTCCAACACAGCAAGAATTTCTTTCAAGATCTACCACCTACTTAGATGATACCAAACCAATGAAGACTCAAACTACATCAATTTTGAAGACAGCACACTTCTCCAACACAGCAAGAGTTCATTTCAAGATCTACCACCTACTTAGATGATACCAAACCAATGAAGACTCAAACTACATGAATTTTGAAGACAGTCGACTTCTCCAACACAGCAAGAACTCCTTTCAAGATCTACCACCTACTTAGATGATACCAAACCAATGAAGACTCAAACTACATGAATTTTGAAGACAGAATACTTCTCCAACACAGCAAATATTTATTCATTTCAAGATCTACCACCTACTTAAATGATACCAAACCAATGAAGACTCAAACTACATGAATTTTGAAGACAGCATACTTCTCCAACACAGCAAGAATTCCTTTCAAGATCTACGACTTAATTAGATGATACCTGATACCAAATCAATGAAGACTCAAACTACATTGATTTTGAAGACAGCGCACTTCTCCAACACAGCAAGAATTCATTTCAAGATCTACCACCTACTTAGATGATACCAAACCAATGAAGACTCAAACTACATGAATTTTGAAGACAGTCGACTTTTCCAACACAGCAAGAATTTCTTTCAAGATCTACCACCTACTTAGATGATACCAAACCAATGAAGACTCAAACTACATCAATTTTGAAGACAGCGCACTTCTCCAACACAGCAAGAATTCATTTCAAGATCTACCACCTGCTTAGTTGATACCAAACCAATGAAGACTCAAACTACATGAATTTTGAAGACAGTCGACTTCTCCAACACAGCAAGAACTCCTTTCAAGATCTACCACCTGCTTAGATGATACCAAACCAATGAAGACTCAAACTACATGAATTTTGAAGACAGTCGACTTCTCCAACACAGCAAGAATTTCTTTCAATATCTACCACCTACTTAGATGATACCAAACCAATGAAGACTCAAACTACATGAATTTTGAAGACAGCACACTTCTCCAACACAGCAAGAGTTCATTTCAAGATCTACCACCTACTTAGATGATACCAAACCAATGAAGACTCAAACTACATGAATTTTGAAGACAGCCGACTTCTCCAACACAGCAAGAACTCCTTTCAAGATCTACCACCTACTTAGATGATACCAAACCAATGAAGACTCAAACTACATAAATTTTGAAGACAGCACACTTCTCCAACACAGCAAAAATTCATTTCAAGATCTACCACCTACTTAAATGATGCCAAACCAATGAAGACTCAAACTACATGAATTTTGAAGACAGTATACTTCTCCAACACAGCAAGAATTCCTTTCAAGATCTACGACTTAATTAGATGATACCAAATCAATGAAGACTCAAACTACATTGATTTTGAAGACAGCGCACTTCTCCAACACAGCAAGAATTCATTTCAAGATCTACCACCTACTTAGATGATACCAAACCAATGAAGACTCAAACTACATGAATTTTGAAGACAGCATACTTCTCCAACACAGAAAGAATTCCTTTCAAGCTCTACCACCTACTTAGATGATACCAAACCAATGAAGACTCAAACTACATGAATTTTGAAGACAGCATACTTCTCCAACACAGCAAAAATTCATTTCAAGATCTACCACCTACTTAAATGATACCAAACCAATGAAGACTCAAACTACATGAATTTTGAAGACAGTCTACTTCTCCAACACAGCAAGAATTCCTTTCAAGATCTACGACTTACTTAGATGATACCAAATCAATGAAGACTCAAACTACATGGATTCTGAAGACAGCACACTTCTCCAACACAGCAAGAATTTCTTTCAAGATCTATCACCTACTTAGATGATACCAAACCAATGAAGACTCAAACTACATGAATTTTGAAGACAGCATACTTCTCCAACACAGCAAAAATTCATTTCAAGATCTACCACCTACTTAAATGATACCAAACCAATGAAGACTCAAACTACATCAATTTTGAAGACAGTCAACTTCTCCAACACAGCAAGAATTCCTTTCAAGATCTACGACTTACTTAGATGATACCAAATCAATGAAGACTCAAACTACATGGATTCTGAAGACAGCACACTTCTCCAACACAGCAAAAATTTCTTTCAACATCTATCACCTACTTAGATGATACCAAACCAATGAAGACTCTAAAAATTACTTATATTATATTTCGATGATGCTGAAAAAAACTGTCTAGAACAAGAGTTCAAAAAGCTAATCTATAACTCAAGGCAATCATATCACTATAGGTGAGTTTTACTAATTTTTACCATAAATTAAACAAAATGCTGAATATATACATTTTCTAGGTGAAAAAAGGACTTTTTTGATGTAATTAGTGTATTTTTTACAACAAAATGCTGAATATATACATTTTCATGGTAAAGAAAAGGACTTTTTGGGTGTAATTAACGTAGTTTTTACAACAAAAATGTTGAACATATACATTTTTTTCAGGTAAAAAAAAAAAAGCACTTTTTTGGTGTAATTAGTGTATTTTTTTACAACATATTTATAAAGCAAGTATTTTTTGTTTTGTTTTAGATAGATGAAAGAGAATCAAAAGCACTTGGTGAAAGCTCAAGAAAGAACAAGTTGAACAATGTAACTTGGTGAGTTATTTCCCTTTTCTAATAATGTAAATTATCTAATGTAACTAGAACTATAATTCAAATTCATGTAATTATTTTACATTTTTGCTTAATCATTCTATACTAATACATAATTTTTTTTATTTTAGTTCATTACGAAATTAAAAGCACATAGAACAGAAGTCTTCCTTCCTAAGATACAACATCAGTACATCAAAGACAACATTGTAAAGGAGCAAACTATGCATTAACTGTTATTACTTTGTATTTATTACAAGTTGTAGCGCTTTGTATTATGTAGTATTTACTGACTCTAGCTATATTATGTGGGGAAATTTTCCTTACTTATTATGTAATAAATGTATATAATCATATAATGATTCATTTTTAATCAATGTATTTATTCAATTTAGATATAACTCCTCTCTTCTCTCTCTATGTAGATAGAAATATACCCATAAATATGTACATAATTGACCATATATACATTAATTGCTAGAAAACTAAAAGATCTCTCTCCTCTCTCTCTTTCTCTCTCTCAAGATACCATATGTATGTATGTATGAATGCATTGAATGTCATTACAAGTTGTATTGCTTTGTATAACTTAGTATTTACTGACTCTAGCTATATTATATAGGAAGATTTTCCCTACTTATTATGTAATCAGGTATATAATCATATAATTTTCATTTTTGATCAATATATTTATTCAATGTAGATATGTCTCCTCTCTCTATGTAG
Source organism: Cryptosula pallasiana (assembly GCA_945261195.1). Lineage (NCBI taxonomy): Eukaryota > Metazoa > Bryozoa > Gymnolaemata > Cheilostomatida > Cryptosulidae > Cryptosula > Cryptosula pallasiana. The sequence continues at coordinate 38,333,127 of OX183134.1, read as the reverse complement.
ATATAAATATATCCATAAATACGTCCATAATTAACCATATATACATGAATGTATAGAAAACTAAAAGATCTACCTCTCCCTCTCTATGTAGATATAACCATAAATATGTACATAATTAACCATATATACATGAATGTATAGAAAACTAAAAAATCTCTCTCCTCTCTCTCTCTCCTCTCTCATCTCCCATCTCTCCTCTCTCCTCTCCCCTCTCTCTCAAGATACCATATGAGTTCGAGTTATGTAAAAAAGTTATTAAAACTTGAAAGCCATACATTCAAAATCTATATGCCATATAAGTTCAAATTAAGTAAAAAAAGAATCAAAACTCAAATGCCACTTAAATGCCACTCAAATGCCACTCAAGTACCCCTCAAATAAAATACAATATAAACTCGGCGAATTCATCCAACGTCGTAACCCATTGCCTAAACTCCAAGATCTAATCCACAAAAAAACACTTGGTAGGGAGATCTGCTCATATATTACTACTGGTGTGTTGTCGTTGTTACCCTCAAGATCCGCCCCATCGTCTTGGGCAATTGTGGCTTCAATTTGAAAAAACCAGTTTTAAAGATATGTGTAATGCTCATTACTCCCTGCCAAGGTCAACTCGATCCAGCCGTAAGGATCCAACCTATCAGGTTTGATGACGATATATTTGGATCTCTTTACTGAAATGTTAGTGCGCTCCATCGTAAACACATCCAGCACAGGGCTTATGTTGTAGGGAGAATTTTCCAACTTGTTACTCATTGTTCCATGTAGACTAGCCATCTTGTCCTTAAATTCTATGCCAGACATCTGCTCCTACATTACTAAAAAAAATCAAGAGAGGAGAAAGTTCATGTGCCAAAGGTGCACAAAGAGATAGAAAAATGAGAAGAGATGGTGTGCCTACTAGACAATTAGCAGTCATGATGTTGTAACAATGGTCATAGCAGGCTAGCAAGTACTTGGTTATGCTTGGGTGACTAACAGCAACAACAGCGCAGTTGTCTTTATTTATTTACACTAACAAATAAGCCGTAAAATAAATACTGATGTTGAGTGAACATCAGTTTACTTGATTTTACTCATCAGCGAACATCAGTTTACTTCCACAGCTGTAGCAGACTGTCTAGCCATCGCACTGGTTTGATAATTGTCTATTTGCGATGCCAGATTCACTGCAGAATCCCACGTCAAATTAGGCCCTTCTCTGATCAGTGCTTGTCGAATAGTGTCTGATCGTACACCTGCAACAAGCCTGTTACGTAGCTATTGTTGCAGTTCAGCTGTGGGACCAAAGTTACAATGAGTAAAAAGTTTCTTGAGATCCAGAATAAAGTGTCAAAAACGTAGGTCTCCCCAATTTCATTTCTCCCACCAAAATGGTCATCCAAGAACTTTACTAACTGGTCAAAAGTCTTGTCTTCGAGTTTATCAGGAGAACATAGGCTGGCCAGCAACTGTACAGCATCACCTCCAAGTACTGCAATTAAGGCAGCTTTCTTCTTCCCATCTTCTGTAATGACATTCACCACCAACCACGATGTAGGTCTAGTTTTATTTGTGGCCCAATCATCAAATTCTGGTTTAAATTCACTAACGTTTTCAATAGGCATAATAGCAGAATAATGCGGTGGGTATAGAGCCACCTCGTCGCCAATATGTCGAAGATTTAGGTAGAATAAGACTTTATTCAGAATAATAGTCGGCACACTTGCCAAAGGACTGCAAAACTCTATACTGCTTAATCTCTCAACAGATTACTATGACGACCATAATAAAATATAACATTGAGTATATTTTAAATTTTTTAACAGCATCATCTTTATTTAATTGAATGCATTCATTGGACTTTTTTGACAGAAAGTGCTGGTACTGAGAAAAGTGATAGAACTGCTGTGATATTGTAATATATTCTGGTCTTGTTAACTACAGAATGCTATTAAGCTCACGTAGTCTTCCTCTCTCCAGAGGGAGCACTACTGTTTCAGTCCATGCCACTTGTGTGATAGACCTTAAAAGTAGGTAGAGGCCATGGCTCAGACATACTATTGAGAAAAGTGATAGAATTGCAGTGATTTAACTGCTAGTACCAGTGCTACTGCTACTTCCTCTATTATTGCTCCCTCGACTACTGTTACCACAACTATTATTGCAACTAGTAGTATCGTTTTTCTGTTGAGCCTGGTACAATTAGATTACTCTACAATTACTATGCTGTGTTCACTCTACCGGATTGCGTAATAGCTACTCTTTCTAACATTTACTAAACGCAACTTCTCTATCATTTACTACTGGTTATTGCCCTACTTATTGGTTCCCATCTCATCAACCATTTTCTACATCAAATCATATTTTTTATTAAATTTTTATGCTCCAACTCAATCTTAGGCAATGCAAAAGCCCATCAAACTTTGCTACACCATAATACGAACTTTCAGCTAAAGTAACGTAAAGCCATGATCATAAATAATGGTCAAGTTTTTCTTGTTTCGGTGAGTACAAAAGCATTTCTTTATGCTGTTGCCTCGTGGAAATTTTTGCGCCAAGGAGTTTGCGGAAAGCAATGTTAGTTTTAAAATAAAGAGTTACTTTTTTCTCTATTCATTCACTGCGACTGAAAACAGAGCCGTTTTACGGCAAACAATATTTCCGTTTTCGATATAGCAACAAAAACAACGAGTGCTCATCATGCAAGCAGCGATGGTTGTTGCAAAGCCATAATACGTATAATAACCTATTATGTCAAATATCTTTGTGTTACAGTATCAATATATTAGTGGTGCCAAGGTTAACTGTTTATTGTTTTGCATCGTTTTTGTAAAAAATAATTATATATTATAGTAATAATAATAAACATTTTTTAGTATTATCAAATTTTTGTTTTTAGCTTGTGCAACATTAAGCTGTTGTAAGTGAAAAAAACTCAATAAGTTTACTTTTCTGCACGGCAACATGTTCTGCTATAAACATTTAGATTTGTGAGCGCTTGAATATTTGCAGAGTTCCTCAACTTAGCCAAAAGCGCCTATTATATAGTGTGCATGCTTCATAAAATGTGTGTTTGTAGTAACTTCAATGGGTAACCATCTGTGTGGATTGGACCGGCTTCAAAAGAGAAAGAAAAAATCAGCATCAGAGAAAGGTCTTTCAACAACAGTTGTGAACTCTTCTGATCAAACAGATGGAGCACAGATTGAGGTGCATCCAAGCCCTCAACTCTCAAAGCCGGGTTTGTTTATTTTAATATATTGTAAAGTTTTATCTTTTGGTTTTAAAGAAACAGTTTCAATGCTTTTACTAGAAATTTCTTTCAAGGTTTTTATTGGGTAGCTTGAAGTTGCTCAAAACAGTTTTAAGTGTATCTAAAAATTAAAAAAAAAACAAATCTTTCAAACTTTTGAGCAAGGTCAGGGATGTATATTATACAATATTCTTCATATTGCTAATGGAAGGTCCCCTTGGATTGCAACCGGAGCATTTTTGTAAAAAATATAGTTGTAGTCGATTTATGAAAGACTGTAACAAAGACATGCTCTTCACTCTCTCCTCATCTGCAACTCTGCCCCCTCTACCTTGCTTCAACCATTTTTACCACCTAGCACTTCTCTCCCTATCTTCCTCCATGACCCTTTTTGTACCTTATCTTCTCCCCTCCTCATTTCCCCGATTGTCTCTTTTGCCTTTCCAGCCATATCAACCCATTAATATTCTGTTTTCCGCTCCTTTAAAAGCTCTAATTGTTGTCCACAGTTCGCCAGATATGTTTAAAACCACATGCAGATAATCATGAATGAAACTGTCAGCGATGGGTTGAATACTGACAGGAGAAGCATACCAACTTATAGTAGTTCTAGGATGAGTATGTACTCGAGCTCGAACCCTTGAGTATGAGTAGACAAGTAGACTACCTGAACCCACGAGTATGTCAAGGTTAAAGTTTGGAGTATTTGAACTATAAAACCTCTGGAAAGGGCGATAGAAATTTGCTCTATGATATTTTCATTTAGCACTGGGTAGTTCTATGACCATGCCAAAAATATTAAGAAGATAATTCTATGTTTATGGCATAGATTAAGAACACCATATACTTCATCCATGTTCTAAGCCATAGACCTATAGGTTATAGGTCTATGGCTTAAGCACTTAGCCATAGAACTATCTCCCTTCCTACAATGCTAACCAGTTGATAGCTGCTGGTGACATTTGGGACGCATAAAAATGGCGTACCACTCTATTATTCCCCCAAATATTTATTGCGGAAATTCATTGGGAGTTTAATTCATAGAGAGAGCACTTTAGGTAAAATAAAAGTTACTAGTGGTAATTGATGGATACTACGTAATGTAAACCGAGTTGGATCTAGCAAGCGAAACAAATGCCGGACAAGTACGGAGAGGTTGGTGTTAAAATTAGATTGGCAAGGGAAAATGGCCATGCATGTCCTTCACAATATGATAGGAAAACAAACTGAATGTGTGTTAGTGAGTTGTTTGCATAGTTCATATCCATTAGTTCTTCGTACATCGTGTCATGTTGTTTTGCTGTATCCCAACAAGCAAATAACGTCTATGTAACGTTAGCTAACGTTCACTTAATGTAACATTCGCAACTTACGTTTTTAAGACGTTTCATAAACATTACAAAATAACGTCCAGGCTAACATTTGGAATTAACATACATTGAACGTTATATAAACATTTGGCACAACATTTGTACAAACATTCTGTAAACGTCGTACAATAATGTTAATATAATGTTGTTTTCGACGTTACTTGAATGTTTGTGAACGAATGTCTAGAAATAACATTAATAGTACATTGTACAAACGTTCACTCTAACGTTTTTCCTAAACATTATAGTTATGTTACCTTCAACGTTATTTGAACGTTTTCTCATAACGTTTTATAAACATTGTACCAAAACGTTAATATGATGTTGTTCCTGATGTTATTTGAACGTTTGTGAACAAATGTCTAGAAATAACATTAATAGTACATTGTACGAATGTTCAATCTAACGTTTTTTCCTAGACATTATAGTTATGTTACCCTCAACGTTGTTTGAATGTTTTATCATAATGTTCAACAATTGTTGTACCAAAATGCTTATATGACGTTGTTCCTGAGGTTATTTGAATGTTTGTGACCAGATGTTTGGAAATAACATTAATAGCACATTGTACTAACGTTCATTCTAATGTTTGTTTTTCAGAACATTATAGTTATTTATCATTCTTTTAATGTTTTTTCATAACATTTTATAAAGAGTGCATTAAACGCTAATATAAAGTTATTCTGGAGGTTATTCAAATGTTTGTGAACAGATTTCCAGAAATATTGATAATAACACATTGTGCAAATGACCGTTCTAATTTTTTTTCTCTACGCGGTGTAGTTACGTTGCCCTTAACGCTTTATTAATGTTTTTTGATTACATTATATACCTCACACACAAGCTTAACATAGACTTAACATGTTTTGAATTGTTCTCGAAAAAGTCCAAAACTAAAATTAGTGAAAAATAGAGATACCATTCACTTTAATGTGTTTTTATGCATTTCAATTTTGTTGTTGTTCATGCGACAAGCAAATAACATAAATGTGAAGTTAGCTATCCTTCTCTTAATGTAATGTCAGCATCAAACACTTTTATTTTTTCACACGAATTATTATTGAAAACATCAGGTCCAAAAATTTTAGCAACCATATTTCAGATGTCATATTGACATTGGGCAAGACATCCAAACTAATTTTGTACAAATTTTTCCCAAAGATGTGTTGTTAACATTATTCCAAAAAGTTCCATCATCAGTACTTAACATTCTTAGGCCATTAAAACAACACTTCTCTTAATGTATTATTTAAGCATTTTAGTGAAGATATATCTGGACACCAGGCATAACATCTAGGGTGACATAGCATACAGCAAACTTAAACTGACTGAAAGAACTTTCATTTGCAGGCTTTTTAATTTTCTTGGTGTATCAACTTTAACAAATAGTTGAAAATGATTTACTTGTGTAAGGAAAATAGCCCAAGTCTTTAGCTACTCTAGTTCAAAGTTATGACAGCTGTCTTTGGAAGATTTAAAATTCATTTCGAGGTCAGGATTGAGAAATATCAGAATCATTGGGAGTTGTTTGCTCATCGAGCACCAATTTAATCTCAGTCCTATCAAGAGTTGCCTACTCTTACCCATGAGTTGAAATGGGCTTCTATGATGCAATTGAAATATGTAAACAAATGTACACTGATTTTCAAATAATAACAGAGCCTTTAATAATCAAAAATGCTCAGGTGAACTTGCCAGATTATCGGCACAATAAAAATGTAACATTGCATGTTGGATGCAGTAAATTAAAGATGAGTATCTTGAACAGATTCAAATCGGTCATATAAAATAGATGTTGGCATTTGTGCATGCCATTTTTTCATGTGGCTACAATTGAAAAATTGACGAGAGTTGATCAAGATCCCAGAAATTCATTGAAATTTTTAGCTAATCCATGATAATCGTCTTTGACTGATTGTCAGGAATTTCACTTAATTTTTTTTGCACCACTTTAATATTTGTGGGTGTCGACTAATACCATCCACGTAAATTTTTTTATAAAAGGTATAATTAAAAACTAATTGTTTGGTTTGAAGCTATTTTTCTCTAGTTTAAAAGTTTTGATACTTTAATCTCATGGTTGGCATCCATCTATTTTATCTCTCAAAATATTTGCAGTGTTTTCATGTTTTACTGATTATCCTTATTAACTTTAACATCAAGATTTAATTGTTGGCAAGTTATCTCTAACAACTGCATGCAATGAAGTCTCTTCACATATATTAGTTCTCAAATTTGCATGTGGAGTTATATCACCTTTTTCAAGGGATACCTATATGTTATCAAGGAAATTGTGAACACGACTTCTAGTGTTTCACATACATTATACTTAGCTACAAGCAAACATAAACAATGTTTGTTGGATATAAAATATAATGAATAATACTAAATTAAATAAAACCCCGGGGTTTCAAAGTGAGTGAAAACTTCACTTCAATATCGAGCAGTAGAGCAGTAGGCTCCCTTTTGGTTGAAGCAACAGAAGGTTGAGATGCTTTGGGTTGGTGAGTCGTATAGTGACAAAATTTTTACCATTTCTCTTCATACTGTGCATAAGGTGCACTTTTGAGCCATCATAACAGTTGTCAACAGTCATAAGTTGTGATGCCTAAAATAGCTAAAGTGAAAGTGAATCGGCCAGATTGATGGTTTCAGCTGAGTTTGCATTTATCAATTTTATATGAAAATATTAGGCCTTAAGGACTAATTTTTGATTGTTAGTAGTGAAATGTTAATACGTTGCAGCAGTTGCTGGGTAGGTTGCTGTGTTGACTTTAGGCTTTGATAATGATGATGAGCAGATTCAGTTTTCCCCCACAATGTGCTCCTTCAGTAAAATTTGGGCTCAGAAATGAAGCAACAGCCAAGTGGGCCTCCTAAGTGTGTTAGGGTATTTTTACAGTCAGTAACTTGCAGATGAAAGTGAACAAAATACATTTTAGCATGACTCTCATGTGTAGGATTAACAGTTTTATTGTTTCGATATCTGTTTTCTTTTGGAAAATTTGTCAGTTCAATTGATAACTATAACAACCTGGTATTTTTTTCAAGGCAAAAAGCACGTGCTTACATTGATGAACGTGTGTGTGTACTAATTTATTAATCCTTGTCTTTGGTGAAGCGATTGGTTCATACCTGTCATGTCACTTGGTTTGTAAGGGACTCACCTGATTTTTAGGTGCAACATTTTTTTCTAATCTTCAAAAATTGCTAAAATCTCTGAAAATTCCCTAAAATTAGCATTGTCTCCCTAGCATCTATTGCACACATAAATTTAGTTTTCAATTGAGCAAAAACGAGACATTGAGATAACTCAAGGAATTGAGATAACTCAAGGAAAACATTGTTTTCACATTATCCTTTTACATCTATCGTCAGTATGTTCGACAAAATTTTGCTGTACCACACCCATGTTTGATTTGCATTTACCTCAGCTATTGACCTTCTGAACTGATAAACTAAATTACTGACTTTGCTTCTAAGCAATCGCCTCATCTATACCCGCAAAGCAGCCAGCTCGTTATTTTTCAGGCCAACATGTCAGATATGGTTGGATTGGGTAATTATATGTACAGATTTACAATTTAATTTCTCAAAAATATACATTTTTCTACTATTAGATTCAATTAAGTCAACTGATGTGATCAATTCACTCTCTAAACCGATTTGTGCTAATTTGCTGATGATTGCCTAGTTTTAGTGAAGTCTGATACTTAGTAAAAGCCAAGCTACCTAATAATTAAACATGATGAAAACTGCTGAGATGTTATTAGGAGCTTTGAACACGAATTTGAATATATGGAATAACGATGGACATTATCTTCTCAAGTCAAATCTAAAACAAGGTTTTTGCTCTTTGGCAATATTTTACGATCTCGTGAAAAAACTGCAGACTAGATTGAATGAAAAAAGAATCTCTACCAGTTGTTCATGACGCTGCAGGCTGTTAGGTAAAAATGATGATTTATAAATGCAGGTTGTAAACAAACATAATAGAACTGAGGCGTTATCCTAATCGTTAGGTACTATCAAATTAGGACAAAAAGTAAAAAGGCTTGTAGGCATGTTTTTACCTATGGATGGTTGTATGTAATATGAACTAAATGCATGTAAATATATATTTCAAATTTAATTGAGTTGAATCACACATATGTGTGGCTACATGGCTGTAAACAATAATTTACTGTTAGTAGTAATATATGAGCAGATCTCCCTACCAAGTGTTTTTTTGTGGGGTTAATATCTGGGGTTATGCAATGGGTTATGGCGTTGGATGAATTCGCCGAGTTTATATCGTATTTTATTTGAAGGGCATTTGAGTGGCATTTGAGTGGCATTTAAGTGGCATTTGAGTTTTGATTATTTTTTTACTTAACTTGAACTCATATGGTAGCTAGATTTTGAATGTATGGCATTTAAGTTTTGATAATTTTTTTACATAACTCGAACTCATATGATATTTTGAGAGAGAGAGGAGAGAAGAATGAGGAGATATAACTACATTGAATCAATATATGATTATATACATTTATTACAAAATAAGTAGGAAAATATTCTTGTATAATATAGCTAGAGTTAGTAAATACTAAGTAGTACAGAGCACTACAGCTTGTAATGACAATCAATACATAGTATTTTTCTTTACATTACAATGATTAGAGAAAAACTCTCACCGAGTTTTATCATGTATCTCATCATTTTTTTTCAGCAACATATCCTGTCTCAAAATCATCAAAATCTCCACGTAGAAAATCTTCAAGTTCATCATCATCATCATCAATTTCTAATATTGTTTTGTTCTGCTTTGCTTGATCACAATATTGTTTCCAATACATTCGACCGAGATTGTATGGAGAGCAAAATGAAAGATCGTATTCTGTCTTAAATTTTCTGTTGGTTGTTTTTCCTCTGTAGATCATCACACCTGGAGTATATTGGTTAGCTTCTGAAGCATACTTGTCTGGTATGACAAGCGTCTTCAACAGCGTTTCTCCACATTGTTCAATGGTATAACGGATACAAATTACATTCGATTGCCCTCCTTTAAATCGATGAGGAACGAATCTATCAACAACATCTTGGTAAGGAAAAATAGCGCCGGGTTGAAAACTATTGAGGGTCTTGATGTTCAAGAAGCGTTTGAGCTGACCTTTAGTCAATGTACTCATATATAGTGATTCCTCTTCAGTTTTCTTTTTGCTTAGAGGATGTCTGGTAACACGTCTGACATCATACCAAAGAACGCTTTTATTTTTTGGTTTTCCCTTTCTACCCAAATATACAACGTTAAATGGTGGGGGGTAATTATCACAGTTGAAGTTTTTAGCTATTTCAACTGGACAGAAAAGTATTTTGGGATCGATTTCATTTATATCTGAAGGATCATGGTAGCAAACTTGAGAATATCTACACTTCTCCTTACTTGATGGATGTAACACGCGAGTCACTCGCATAATGCTTGGGATAGGAAGATCTTCAAATGTTTTGCAAATCGGAACTTTTGGTGAGTCAATCACTTGAGAACCTTTAGACTTTTCTAATTCCCTAGATCTCCTTTCGTTGAGACATTCAACTGTTAAATGAGTTATAGCAGCGCTCTCCATTGTTTGCTTATCAACGGAAGTAGTTTGTTTTCTCACTATTTGTTTTCGTTTCCTTACTATTCGCTTTTTTGGAGCAGTTTTCCTTCTCTTAGGAGTTGTTTTGCCGTTTTTCATTTTATTTTCTGTTGGATATGGATCTGTGCTAAGGAGCTCTTCAGAAAGAGCATCCATAACATTCTAAAAATAAAAGGGTAATATTTGCATGAGTAGCCAAGAGTGTCTTATATATATATATATACGTATTTATGTCAAAAGCAGTTAAGATCATAGAGTTATGGTAGATTGAGAATGTGCTTATTACACTATTGGGATGTGGATACAGACAACAAAGGATGTATTCAAATATATATGTATATGTATTTACTTAATATCATACTGCTTTTAACATCTCAATTGGTAAGAAATAAAATATAATAGTTTGAACAAAATATTGTAAAATAATAACAAACAACTAAAAAATTTTCATAAATATGTATGAAACGCTTCTAACATTAATTCTAAAATACCTACAGAAGAAGATAGAGCTTTATCTATTTGGACATAATTATAAATATGCTTTCTGAATTTATAAAAATTTTTTTTGTTCCATGTCATGTTATATAATTTTTTGAAAACTATTTGATTCCAAGCACTTCTTTCAATTTCTTTTAAAAAATTATTAATATTAACGACTTCCACCATTGACAAAACGATTTCGAAACCGTTTTTTATAATGTCATCAAAATGCTCTGTAGATATATCATGTTTCTTACAACACATCCCCATACTCATCATGTGTTGAGTTATACAGAATATTATAACTTGAAATGTCAAACGTTCTACAGCTTTTTCTTCAACAACATCATTATTTATCACATAGTTATGATACATTTCTGGAAGGAAGTCCTTTAAGTAGATTGGATTTGTTGTTGTATTGTTCTAAAATACAAGCGATAATTAGATAACTAAAATAATTAAAGGTTTTCAACAGCTGTTAAATAGTATTTTTTATTAATTCTTACCTTTTCATCAGGCTGAGATTCCGACTTTAGATACAATGGTTGACTTCCTACGTCTTGAGTATTCATTCTGAAAAACAGAAAAAATTGGTTCAATTCTTTATAATCAATTTAAAGATAGATATGTCATAAAGCCTTCGGATAGTTGTGTTAGCTAGCGAAAATAATTGAATTTAAGTTTTACCTTTATGAAGAGAGAACTCTTAGTAGTTGCAATGGAAAATGTAGTAGATAGATGTTGCTCCTTTGCTCACTGTTGTTGAACTGGATGCTCTCTGTCTGAAATCGTTGTCTCTTATATAGGTAAATGTGTGAAAATAAATGTTTTATTCCCGCGAAAGCAACGGTTTCTATTCGCGTGAAAATAATGTTTTTATTCCCGCGAAAGCATTGGTTTGTAGTCGCGTGAAAATAAATTTTTTTATTCCCGCGAAAGCAACGGTTTCCATTCGCGTGAAAATAAATTATTTATTCCCGCGAAAGCATTGGTTTGTATTCGCGTGAAAATAAAATGTTTATTCCCGCGAAAGCAACGGTTTCCATTCGTGTGAAAATAAAATGTTCATTCCCGCGAAAACATTGGTTTGTATTCGCGTGAAATAAAATTTTTTATTCCCGCGAAAGCAACGGTTTCCATTCGTGTGAAAATAAATTATTTATTCCCGCGAAAGCATTGGTTTGTATTCGCGTGAAAATAAATTTTGTTATTCCCGCGAAAGCAACGGTTTCCATTCGCGTGAAAATAAATTATTTATTCCCGCGAAAGCATTGGTTTGTATTCGCGTGAAAATAAAATGTTTATTCCCGCGAAAGCAACGGTTTCCATTCGCGTGAAAATAAAATGTTTATTCCCGCGAAAACATTGGTTTGTATTCGCGTGAAAATAAATTTTTTATTCCCGCGAAAGCAACGGTTTCCATTCGTGTGAAAATAAATTATTTATTCCCGCGAAAACATTGGTTTGTATTCGCGTGAAAATAAATTTTGTTATTCCCGCGAAAGCAACGGTTTCCATTCGCGTGAAAATAAATTATTTATTCCCGCGAAAGCATTGGTTTGTATTCGCGTGAAAATAAAATGTTTATTCCCGCGAAAGCAACGGTTTCCATTCGCGTGAAAATAAAATGTTTATTCCCGCGAAAACATTGGTTTGTATTCGCGTGAAAATAAATTTTTTATTCCCGCGAAAGCAACGGTTTCCATTCGTGTGAAAATAAATTATTTATTCCCGCGAAAACATTGGTTTGTATTCGCGTGAAAATAAAATATTTATTCCCGCGAAAGCAACAGGTTCCATTCGCGTGAAAATAAACTATTTATTCCCGCGAAAACATTGGTCTGTATTCGCGTGAAAATAAAATAATTATTCCCGCGAAAGCAATGGCTTCCATTCGCGTGAAAATAAACTATTTATTCCCGCGAAAACATTGGTTTGTATTCACGCGAAAATAAAATATTTATTCCCTCGGAAACAACGGCTTCCATTCGCGTGAAAATAAACTATTTATTCCAGCGAAAGCAACGGTTTCCATTCGCGTGAAAATAAAATGTTTATTCCCGCGAAAACATTGGTTTGTATTCGCGTGAAAATAAATTTTTTATTCCCGCGAAAGCATTGGTTTGTATTCGCGTGAAAGTAAATTATTTATTCCCGCGAAAGCAGCGGTTTGTATGCACGTGAAAATAAAATGTTTATTCCCGCGAAAGCATTGGTTTGTATTCGCGTGAAAATAAAATGTTTATTCCCGCGAAAGCAGCGGGTTCCATTCGCGTGAAAATAAATTATTTATTCCCGCGAAAGCATTGGTGTTCTTCCGTAAAAACAATGTTTCATTACTTTAACCTTATGATAAATGGTGTGATTTCAGCTATATAAGAAGCACTGTTTTTACACAGAAAGCAGTCACTTCGACATTAGCAACTGAAGGAGCAAGATCTACTACAACATCATCTACTACAACTGCTAGAGGGACTTTCTGTTTGGAGGTAAGTCAACCTGATGTACTATTTAGAGTATAAATTTAATTTTTTATCATGGTTTTTGAAAAAAAAATCAATAATCATAACGAGGATTTTTACTTTTATCTTTTAGAATGTCGACACAAGACAATACAAAACAACTGAAGAATAAAGAACCAAAACCTTCACAAGACAAGAAGGTGATTGATGACAATGTTCTTCTTCAACGCACTGTGATCCCCTTTCAAAGCGCTAGCCTGAATACTCTGGCTACTCTCATCATCAAAAGCGCCTCTCTGTTAAGCACCCTATCTCCAGCTTCCAGAAGAAACATTGAAAACATCGTCAAAGTTGAAGATTTACCAATTCCTACAGTTATGCAGGTGTTAACCGTCGAGCTCCATGATGAAACGAACTGCATGATCATCTACAACTATAAAAAGGATGGAAAGATAGTTAGAGTGAAGAGCACTATTCCATCAGCAGCAGGATTACTTGTTAATGAAGCCTCGCAAATAAGGCCACTGGTTTTGATCTACATGGGTGTTGAAAAGAGTGGAAAAGCAATTTTTCGTGCTGCTACAGAAACAGGAACTGCTTTGAAGTGTAAGAATGCGTTTGATGTACTACCAAAAAAAAGTATAAGACAAATCAATGCTTATTTCGAGGTAGCCCATCTTCAGGATTTCCCAACAGATAGTGTCATATGTTTCCAAAACCCTGAAGTGATAACAAAATCTGACAGACGATGGAATGGGAATGAAGAGAGTCTTCTAGTTCGATACAGAAGTGTTGTAGATGAAGAATTACTGATCGGAGATATGCGCATTCCTCATCAAATAGCTTCTGCTGTGACATCGGAAAGATGTGGAGTTATTCTGTTCAAAGGCCTGAGTCGAAACGCAGACAATTCAATTTTCTACAACATCAGTGTACTCGCAGCTCATCAAGCCTTCGTCCAAGCCTCGGAACTGACTGATAATCCAAAATCTGAGGATTTTCTCAATCTCTTCGATGATGCTGAAAAAGAAAACTGTGCAGAACAAACTCTTGAGAAGTTGATCTATAACTCAAGGGATTCATATCACTATAGGTAAGTTTTATTAATTTTTACCCATAATTTAAAAAGTTGTTTTGTGAAAATTTTGTGTATTCTTACAATGAAAAATCACTTAATTTCTCTTTTTCATGTAAATAACAACAGTAAAACGATTTATCACGTAAATGGTCAATTTGTGAACTTTTTTGTATATTTCAGATTAAAAAAGATTTTTTTGTGTCATTAGTGCAGTTTCTTTTTACATAAAAGTTGAAAAAAAACAAAAGGTTATAATTATTTCACGAAAATGTTTAATTTTTCACAAAAATGTTTAATTTTTCACAAAAATGTTTAATTTTTCACAAAAATGTTTAATTTTTCACATAAATGACCAACTCATAACACGAAAATGTTTAATTTTTCACAAAAATGTTTAATTTTTCACAAAAATGTTCAATTTTTCACAAAAATGCTTAATTTTTCACATAAATGACCAACTCATAACACGAAAATGTTTAATTTTTCACAAAAATGTTTATTTTTTCACAAAAATGTTTAATTTTTCACAAAAATGTTTAATTTTTCACTAAAAAGTTAGTTTTGTGAAAATTTTGTGTATTCTTACAATGAAAAATCACTTAATTTTTCTTTTTCATATAAATAACAACAGTAAAACGATTTATCACGTAAATGATCAATTTGTGAACGTTTTTGTATATTTCAGATTAAAAAAGATTTTTTGTGTCATTAGTGCAGTTTCTTTTTACATAAAAGTTGAAAAAAACAAAAGGTTATAATTATTTCACGAAAATGTTTAACTTTTTTCAAAAAAATGTTTAATTTTTCACAAAAATGTTTAATTTTTCACAAAAATGTTTAATTTTTCACAAAAATGTTTAATTTTTTACATAAATAACCAACTCATAACACGAAAATGTTTAATTTTTCACAAAAATGTTTAATTTTTCACAAAAATGTTTAATTTTTCACAAAAATGTTTAATTTTTCACAAAAATGTTTATTTTTTCACAAAAATGTTTAATTTTTCACATAAATGACCAAATCATGAACAATTTTTTTGTTAAACATTTCGTATGTAATCAGTGTATTTTTCACATAAAAGTTGAAAAAAAACAACAAAAGTTTATAATTATTTCACATTAATTTTTAATCATGCTATACTAATACATCACTTTTTATTTTAGTCCATTATATCGTAAAAAGAAAACAGAATAAAAGAACTTTCCCTGAAAAAATAATGAGCTGAATGATGTAACTCAGTGAGTTATTTTCCTGTTATATATAATGTAAACTATCTAATGTAGCTAAGAGTAAAATTCAAATTCGGTAAAATTTATTTATATAATGAATAACTTTTGTATTTTAGTCAATTATCAGATCTAAAAGAATACGGAATACAAGAATTACTCACTGAGGCTAATAATATATCAGCAGAACAACAAGGAAGATATTGTTCAAGAAAAACGCTTTGTAACCATTGATATCGTAAGCTATAGTAGTTTTATGAATGTAAAAACTAGATATGATATTTTTTATTACAATTATTTCCCTGTAAATTTTATTCATCTAGAGGGGTAGTTTGGTGATTTTTGACATTTTTTTTTAAAAAAAATATCAAAAACTATATATTTTAAGGATTGTTTTTTTAAAAAAGTTAAAAGTACAAAAAAAGTTATGTAATAAAACCCTGTTTTGAAAACATTAAAAAATTTAAAAGGAAGGTGTAGGATAAAATCCTCACTCAAAAAATTAATAAAAATTGAATGGAATAAAAGAATATTTTTTCAAAAATATCAAAATTTTGTAAATATAAAGTGAAAATCTCTGTATATATTTTTTCAAAAAAATATCGAAAAACTATATATTTCAATGATTATTTTTAATAAAACCCTGTTTTGAAACATTAAAAATTTAAAAGGAAGGTGTAGGATAAAATCCTCACTCAAAAAATTAATAAAAATTGAATGGAATAAAAGAATATTTTCCCAAATAGCAAAATTTTGTAAATATAAAGTGAAAATCTATATATATATATAATAAAACCCTGTTTTAAAACATAAAAAATTTAAAATGAAGGTGTAGGATAAAATCCTCACTCAAAAAATTATTGAAAACTGAATGGAATAAAAGAATATAAAGTGAAAATCTCTATATATATATATATATTTTTAAAAAATATCGAAAACTATATATTTTAATGATTATTTTTTTAAAAAAGTTGAAGAAAATCAAAAAACTTTGTAATAAAACCCTGTTTTAAAACATAAAAAATTAAAAGGATGCTGTAGGATAAAATCCTTGCTCAAAAAAATAATGAAAATTGATTGGAATAAAAGAATATTTTACCAAATACCGCATTTTTCTTGTAAATAATAGTAGACATTTCTGAAATATTGATGGTGAAATTTACTGTAAAATTGTTTCAAGTGTGTCAAAAACTAAATATGATGTTTTCATTGAAATTTTTATTTTCAAAAGATTCATATAATAACATTGAATCAATTAGTCATGATTGGAATAAAAGAATATTTTACCAAATACCGCATTTTTCTTGTAAATAATAGTAGACATTTCTGAAATATTGATGGTGAAATTTACTGTAAAATGGTTTCAAGTGTGTCAAAAACTAAATATGATGTTTTCATTGAAATGTTTATTTTCAAAAGATTCATATAATAACATTGAATCAATTAGTCATGATTGGAATAAAAGAATATTTTACCAAATACCGCATTTTTCTTGTAAATAATAGTAGACATTTCTGAAATATTGATGGTGAAATTTACTGTAAAATGGTTTCAAGTGTGTCAAAAACTAAATATGATGTTTTCATTGAAATGTTTATTTTCAAAAGATTCATATAATAACATTGAATCAATTAGTCAAATTTAACACTCAAATTTGTTATTATCAAGTATGCTTAATGTTTCTATTGCAAATAATTCTCAAATATTGTAAATTTTAACTATCTAAAGGTGTAATTTGTTGATTTTGATGTGTTTTTTCTTTAAAAAGATTATGTAATACCACATACTTCAGTTCTAATTCGTTTGAACAATTTCATGGGAGACAAAGAATAAAAAGTTACATTGATTTAGTTTTCCGAATTGAAGTTGCCATCGAAAATGGTTTTGTTCTTGAATGGGTAAATCCGTAACCTCCTTATCATCATGACAGAAGTTTTGCATTTTGAAAAAACAATTTTTTTTCTTTAAAAAAAAAATGATTACGTAATACTACATACTTCAGTTCTTGAAGTCGCCATCGAAAATGGTTTTTTGTTCTTGAATGGTAAATCCATAACCTCCTCATCATCATGACAAAAGCTTTCTGATGATTGCATTTTGAAAAAACAATTTACATTGATTTTAGTTTTCAGAATTGAAATTGCCATCGAAAATGGTTTGTTCTTGAATGGGTAAATCCATAGCCTTCTCATCATGTCTAAGTTTTCTACCCCAATACTCCAACTTCTCAGAGATAGAGATTGTTTTCATTTAAAAAAATATCAAAAGAAAATGTGGGATAAAACCCTCACTCAAGAAAACTAATTTTGTATGATAGGTTGATTACCTAACAATAAAAAAATACTGAATAATGCATATTTAAGCAAGTATTGAAAAAAATTAATGAAAATTGAATAGAATAAAAGAATATTTTACCAAATACCCTGTTTTTTTGTAAAGATATACAAAGAGATAAATTTTTCCTATTTAGAGGATAAGTTCTTTTTTTACGAAAAAAATAATGAAATGAAAGAATCTTTTACCAAATACCCTGTTTTTTTGTAACCATTTAGAGAAAAAATTTAATGAAATGAAAAAATCTTTTACCAAATAGTCTGGTTTTTTTGTAAATTTGTACAATTAGATGAAATTTAACCATTTAGAGAATGATTTCTTTTTGCAAAAAAATTAATGAAAATTGAATGAAATGAAAGAATATTTCACCAAATACCTCTTTTTTGTCAAAGAAAGGTGTAGAATAAAGAGCTCACTCAAAAAATTGATTTCAATACAATGGACTACTGAATTATTATATCATTTTCAATCAGATATATGTAGATACATACAAGCGGATGAAAATCTCTCATCATCTGCTTTTTTCATTTGACATGATATTGGAACTATTTCAAGCTCACAATATTTAATATGTTCTCTTTATGTAACCCTACTTATTATACAATAAATGTATATATTCACATATTGTTTCATTTTTAATCATTGGATTTGTTCAGTGTAGAATTATCAAAACTTAAATGCCATACATTCAAAATCTATATGCCATATAAGTTCAAAATAAGTAAAAAAATAATCAAAAACTCAAATGCCACTTAAATGCCACTCAAATGCCGCTCGAATGCCCCTCAAATAAAATACAATAAAATACGATATAAACTCGGCGAATTCATCCAACGCTGTAACCCATTGCATTCACCTCAAGGTATAATCCTCAAAAAAACACTTGGTAGGGAGATCTGCTCATATATTACTACTACTGTTACATAGACATAGCACATATATGGAAATGCATTGCTTTCAAATACTCATAATGCTGGGGGTTGGGGGCTAACTTGCCGTTTTTTGTCATTAGCATTTGGTTTTAATTGCTATTGCACACCTTTCATAGTCTAGTTGTTGCACTAGACTCTTTGGTCAGTTTGTCTCTGCTGACTAATAAAGACCTGTTCTAACACGAAAGATAGTTACAGATAATTTCAAAATGTGTGCACATGTGCCCACATGCATGAACTCACATATTTATATGGGCATAAATTTGTATGTACAATCATGTGTATATATGCACAAGGACGGACATCAATGCATTCCCAAATGTGACCGTGTGCATTATTGAGGTATAGGTAGAGGTCCAGGTTTTGCTGAATTTTTTGTGCAATGACGACACCTGCTCTCGATTCCAGTTTAGTGTTTACAATGATTGCCATAACAAAATATATCGGTTTATAAAGTCTTTTATAAATATTTTTAATGCAGAATTTATTGTATGCATTTTTTTTGATTAGAAATAGAATTAAAACAAGTTTTTGGTTACTTTATTTAGTCTATAAAACAGTAATACATTAATGAGATATTTAAAAACGTATAATTATTTTACCAACTAATTTTTCCAATCGTAATCTTTCATTTACAACTTAATAACTCATCCATAGTACTGCACTGTGATTTTCATCAACGAAGGTTTATCAATTGCAGCTTTGTTTTAGTAAAAAGTGGTTTATTAGCGCAAGTTGCTTTATCATTGTCATGACTCAACGCCGGTCAAGTGTAGAAACAATCCCTTAGAAAGAGAGGGGCGGGGATATATTTCAATAGTAAAGTCAACACTTGAAGGCAGTAGGCTACTATTGTGAGCATTATATACTCCACCGCAATCCTGACCAACCATGTGGTTTTAATTGCTAATGCACATCATTGACCTATACCTCTATCTATGCCTCCGATGGCTTGTTTGGCTTATTGATGACTGAATGTATGCATCTGTAAGAGAGTTCATTTAGGGACACTACATTAGTGCATTCACCCATCCCACCTGCAAGCAATTATAATAGATTTCATGCTCTCATCCATTCATCGCCCAGTGTATATTGACTTATATATCCCTTCAATACAGTTGTATGCATGTAAAAATGTGTGCTTTCATGCAGAATGCTGCATATACAGGCTTGCACACGTAAAGTATGTATTTAAGTATCTGTACAAAGTGTTCATATACTTTTGAACAGTTACTTATCAACGTGTTTTTGTGTAAATGCTTGTATGAGTACACTAATAGTTACAGATGTATGCTTTTACATCTCTGACAGTAATAGTTAGTAATCTTTTGATGTCAGTGTTATGTTTGCTATGTCGGTGTTATGTTTTTTATGTCGGTGTTATGCTGGAACTGCAGTCTAGCTTCTCTCATCAATTACTACCCTTCACCACAATAGCAGGAAGAGCTGCATAACTGATGAGACTGTCAGTGCTTTATTGGTTTAGCAGATGATTGTTTGCAAGTTTAGTAATGAAACAGCCTCAACTTGCCCTGGGAACGTAATTGGATCGGAATTATGTAATCTGCAGTGTGTTTTCTGTTTGAGCAGTGTAACTGCCAGTCAATACTATGTGATGGCTATCAGACATAATGCCATCCAAACTGATTTTATGCTTGATTATGAGAAAATAGCAGCTTTTTATGGCTGTGTGCATTTGCAGTGTAAATGTGTCTATTTTATTATGACTATATTCTTGTGTGCTTATGAGTGGAATACATTTTTTGTGTATGTGTGGAACATATGTGTTTGTGTAGAGCAATGGTTTTTTATTTTGGTAGACAATAGATGCAAAAGACGTCATTTCCATAATTATTAATAAAAATTTCTCTATGTTGGCCTCAATAGTTAGCAATTCACCGTACTGCTTTTGCTTGGAGAAATGTAAACTGCAAGTATATTGAGTAGCCTGAGCCTTCACTTTCCCAGTATTATATGCTACTGTATTGCGTAGCTTACTGAGGGATGCCAACAAACCACTAAATGATTATGAAAACATCTGTGGTCACAAAAACGCTGCATGATTGCTTTTCATAAATGCATTAGTCTACTGTCATTGTTGTTCATACAGCAGGCCATTGCAGCTTAGCTAGTTGTTGTTTGCTACCAAGTAACAGGGATACAGAAAAATTCACTCATTTTGCAACAAGGATTGACAGGACATCTACCAAACGCATTTACCAATATCACTAGCAACACTGAAGCTATGAGAAGAGCTATTTATAGGTATGTTTGATATCGGAAATAATTGGGACATTGTTGCACTGTAGTCTCCAAGATTGATAACAGTGTTCTGTGTTCTTACAAAATGTATACAGCTTACATGAAGAGTTCAAGTTTATTGTGAGAAGTTTAAACTTTTTCATAAAATTCATAACATGTCTATTTGCGTAAAAGTTTTCTTTGCTGGTTAGCAACAACAACAGCAGTTTTCATAATATCATAATCAGTGTAGATCTTGCGCGGTCAACCACTGAGTAGAGCTTATAAATGCAAATCTCTTTGGGGCCTTATAAATGACATTTGGAGTCTAGAACTCATTCAAGTGCATGACTTGGAGAATTATTTGTTTGGTGTTCTATTAAACTTTCACCTTTTGTAATAATTGAACACGTTGGTATCCATTACGTAACTACTTGCAAAAAACTGTTTTCTTTTAGCAAATCACTTTTTTTAAAAAGCTCTTATTTTTTCATTATATTCCCCAGCGAAAACAAGTATCTGTCATCAGTACCACATTTTGTGGTCTATCCAGACCACCGATTATATGATGTGGCTTATTAATTGATATTTTACAGAGCTTTTACATTGTATGGTGCTGAATGGCACAAAGGTATGAACAAGCCAACATTTTTGGCATGTGTTGATGCTTGGCAAGGCTGTTTAAATCAATAAACATATTTTATAACATCTCATATGAACATTTTGTTAGCTCTAGCCCAATCTTGATAACCTCACAATAAACAGTTTGCAGAGTCAAAGGCCTCAAGGACTGGAGATGAATAAAGCTGGCAATCAGTTATTTCACTAAAATCAATCGAAGTGCATTCCCAAGCAGTTACTTTCTTATGGCCTACCATGCTCCAGAAGTCGATGCCCATTCTTGGACAAAAACACTTTGTTCCATGCAAATTTATGCTTGTTCATATCGGCAGTCAGTAAGTATGGATGTTCATATTCAAATCTTTTTACCCCAGAATGCCGTTTTTCCACATTATAATGCATGTACTTGATACCTTTTACAAGCTGAAACTGCTGAGGTTAGCTCACATACAGACTAAACTCCTCTGTTAAAATAAACATCTTTTAATTTTGGGCCACTCATCATGCGCGTCTTATTATACTTATAAATTTCAGAGCAAAACAAAATTATTCTTTCCTTACACTTTCAACTGTGGAAACTACTTGAAACTTTTACAGTAGGAAAACAGTTTTTACTGCAAGTGGCAGCATCAAATGGGACAGGGCCATATATTAAAATATTGTTTTACTGTAATTATTTAAAGGTTTGTTTCCAGTACTTTATGTTGAAAACAAATATTATTGTGTAATTGATAACAGCATAAAAAAAGTTGTTACGATTAGCAAAATCAACTTTTTGCATTGACTTTATTTATGGTTTTTAGTTATATTAAATATTATCCTTTTTATCAAGCTTGTAAAATACAACTTGTGAGAAAGCTCTGTGTTTAAATTGATTATAAAGCTTTAAAAGTATGCGCTTCAGAGTCATCCACTAATCAGAAGTTCACGAAGACTGAAATTAAAAATTTTGGACTTTTATTAAATGTGTGCCATTTCTGCTTTGTGTTTGGACAGTTTCCACTTGCTGTTTAATTGTACTTTTGTAGTAATAGAGCAAACTTTTGCTCTGCCTGCAATCTCACCAACAGTCTTTTTGCTTCTTACAGGTAAAAGTTGGATATGCAGGTACCAAACTACATGGGAACAAGTTTTCATCAAAAACATTTATCTGAGTAATTGCTGCTGGAGAGAACAGTGAAAAAGATAGTTTATAGCATACACACATAGAGTATACAGTGGAGCACTAGTGGTTAAGAGCAGGTTTGTTTGTATCTATGCACAACTTCAATTTAAACATGTAGTCTGTTATTTTAAAAATTGATCTGATCCGTTTTGTTAGCAAACCAATTGTATTTACATAGCATAGTAAAACAATGCAGTGGGCAAAATAATTATTTTTATTAAACTCAAGTTGAAAATTTGAATTTTGACGATTGAAATATCAGTAATAAATCACTTTTACGCTGCAAATACAATTTTACAGGTATCTTTGTTTTACTATACATAGATCGGCGTAAATTAAGTTTATTTATATGTACATGAATAGTTTGATTTTAAGAAATAAATGGTGCCTGTTGTGGGTAAAAAAAGCTTTTCGCACCTACATACTGTTATTATTTTATTACTTAATATCAGGTCACACTCAGACTTGGCTTGATAATTACTATTACCTGCTCTTTCGTTTGCTGTGCGCACCTATGATAGCTACGGCTTCGATTGCTTCAGTGGTGCATTACAGAGTGTATAGCCTGACCCTGCATCACTGATCATTCATTCTCCTGTGCTACTATTAATTATCCCTTTTGCATCTTTGGCAGGTAAAGAAGCAGGCTTACGAAGTATGAAAACAATAGAGGACACTATTGGATTACTGTAAAAATGTTTCGCTAGAGGCACAGATGAAACAGCAAATTTTACAGTCTGAATACTTCATTAAAAACAACAGTGAGTTCCTAATAAATATTTGTTTTATTGGGGTCTTCAACTAACTGTGTTGTGCACTGAATCAGATTTAATTCATCAAATTAATGTCCAATGGAACCAAAATGCTGCGGTGTGCAAATGTTTGTAATGAAAAAATCTAAAGAAAAAATCAAATGCATACGTTTGAACATGAAAAATGCACTGTTCTTTAAACGCAGGTTTTAAATCTTGATCTAACTACTTCAAGTCTCTGAGTCAATGAACAACTTAGACATTGAGAGTATTCGCGACCTGTTCGTCAAACAAAATATAAAAAATGGTAGGTGTTTTTAGTTCAATATGTCGCGTAAGCAACGGAACATTAGTTTAGAGCAACATAATATTCAATGAAATGTTATGGTTTACCAAACAAATCATAAAGAAGATAACTCCCAATTTTCAAAATGTTCATGAAAGTAATAAAATTTGAACTGCTACAAACTGTAATAGTTTGTCAAGCTGCCCTTTAATTTAGTAAATCTTGAACGCTTGAATTATTTTGATTTATTTTTCAAGAATATAAAAACGGTCTATGGAAATGAAAAAAGTCAACTCGCTCATTATTATTCATTTAGTGTTCAGTTTCATTCGCGACCTACGAACAATACAAATAAATACTTGCCGATTATTTTTTTTATTCAGTGAGCTACTTTTTGTTGACCCACGAGTTTTGAACAAAATGATCATTTATTGATTAAATTTATTGCCGGTCTGATTATTTTTATTGCAATGTGTTTGACGAACGGAGGTAGCGAATACTCTCATTGACTTCTCCTAGATTTGGACTCCTGTTTAAAAAAGAATTTAATTTGTTTCCAGCATTATTGGTAGTTATTTTTTGGTAGAATCAAAATCCATTAAAAAATTAAAAAAACAAAATGACTGAACTGTAGTAAGCTGATTCAAGTCTGTTGCACTAAGATCTTAAAAATTAACCAGCAAAAGATTTGTGATAAAAAATTATGGTTTATATCATATATGTAATAGCTTTTAACAACTTATTGAAGCGTTGTTAAGTAGCTATTATTTTCGCTTTCAATTCTCATATTAATTATTCTGCCCAAACACTTGTAAAGTACCTTTTTTTAAAATTCCAAGCTTCAAATTCATTGCTTTTGGTCAAAAATGATATCAGTGATTTTTGTCTGTGAAAAAACAGCCACAAAAATTAACATTTTATTACAATCAAAATGATCTTCACAAAATGTCAATATCTTATGTCTTTTCTTTACAAAACTTTTTATAAATCGATGCGACTTGTTATATTCAGAAAAAAAATGCGTATTTGTCAGAACTGCTTGCATTTATATTTATTGTCTAACAAGTGAGGGAAAACTCTCTAAAAATGGTTTGACACACCGGTACCTGAAAAAAGAATTAAATTGATTACACTGAAAACTTGCAAATTAATAACCACCCTTCACAATAAGAGCATTCAAGATGTGTTCCTTAAACAAAGGGGCTCAACACATCGCGTATGGAACAAAAAATTTGTTTGGTACATTGCAACTGTTCACTGAATTCTCATAGATAGCCTAACAAATCATAAAGAAGATAACTCCCAATTTGCAAAGTAATCAGTAAATAATGGCATTGTTGTCAACCAATATATTTTGCGAAAACGTTATATTTATAAAGTTTAATTTTATTGGCAGAGAATATAAAATCGTTTTGTTAATGTAAACAAACTAGAATCACTTGTGATTTAATTAGCGTTCAGTTTCATCCACGACCTAAAAACAATATAAATAAATGCTCATTGATTATCATTTTATATTCAGTGAGCTACTTTTTGCTGACCCAGGAGTACCGAACAAAATTAATACTTGTTGACAAAATTTATTGCCAATCAGATTATTTCTATTGCATTTTGTTCGGAAACATAGGTCGTGACTACCTTCATTATTCTCTTCTCAATGACATTAATTAGTCTGGGACTCAAACAGTAACATGCGATCTCATTATAAAAATTTCTTGTTACATTTTAATATTATTTTTATTTCATTTTTTCAGGGCAATACCACTTGGATAGGATACATATATGTTCCTTCATGTCTTCAGTCACTCAAGCATAGCACGGCAACACCTTATCAGGTAAACCACATTTGGGTGCTTTTGGATACTTTACGTGTGGGTAGGGATTAATAATGGGATTGAACGATAACATTTGGAAACCCGTCATTGAGTGTCAAAAATCGTGGCGGCAACGAGTAATTCTGTATCAACGATATAAAGCAACAAGTAGGGTAGGTAGCGTTTTTGGAGACATAGAATTACTTCCCCTCCTTTGTTTGAAAAGCAGATTTGACCTGGACTCAGCATGTGATCTATAGTTCAAGGCACGAAAGAACTTCCACTAAACGAACAATAATTATTGATATGGCCTCAACGACTGTTCATTGCGCATCCAATGTGTAGGGTACCAGAATGCACCCTTGTAGTAGAGCTGTCATCCCTTACTCTGTGGGGGGCACAACTACCTATTTTTTATACTTGTGCTTTACTGAAACCAAAAATTGCATGAAATAAGTTTGGGGAAAAAACTCATGTTATAAACAAATTTTGATGGTTTTTGACAAAATTTCGGTATTAGTATTTTAGTAAATTGATGACTTGTTTTAATTGTATTGTTGTAAACAAGATGTATGCAACAAACTATTCTCAACATTTTTTATAGTCATGAATGTACACTGTTCTTATTTTTGTGGTAAATTGAAATTTAGACAATATTTTCCGTGTATGTTTACAGGAAATATGCCTTAAATTTGAAATTACGCCATGTAACGGTCATGTTAATCTCAAGGTGTATGTAAAAGCATGTTTACCATATTCTTTTGTTTCATTTTTGTAAAAATGGCGTCTGTTTTGAGACTTGGCGAAAGCCAATGTGCAAACAAGTTATTAGAGGTCTTGCTCGTATGCAGGCACATCTTTGAAGGAAATTCTGGCTCAGTACCACGTTTTGTGTCGTTAAATAGACATATGTTTATCTTCGCTGTCAAATCAATGATAGTTGTCTCGCTCTGGATAACTTACGCTGCACAAGACAACCTATTACCAACTAATGAAACAAACCAACTTGGGGTTGTGCTAAGGAATCATAGCCAATATATTTGCCCCTTTCTCTTATCAGTTACACACGGCATGTTGCATTTTTTCTCGTGCGAACTTAAGAGGAGCAAAGGAGTCGTGCTACCTGGGAGAAAGTAACTCTTTGCAATTTTTTGCCTAAACGTTTCTATCAGCCCATTACTAATAGATATTAATTAAGCATGGATAATCCCTTAGCTATTAAATATCTCATACTTTTTGGTGATTTAAGACTGATTATGTGAGTCCATCTCTTCTGTTATACAATTTTAATCTTCTTTCCAGTCAAGCATTTCTTACAATCTGGCTATTACCATTAGTGTACCATCTACTAACTAATAGTGATTGAAGTTTCTAACACAACTTACTTTTTGTTTCAGCCAAAGGCAAATGGCACTTGGACAAGCACCTAATAACTTACCCACTCATCATCGGCGTACGCTGCTGCACTGTGCACATTAATGGGGAACGCAGAAGATTTCAGAGTTGTCTCTCCTTGTTAGAAGTAGGACAACTCCGAAATGTAGATACATCGACAGTGGTTTTCCACGTTAGTTTTGAAGTTGTGGTGTTTTATTGAAGCATGGTTATAGTTCTGCAGTACATTGTGCTAAAGTTTAATTTTGATTATACTTAAGGATCAGGTTTCAGTTAGTTTGAATGATTTTGCATTTCCCACTTTAAATTTGCGAACACTTTGTGTCTTTGTTGTTAAAGTTGAGTGTGATCTAGCTTTTGTATTTTTAATTGTCTTAAGTGAGCTCTTTTGAGAAGCAACACAATGATCAATATGTTCAGCACACATTATTCTTTATTTTTAGACGTACATAAAACATTTTTATACTGTTTCTAGTACCAAGTCATACAAATGATAAACTGTGAGCTATTTATCAAATGCCAATATATTGCTTTTGCCTATTCTGTATCTTACGAGTCTTCTTTGAACAATAATGTAACATTCGGCAGTGAACATTCAGGTAACGTTTTAACTGAAACAGATACGGATGTTTATTGAGCGTTTGGCATAACATTCACGAATAATGTCATACGGATGTTACCTGAAAGTTTCCCTCAACGTTATTTCATAACATTCAGAAAACGTTGTTGGGAAAACGTTTGTGCGAACGTTATATAAACGCTAAAAAGTGTCTACAGAATAATGTTAATAGGATGTTTTTTCTGAATGTCTACGGTTCGGGAACTGACGTTTAGATAACGTTAAGGAAACATTTGCTTGCTTGTAGGGATATCTTCCAACAGATTTACCAACTTACTTGTGCTGGTATCGCCATTCCGGTCAAAGCCCTCTTTCTAACGAGGAGCTTCACCAGATATTCAATTCCCCATTAGTTTCCTCCCAACACCAAAACTTGAGTCTGCAAGAGATTCTAGATGATCTGGGAGAGCATGAAATCACTCATATGTCTGTTGTTGGTAAACTACCTCCATCGATAAATACAATCGCACCAAATCTTACACATCTGAGAATCTATTCGCTGGTGGACCAATCACAACTATTGAGGTGAGGGATCGAATCAGTGCACTTTGTTATTCATTCTGCAGCTTTTAACCTATCCACCTGATTCTTTGGTTCAAAAATATTAGTTTAATAAATTATGAAAAGCAGAAATTTACTAGCTATAAGGAGCATGCAGCAGTGGAAATTCCGATACTTATGTTTCATGCATTGCATTTTGTTTTACGTAGGGTATTGGTGAAGCAGTTTAACGATTAGACGGTGAAGTTGGCTTTGCAATCTCAGAACTATAAGTGAAGTTAATTTTGTTGTTCAGCTCAGAAAGTCCATGTTTTCATGATAACTTAAGACAATCACAGATGCTTACTATCCTTATAAATTATTTAACTTGTGCTGGAACTCTCCCTTGCAAAACAAACAACTGAGGCAGCGTTTTTGTAAACTACTTGTGCAGTTTTGGTTTTTGTCATACAAAACTTTAGATTGCTTTTTGTTGTAATATTTATAAAATGCTCCAATTTATCTCCACAACTAACTTCGCGTATTTACAGTTTGAGAGAGCTCAAACAGCTGCAGTCACTATACCTCCATAAGAATGATTTTTCCCAAGGATGTCCAGATGTGATCACAGAGATCATTTCATTGACAGAGCTT
The DNA here is from genome assembly GCA_945261195.1 of Cryptosula pallasiana. Taxonomy (NCBI): domain Eukaryota; kingdom Metazoa; phylum Bryozoa; class Gymnolaemata; order Cheilostomatida; family Cryptosulidae; genus Cryptosula; species Cryptosula pallasiana. The sequence continues at coordinate 38,304,362 of OX183134.1, read as the reverse complement.
CGATTAAGTGAATGCGAGCTCACAAACCTTCCCTCAAGGTATGTACAATAAATTCGCACATTAAAATCAAAATACCCGTAGAAAAATCAAAAGATTTTATCAAAGATATCAATTGACTTCATTCATGGGCTTAGTGCATTTTAAAACTGTGGTGACGGATATACCGTAAGTCTTTTGGTTTTCGTTATTTGTGACTATATTGTTTCTCTTACAGCAAAGTAATATTCTGAATCTTAAGACTCCATAATGCCCTTCTGCTGCTAATAATGTTGTTTCATAGCTTTACTAGGGCTGAGTTTGTTTTTTGTTTTACTTGAGCTAATCAATGCTTTATTGAGTTTTATGTATCATTGTTTCACTTGAATTTTTTAATTTTTGTCTACTCCAGTTTTTACAGGGCGAAAAACTCTGTGTGATTTATTTTAACTTTATATTTTTAAGTGAACTAAAAATACTTGTTAATTGCAGTCTCGTAAGTGGGAAATTTTCTGCAGACACTGGTAGTTCCAACCTTGAGAATTTTTCTTTCAAAAACATCAAAAATTAATAGTGAGATATTCAGCAAGCTTGGATGATTTGATGCATATTACCATTACTTTTTCTGAGAAAAATTTGCTTTGATATCTAGTTGATTATTAATTTAAAGCGCGCAAGTGAATATTCCAAATAGTTGTACTCATGTTCATTCTAGCGAAGAACTGCAAAAATTCATTGTCTATTTACAGTCTGAGTGAGCTCAAACAACTGAAGGTACTAAATGTTAGTGAAAATGACTTTTCTGAAGAATGTCCAAAAGTGATTTCAGGCATGGACTCTTTGACAGAGCTTTATTTGTGCAGTTGTGGTCTCACTAACCTCCCACAAAGGTAGAATCACTGTGTATTGTAAAAAGCAAAGATAAAACCTTGCGTGAAATGTGTCAGCAACACTGATAATCAAACGGTTGCATCAACACACATCAGCGTTACTTACAGAGTTGACCCACACGTGCAAGCCTGTGCATTGAGTACAAGATGTAAATAAAATTGCTCCTTCAAAACGACTCAGTTTATTGCACCTTTAGATGTGTAAGCAGTGTGCAATAAATTATTATCTCTTTTTATCATGTAGTATTTGTAGTACGTAATGAAGTCAGAAGGCAAGACAGAATAATAAATAAACAAAAACAAGTTAATGGCACCAAATCTAAATTTAACCATCAACAAACTATAATAATGTGGTAGTTTTCTGTCCTCTTACTACCGACACAACAACATCCACTCTGTGTACCTCCTGGTTCACCTCCTCTCTCACTCCAACACTCAGGGTTCAACCCGAATAGACTTTAGCAACTTCTACTGGGTCCACGACTCAGACACACTACGCCGGAGTTACATAAATAAATACTTTATTTACGAAGTTTTATTTAGCAATATGGAAGTGATATCTAAACACAATCCACAAGACTTCTGAATAAATGGGTGCAACTGATCCTTTTATAGGAGGTTGCCAGGAACTCCCACCCCCTTCTTAGGGATGAGCCAATTGCATACAACAACACAAGTACATGGCAAATCAAAAAATATAATATGAATCCCATAAACAATACCAGCCAATAAGGAGGTTAGCACATGGCAAAGCAGCTCTGGGCTACTTTTCCCATCCTTGCAGAGGTGGTGGAAGTTCCTGATCCTTATTACGTATCCTTGTTTCCTTGGTCTTTGTTCCCTGGCTTAAAGTTTCTGATTTTTGCTTCTTAGTGATGGTTTTCCAGCTGCTTGGGACCCAGGCTATGTTTTACAGCCATTTTGGTTGGCCACACTGGAATACTGGCCCGGATAACCCGGAGTAGGTACTCTATGATTTATATTGGTGATACAGGGTCAATACAGGCTTGGAGTCGACCCGAGATAGCCGGTACCCTAAACTCGGGATAGGGCTTATATGTTTTATACAGGGGGAATCCTGGGTCCACATAAAACTGACGCTGAGAGATAGGGGGAGGGGTGTAAGAGAATCTAAAGCAAGAGAACGGTAGGGAAGGGGTTCCGATGGCCTTTTAATGCAAAAATCTCCCACAATAATTAATATCATTCAAATGATTGCTTTGTCGTACAAGTTGACACACGGCTGCAGTGAATCTATGCATAAGGAATTACAGAACAACATCCCCTTGCATTGGTTTTTTTTTTAACTTGCTCAAAGTAGAGACTTGACGGCCTCTGCAGCGCTAGTATTTTGTTATAGTTTTTAATAAATATTGGATACATATAGGTAATCAGTCTTTTAACAAACAGAAGCCCTTTCCTTAGAAACCGTAAACATTTTTTTTAGTTTGGTTTTGATTGTTTCTTATCGGAATATGAAAAGTGAAGAGACGACAACTCAAGTTGTTTGAAAAAGGATACAAGTATTATTTATTTTAAATGCTACACAATGTGATAATGTAGTGGATTTTGAGGGGCCGACCAAATGTCCACCAACAACACCTCACTCCAGAGGTCAACTTCCAAACGGAGGAGTATATCAACTCCACAACCGTATTCAGAGCCCACCGCTCAAACGCACAACTTAATGTCTCAATGAATGCTGCAGGGCCGATAGTACCTCTGCAGGGCCGGTAGCGAATGCTGCAGGGCCGGTAGTGAATGCTGCAGGGCCGGTAGCGCTTCTACCGGCTCACTTGCTTGTTTTCTGGCTGTGCCAGGCTCAGTTTAGGCTTGCCTGACACCCAGCAGTTGTCAGGGGGACCTTGCGCACAGATAGTGGTCATGAAAATCCACCACAATAATTTGCTCTTAACACATCCTCAATAAACATGTGCATTCAAACACCGAAAATACATAATATTGTTTCTAATGAGCCCCAGAGAGGAGATAGAAACTGTCACAATATTCTATTATTATGAAATTTTGGTGCCGAGAACAATGAGTATCTATCCATTAAATGATTAAAGCAAAAATTCCAATATTGAAATGTGTTATTGCTGTTGGTATCACAAACAGTATCTTCAAAAATGCTTTTGGATACTTCTAGTTTGAGTGAGCTCAATCAGCTGAAGATACTAGATATTAGTAAGAATGATTTCTCCCAAGGATGTCCAGATGTGATAACAGACATATTTTCATTGACAGAGCTATATCTAGGTAGATGTCGGCTGACAAACCTCCCTCCCAGGTACGCTCTGTTGTTTATTAGCGCATGAAACTTTACGTATAGTATGTTCGTGTATATATGTACTTTACATTTACTTTATTGCAAGAAAGTACATTAGTAAACTGTTTTACTTGTTTTGAAATATTATTAAGGCCTTGTGTCAATATATCTCATAGAAGTCACATGACCTAGCATGTGGTACCTTGTTAGCTTACACAATATATGGGGGCATTTAATTGAAGCGAAATCTTCCGCATTCTGTATGACAACTGAAAAGTTAATACAACAGAAAACGACAAAATAACTGAATACATTAGCAGTGGGTAAATCAATCTATCATTTGATATCAATCAGTTTTTGTAGAATAGAAACTTTCTTAACCTTATTTTGAGTTCTCTTGTTGTAGTTGGTTTTTAATTTTCACTTGCCAAAACAAAAAATCCGGTTTGGTATGTTTATGTATTAAAGTTGTCTTGACTCAAAATGCTTTCGACAGTTAACTTTGGGAAAATAATTAGATTCAGAGTGACAGTTTGCAATGTGTGTACTCCTAATTTTAACATGCAGACTTCAGTGAAATTTTCAGAATAATGTGACCATTTTTCTCAATCGGGTCAATTATCGGAAACAATTTTTCGCCAGATTGAGTTATATAGGACACAATTTCGGATTTGCTAGTTAATTTGTTTTTATATCCTTATTTATTTGTTTTAAATTCATTTAGAAGAAAGAAAATATATTAGTATCGAAGTTGAGATAAAAAAAAACTTACAAAAGCAATTAAAATAGCAGTTTTGATCGATACAAAAATGGCAAAAATTTTTGTATTTTTAACAAACGGTATCACACATTTCCATATATATCGTGACCATAGATTTTTAAAATTATCTATAACTATACGACTGTAGCATCAATGCCAAATACAATAATTTATATAACCTATCCTCTCTGTCGACTTAGAAATAAATGCCATCAATGGATTTGGAGTTAATATCCCCTGCATTTATTCCAAAAGCTTTTGTTTGGTGCGTCCTACTCAAAAACTGACAAAAGTTCTCACCATATTTACTTTTCCAGCCAATAGAATCAATCACATAAAAATCCTCCAACTCCTGACATATTGTGGTAGATTTTGGTGGAAGTTGTTAGTAAACGGGACGTTTACTATCCACCTTTGCGAGACAATGCGCTAGACTTCAACCCACAGCGTTTGGTCAACAGCTGTTTGGGTGGAAAGTCTTACTGTGCCGGTGGCATAGTGTGCAGGGCCGGTAGTGACCCCTGCAGGGCCGGTATTGACCCCCTACCGACCCGGTATAGCTGTACTGGGCCGGTACAAGATGGCCGACATAGAATAGCATCTCCAAAAGTATGTAGCAACTCAGTCAAGGTCAGGAACAGGAAGTACCCTTCCCTAGATTACCGACTTCATGGACCCTACTCTATCTATAGCCTGGGAGCCTTGCAGGACCGCTGATTGGACAATAGGAGACAGGACTCCGCCCTTAGCCACTTGGCACCTCACTTATTGCATTGTTTGATTGGTTACTTATTTATATAACTGATTGTATTGGCTAGTTTGCTTTCTGTGCTCTAGCTGTTATATGTTTTGTACCTGTTAGCTCTCCTATAAAAGGAGAGCCCTTTGTCTTACTCTTTGCATTCATTCTCATGTTGCCAACCTAGAGGACTAAATACCCTCTAGCACCTTGTCTTTGAGAATATAGCCACTTACACAAGCACTACGTTGTATTGTTTGCCTGAGCCATGGGCTCTTGCCTTACCTGGTAATTCGGTACCCTGCACAGTTGTTACTGTCGCACAGCACAGTGTCCCCTCTGGATAGAGGTAGAATACTTGAGAATAGTGGACGTCTATGGTAACCAGACCGGAATCCATTACAATATGTAGTCTTATTGGCACTATGCCCATTCTGCATGATTGTTTATGGTGAACAATTTATTCTTTAAAGTCAACATTGTTTTCGAGGAAAAGGTTAATGAATTTAATTTTATTATCTTCCAAGTAGATAAATTTGTTAAACTCTAATATGTACGAAATTCTAAAAAGCTTAGTTGACGCAATATAGTAAATCTTTTAAAGCAGTTGAGTTTTGTCATAAAACAAAAATTCTTTGTTTCTAGTTCTATGTGCTACAAGATGTTTGCCATCAGACGGCGTTACATCTGCACATCATGGGGCTTGTTTGTGAATATAACCAGCATGCTGGTCTATGCTCGATGCCGAAGGCACCTCGGCAGCCTCTGTTTGGTTGAGTCCAAAATATTCTCGCGAGCTCATCAAGTTTAACCATTTACAACACAATTTTCTTTATCAATAATGAGTGTTAGCTGTATTATCATTGTTATCAACTTCAAATTTCAAAGGAATGTTGATGTTATAAGCTTGCACATCCCTCCCTTTGCACCAAAATTATTTCAGTATAATACAGTAGTTGCCAAAAACTATTTATTTATGATTTATTTTACATGGCTCATAAAAGAGTGATTATTGATAATTTTAACATTTCAAAGTATAATAATTATAATAAGTACAACAATAAAATAAATGATGAATAATAACAATATTCTGATGATTTAATAATAAATAAAACCGAAATAATTACTAAAAGTTGGGTTTTTAATGGTGAAACAACAAACATACTGTAGTGGATTTTGGGGGGCTGACCAAACGTCCACCAACAACACCTCACTCCAGAGGTCAACTTCCAAACAGAGGAGTATACCGACTCCACAACTGTTCTCAGAGCCCACGGCTCATACGCACAACTCAATGTCTCAATGAGTATATCATAGTTTATTATACAAGCACAACCCAGCAAGGTATAACAATGGTAAAGTATTATGCTACTTGGCACGATCACAAGCAGAATCCCAATACAGTACAAAGAATAATGAGAAGTGTTCTGCCTTTTATAGGCAGAACAGGGGAAAACATAGGCCCAAATAAGGAGGCAACAAATCAGCAATAGCAGGAAGTGATTGCACTAATCAAAACATGAGATATAAATAATACAATGCATCATTGGCTAATATAAGGTTAAATACAAAAGGCGGCCAGAAGTGAGGGGCGGAGCTTACCAATCAATATTGCTGATTCATGATGGTGTAATAAGTAGCTCTAGTTCCTGGCTCTTATGGCTTGTGGTCCTTGTCTTTGGTCTTGTCTGAGGATAGCTGAGCTGCAAAGTCGGGGTCCTGCATCTTCTGTATCATTTTGGGCTCTCAGGCTATAGCCATTCTTTCCTCACCGACCCGGTATAGGGCCGGTAGTGACACTGTAGGGCTGGTAGTGCATGCTGCAAGGCCGGCAGTGTGTGCTGCAGGGCCGGTGGTACCTCTGCAGGGCCGGCAGTAAATGCTGCAGGGCAGGTAGTGAATGCCACAGGGCCGGTAGTGTTTCTACCGGCTTACTTGCTTGTGTTCTGGCTGTGCCAGGCTCAGTTTAGGCGTGCCTGACACCCAGCAGTTGTCAGGGGGACCTTGCGCAAGGATAGTGGTCACAAAAATCCACCACAATACATCACAGTGAATGCATTTTTCAATTATTGTTATTATTATATCAGGGAAACAATAATTCATTGTCGGAAATTTAACAGGCATAAAGTCGCACTTTGTGCCTTATGATTGGCTAGCTCCATAGCACCCACCGATGTGCTCTAGTACATTGGAACCCTACATCGGCCTATGTAGCCACCCATATTTCGTCACGATCCATCGTATAGGTACATCGGCATCAAAACACTAGTGCACTGTAGTCACTGCTTTACAGCGACACTCTAACCACTTGCGTTTTCACATTGAAGGAGCTCCAGCATCTTGAGGTATTGGACTTGAAGGGCAATAACTTCTACCTGGAGTTGACTGATGCATTTGATGGGCTCAGCTCATTAACTAAACTCTGTCTACAGAGATGTTCTCTTGCTGAACTTCCCTCAAGGTACACCATCGCTCCATTTGTCATTTTTCAGTGCTCCAAGATATAGGGTGTCGTTCTGAACTAAAATAATAAATAGTTGAATTTGCGCTACCAAAACACGCTATCATATCATTTACATTTTGAATATATAAAGCTGCCTTCAATAAAACCTTTCAAATAATGGTATATTCTAGAGGTAGATTATCAGGTATTTGTTTCCCAACATCTGTTTGTTTACATTTAGTCTGAAAGACCTCAAACAGCTAAAGGTACTACATCTCAGTTACAACGATTTCTCCCAAGAATGTCTTGATGTGATCACAGAGATTGCTTCATTGACAGAGCTATATTTGAATAGATGTGGTCTCATCGACCTCTCACCAAGGTACTCTCTTCTTTGATTGCTAGAATAACTAACACCAAATAGCATGAAAGAAACAGATAACAGACCAAATATGTCACACAAAAAATGTTTTCATTTTCCCAATTAAAAGGAAAATAGAAAATTTAATTAGGATCTGAAAAATCTACTTCAGTTTAATAATTTTTTCTCATTTTTGCTATAAGGTCCTTGGGTTAAAAGCTGTAAATTTTATCAGTGATTATGGGCGTGCAAGAGCACATGTGTCTGAGAGTACCTTAGTTAGTTTGTTTAATGAGCCAACCTGTGATGTTGTCTTGGTAAAGAGTTATCATTTTGTCTCTACTTGTTTTAACTATGTCAGCTTTCAGAGCTGAGGTAATTCATTAATGATTTGTAATTAGTGTAATTTTCAAATTACCAATTCCTGATGATTTGATGACTTCAGTAGAAAATTGAAGGCATAGACATGATTTTGTTCTTGCTCACCAAGATTAATTTGAAATTACTTGGATTTATTCTTAAATCATCAATCGCCAGCACTAGATCAAAGAAATACTAATGATATTGTTTTTAATAATAATATTTATTAAACATTTAATCCGCAAGGTTTTCTATATGAAGAGTTATTTGCGCACGCACTCCTTGATCATATGGTTTCTACAAACAGACTTTGTATGTATGTTAGAGTTGGTCTACAGTCAAAGTAGATGCAACATGTTATTTCTATTTGTGACATCACTTTATATCATAAATGAATACCATTGGAATATAAATGACATTCTACTATTACTATTTAATTATTAATTATATTACATATTATAATTTATATAGTGATATTTTTTATATGAGGCTCTTTTTACTAGTAAAATTTTAATGGTCAATCAAGCATGAGTGTTGTCCTAGTAACAATTTAATATCTTCAATTTATATAGTTTATATAACTTCCATTGTTTAGTATTTTCTTAAAGAGCATTATTAAATCATCTGATTTGCTGATGTTGACCAATCATTTGCATGCAAAACGTGAACCAGATCTTTTGGGCGGGCTTACTATAGAAAGATCTCATAATCAAAAATAACAAATAATAAAAAACTAGTACATGAACTATACCAACAATTGGTGGCCATCAACAAAAACTGTAATTGAACTAAATATAATCTTGCAGTCTGGCTAAGCTCAAACAACTAAGGATACTGGAGCTCAAAGGCAATAAGTTTAAAGGTGGATTGCCAGATGCTATAGCAGAGCTGACTGGTTTGAATGAGCTCAGTCTCGATAACTGCTCATTGAGACAACTGCCAGACAGGTATTTGGGATGCTATCATTTTATCGTCGTATTATTTGGCTATAATAGTAGGTGTAGATCAATTGTTGCTTTTGTTACAATTCTTGTCTTGATATTAGTTTTTCTGTTGTTATCTCAGAGTTAAGTTCAATGCATTTCAAGACTTTGCGGTGACCTTTAAGGTACATTACCTTGCACACCCCTTGCTATTTATCATACACACAAAAAGTGTGCGACAACATTATTAATTAAATGAAAAATATCAAATAAACAGTATTTTTCTATGATAGCTACATTATTAACGCATCATTAAGGCCAAGTAAATCCCCGGGTTTGGCTGCCAATCTGACTATTTGTTGCTCAACTTGGTACAGCCAGCCTTATGGGCTTCTAAAGTACTGATTAGCTACATACCCATAAAGGATCTAGGACCAAGCCCCAAAGATCCTGTTTACGCAACAAGAGAGAACAAGCAGTCAGAGTAAATGACTGGTTATTATTAAAGATGTCTATGCTTATAAGTGCATCTGCTTTTGTGGTAAAACATTTTATAGTTCATAATTATATCGGTAACATCGATAATAAATTACAATAAAAAATAAACAGTAACTATTAAGAATAATCAGTAATAATAATTAGTCGCATGTTATGATCATTGAGTGCTATAATTAGCCGTAGGTGGATTAAGCCTTATAACACAGACTTTTTTCCTTGTTCTGAACAAATGAAAGGCCAATATTGTCTCTTTTTAATCAGAAGCTTTTGATATACTGTTGCTGTTACTTCCCTGTTACTTCTATATGGACTTGGTGCAATAAAGAGATGTTATTGTGAACTATATCTTGTGTGCCCGCAATAAACCACTTTTTCAACTGCTCCTATGCATAATTCTTATTTATGCAATTTTAATTGAATTTATAATCCAGAGTTAAGTTCGATTTTGTGAAATAAGCATTGATATGTTGTGAACCCTAGTGTACAGATCAGCAATAAAGTGTGTTATACTATCAAATGCTTATGAAAGTTATACTTGCATAGAGAAGCTTTCCAGATAGAATTCCAAACTATAGTTTGTCAAAGTGTGGGAGTTTTTACTCAGATATGATCGGAGTTTGGATTGTATTTCTGCCAAAAACAAGAAGGTTACTATAGCAAGTCGAGCTGTGCTGAGAGGCTTAACACAGTAGATTGCGATATGGCCGAGTATAAGTGTCCATAATTCTACTCAAGTGTACTAACCACTGACTTGCAGTTCAAGAGTGGTTTCTAGTGCAATAATGGTGTCTTGAGTAAATGATCAAGTACAAACCCTTTTCAATCACGAAAATCTTTAACATGCCAAGTGAAATTAACAGTATAAAATGTCTTAAAACAAAGCTTAATTGCTACAGCAACAAATATGTTTTGTATTTTTTTTTGCGGAAATTTAAGCTTTTTACTGAATATTTTACAGTTTGAAAAACCTTCAAGAACTGCAATTACTGAATCTGCATGACAACAGTTTGAAGCAAATACCACCTGCTGTTTACTCTCTTAAAAGCCTGACACGACTGGATCTAAAGTACAACAGTGATATAGTCACAATTGATCGGGAGATTTTGCTGATGGATAATCTGCAAAAAATTGATGTCCAGGGTACTTCTCTTCAAACTCCACCTCTTGAAGTTGCCATGGAGGGAATACGAATGATAAAAAAGTATTTCAACGATCTTGACAACAATTCTGTGATATCCACTATACCAGTAGCCATTGTTGGAGAAGCTTTTGCTGGGAAAACGTGCATTGCTAAGAGTCTAATCAACCAGAAGCGTGTGACACCTGAAAGGAGTTCACCGTCAGAAAATGCAACAGAGATTTTTGAAGTTGAGAAAATGTCGTTTGATTCAACAGAAGTTCACCTGATTGACTACGGTGGGCAGGATGTTTATCACATTGCCTATCAACTGGCTCTCAAAGAAAAATGTGTTCCGTTGGTTGTAGTTGATTTGGCAAAGTACAAAGATTTGGTTGGACCGGTCTTGAGCAAAGAAAACGCAACCAAAAGGCTTTGCATGGAATGGCTATGTCACTTGTACGTAGCTCAACCAACTTTAGGTAGACCCATGTTGGCCATTACCCATATTGATAAGATTTTACCTGAAGAAGTTGAAGAGTGGAAGCAGACTTTGCGGAGCTCGGCTGAAATTATTTAAAAGCAGTGGTTGGCTGGGGAAGAGAGGGGCTTATCAGTGGATCAAGCTAATGAAAGCAGTAGAGAACGCATTGCCTGTATTGAGAAGCTTCAGTTTGCAGTAGAAGATTTATTTGAGTTTACAAAAAACGATGAATCCTCAGACATAATGAAGCTAACATCCAGGATAAAAGAACGCTGTGAACAGAAAATACCAAAGAACTGGAGAGATGTGGAAAGATTCCTTGAGTCTTCTGAACCCCCGTACATACAGTTATCTGATGTTACTGCAAAGTTTCCTGACTGCAGAGACATACTGCGGTATCTACATAATCCAGGCAAAATTTTGTGGTTTGATCACATAGAAAAGCTGTCAAACTACATATTTCATCGTGTTCAAGATATAACAACAATGGTGGCTCTTCTTTTTCCCTTAGACAAAGAAAAAATGAAAACTGACTGTATGGCCAGCTTTGCGAAATCTGTTAATGAACAAAACTTTGGTCAGGCAGTGTATGAACAGCTTTTGGACAACTACTTGTACAAAACTACAGGTGTAATTGATGAAGCGCTTCTGCGTAACCTTGTCGAGACCCAGAGTTCTTTCAAATTTTTTATGGCTGAAAAACTTCTAAATAGTTTTCACATCGCTTATGGGCCAATAGAATTGAAGGATGAGTTATCTCCTAGAACAGTGTATCTCATCCCATCATTCACAAGCAAACCAATGGATGAGTCATGGAAGACTTCTGGACGACTTCAACTGAAACTGGACCTGATTTTTGATGGGCTACCTCTGCCTCGACAAGTATGACAGTCGTTTTGTTAAACCGTAAAACAGAACATGAAAGTGTGAAAGCAGCAAGCAATGGAGGAATGGTGAGACATGATGAACACAGCACAACCTTTCTGATTCATGACTACGAACAAAATAGAGTTACTGTGCAAGTCTCCACAGACCTAGCTAGTTTACACAAGTCGTGGAGCCATTTGAAAGAAACGGTTAAAGCTCTCAAAGCTGATCTGTCAAAGAATTGGCCAGCTTGTCGTGTAGACCTCAAGTATTTTTGTGCACACTGCGTCTTCCTTCAGTATACAGATGCTGGCTCTGTGGTCGATCCAAAATGGTACGAATCGGGTAAAACCTTTGCTGGGCTGACAAAGTTTCCATGCTTAAAAGAAAGTGCAGAAGACCACACAGTGCCCAGGCCTCTCTTGTATCCGTGTAAGTAGATTGCTTGTACAGACATATAACAAACTATAAAATTAACCGCTTGTTGATGTAAACTACATTTGCATGGTAACACAACTGTATTCACATAATGCGGTGGACTGTGATGAAATTTTTGTTGTTTCTCATGTAGGCTGTAGACTCACTGAAGATGAACTTCAAGACCTGGAAGACTATTTGACCAAGTTGGAGACTCAATGTAATCCCCTCCCAACGGAAACACTGGGTAGAGTACACTTTGTTAGGTTACAGAGCTGTTATATAGTGCTGCTATAGCGCAACATTGAATATATTACCATGGTGCTATATATTGTTATAGTACTATTCATTGCTATTGTCTGATATACTGTTACAGTATTATGTACAGTGCAATAACTTGTGCGGTGGTTTGGGCCTTGGGTTTCAGATTATTTTATAGTTTTTAATGATTCATTCCAGTAAAATTTACTCCAGTAAGTTTGGTATATCTCAACAAAACTTGGCCAAAACGAAACTTAACTAGCACACTAGGGCGTTTAAAAGTATAGCTGCTCTCTGTATTGGTTTGTTTACTACCTGCAAAAACTATTCTTCGCAGTCAAAGCCAGTAATAAAATTCTTACTTTCAAAGCTAGTTTACTTTGTTATGTATTTTGCAGACGGGGATGGGAGCTGTGAAATAACGACAGAAGGAGAAACGCCGGACTAAAGTTTAATCATGTTGCCAGTTTTTTAGAACGCCGTTGTCCACCTGAAAGTTGGCTGCTGGTTACATGTAGTTGTCTGCTTGTAGGATTATTTAATTTCAAGTATTTCTAATCGTTTGTATATTAGTAGTAACACTACTAGTAAGTAGTACTATAAATGCTAGAATGCCGACTTCTGCCAACTACATTGATGTTTGGGAGAACCAAACGCTAATTTCATATACCTGATCATAGACTCACTCACTTATCCTCTCTTTCAGCTTCATTTCAGGCTGTGAAAATTTTGTATTTCTGATTTGCTTTTGTTTCATGGTTTGACGACATTATCAAATGATGCAGAGGCGATGGTCATTTTGTATTTATTATTCTCATTCACAATTACTTGTAGGCAAGTGCTTGTTGATCGATTCACATAGATATATGTACCCAATAAGCAGTAGAATGTATTTGTTCCATTTATAAATATTGTAAAGGATTTTTGCCGATCTTTACCGAACACTACAAGAGAGTTAGAGGTTGAAAGCAGTTGCTATTCTGCTGTCAATCAAAGGTGCTAGAATCAGGACAGAGCTGAAATCCGAGCCAGATTTCTGCTACATAATCAGTAAGGCAACGCGCCCAATTAACATGGTTCAAGTATAGGTGTAATGTAAATGTATTTGCCTATACAAACAGGTTCACAATCAATTGCCAAGCATTCTCACAGTATATGCGAGCACAGGAAGTAAAGCTATGTTTATGAGGTAGAGAGTCCTCAAATATGTAAATTAGCAGACAGTTCACAAATACAGAAAAATCATTAGTTTTTACAAACAGACTGAATAGTACTCAACAACAATTAGAAATTCAAAAAACACATGCATTGATAACCATATTTTTACATGTATATCCAAAACAGCTAATTAGGATTGAGTGCTGTCACTAGTAGATACGAAGACCCATCTTCTTTAATGTTTGCATACCCTGCTAACAGACAATCAGAATAGTTGGCTCCCAGCCAACAAGTGCAAATATCACCATCAGTTGACATCCCAGTCAACTAGCGCTATCAATGAATACACAGCTACTACTCATCACGGTTGTATACACACAGTTGATTGAGGGGAAGTGGTTACCAAGGAATCTAGGTCCAAATAATTATTACAGATTATATCACTTATTATTAAAAATTGCTGACTTGTTAATGGAAAAGATGTTGTTTTACCATACAAAAACTTGTCATGTTTTGCAATTTTTCACAAATATAAGTGCCAAAGAACCTTTTTGACACATTCAATAGCCAATTACATTGCTTTTGATAACTAATACAGGACACTACCTGCTTTGAATGGCACCAATCGCCATTGTGAGCATGGTCTACATACATCAATGATGGGTTGCTGCTGGGCATTTGGCTGTAATAAAAGATCAGAGAATGGCACAAGACTGTACTGTTTACCCCAAAAGTGAAGCAAAAAGACAGTGGTGGGTTGGTAAAGTTAATAGGCTAGATCCCAACAACAAGCCAAAAAATAAAAAAACTGCTTCAACCTTCAAAATCTGCAAAGATTTGCGTGGTAAGCACATCATCATGATCATCATCAGCATAACCAATTGCTAATAGCTGACTAGTTGCCACCAACTAATTACTTATCATTAACACTCCTACTTTCTGTTTCTCTGTGTACCAATATGTTTGAAATTAAATAGCCATTTTTCGTTTGTATCAATTGATCATTAATAATCATAAATAGTTGCTGCAATGCAACCAATGAGTTTGAGTAGAATCTCTTTGCTGTGACCCCATCATCATTCACAATAATAACTATTTATTATTATTACTCATTTACATTTATATTATATCATGACAACATAGGCTGTAGAAATAATTCATTTTTACCCCTTTTAATATTAGTATTATTATTATTTATTGTATTAAAAATGTCAATCTTTAGTTTCTTGTCAAGTTATTTGAATTATTAATAATGATGATCAAGTCAAGTAACTGAGATCTTATCTAATAGCTATCAAAAGCTGGCTTTCATTTGGTTCAGGGTTTGTTTTTGATAGCTGCTACTTGTTGCTGCAATTTTCCTGGTGATTTTCCAACGATCATTATTAAAGGGTATTACAGTTAGATCAATGACAACTGTGATCTTATATAGACTTTGCTGCCTCAGCTCATTGTGATGCATCGTGTTTTACAATTGATATGAGAACTGACAGACCAGTGCGCAATAAAGAGCCAGTATCGACAAATTTCAATTATCCATACCAGCAGTTTACATCCTGTAAATAATCCCCAAAGAAGCGTCCAAAGTGAAAAGTTGCAGAAATATCCAAAACAGAACTGGTCGACTCATTAGCAGCTGATGGTGAGTGTTTGTAATCTTTACTTATCCCACGTGATGATCACTGTTATCTAAAACTGTCTAGTCAAATAGTTATTTTCTGTCATCGCTGCATTTTACATTGACTATGAATCTTTTTTAAAGATGCCTCCTTGTGACAGGAACTGTGGTGAGTATGTTTCTCATCGATTAGGTTACTGTACCCAGGATCTTCGACGGCATTAAAAAAGACGTAAACAAAGTCTTTTTTGAGCAAAAAATTCCTATAAAGCATATAAGAATTTATGCGCGGAGAAAATTTTTTTGCGTGCGAAAATTCTTTATATGTTATAAAGGTATTTTCGCACAAAGAAAGTTGTTTTTTTTCGCACAAAAACCCTTATACATTATAAAGAGATTTTGGGCAAAGTAAACAACATTTTTTCAGTCAAGTAGGACTTCTGCTTGGATCAATTGGTGCAACTTTGACTATATAAGAAGAACTGTTTTTACACAGAAATCATCCACTCCAGCAACATCATCTGAAGGAACAACATCTACTACAACTACTAGGAGGACTCTCAGTGATCAGGTAAGAAATGATAAATAATTATTTCACACCAGTTGAAGAACTCAACTAGTTGCGCTGTGGAGGAGTACTCATTAAACCCAAGCGGTTCATTCAAATCTACAAAATTTTTGTTGTTGAAAATGTTACCTTTTTTGTCAGAGACAAAAAGGAAAATTCTAATTGTTCATTATTATCATTAGGGTTTAGGTAGTGTGCATTGTGGACAATATGTACTCCAAGAGCCGAGTTGGTTTGCTCTCAAGACAAAGTTTTGACGTTTTCAAAATTACATTTTTGTTTCAGAGACAACACTTGTGTTATTATCAGTATTATACGTTGTTGATAAGTTTTGGTTGCTTCATGTTTTTAGTTTGATTTTTTTTTAGATTTTAATAGTATTTTATTTATTTACACATTTGCATGAACCACAGTTTTTATACATTAATCATTCACTTCAGCAATAGCATTTACAGGAACAATCTCTACTACAGCATCTACTACATGTACAACTATGAGGAGGACTCTCAGCAATAAGGTAAAAATTAATATATGATTATTTAACATTAGTAGTGTGCAGGATTTTATAGGAACAGTTAACCAGTTCCCCAGGTAGCCACCTGCACTACCTCTTAGGTGTCTGTGGCCAGAGCCGTCTGTCTTGTTAGGCAGGCTTGCTAGCAGTCCGTCCGAATCACTGCCTAGCTGTCAGCATCGCTGGCTGACAGCAGGTCAGGATGACGACACCTGACAAACAAGTTTGCTTGTTGTCCGCTGCTCATTTGGACAATATCCGGCTATTTCGACTGTGAGTCGTATAGCTATTGTCCTCCTGAGCAGTGGAGCCTGTCCTTATTGTATGGGTCTGTAGATAGCGATCAAGTAAGAACTTTAGTGAGAGTTTTAAAGCGTTTATTCAATAGAATGAATACAGCTCCAAGGTAACACTGATGAGCTAAGGGCTCGCAGCTGCTTTTATACGGTAACTGCATAAAACCGAACGCCGAACAACCGAACAGCCGAACGACCCGAAGGAAACGTTATTCTACATGCAACATTACCGGGGCAGACAACTCTAAAATGTGTTCAACCGAAAATATAATATCAGTGGTCACGCAACAGAGAGGGAGCAAAGATCAATGCCATAAATGTATTATGTTGAAAACACCCATAAAATGTTCACATCTGAACCTGCTACAACAGCAGCATTAAGCATGATGCTTGCAAAGGCTTAATTCTATTGCAGTTATTAATCATGATCATTTATTTGGTGCTGGTTGACGGATAATTCTTTAGAGTTGTCTCCCATGATTCTAGAAATTTGCAAATATTTAACACTACGGCTCCATTTTTCCATATATATTCATTAAGGGAAGTAAGATGCTCTTAGTGAAAGAACCATGAAAGTTTTTATGGTCTGACTTTGTTGATGAGTATGGTTTTTGTGACCATATCACAAGTTGAACACCGGTTATTGTGCTATATTTTTGTTTATAACTTGTGTGACAGCTATTGCTGCGCGTGTTCAGTGTGCTTACTTGAAAGTTGCGATTTTGTGATCGGTCTAAGTAATTGTTAATAAAAAATACCCTCCCCCTACCCTCCCTGGAGGGTAGGGGGAGACCATCTGTCACTTCTGCCAGGGACCCTGGCAGAAGTGATAGATGGTCTCTTGGCTGATCAGTACATTGTTGATCAGTCCAAGGCTAAGTGAAGAAATCATGATTTTTCTTCACTTAGGTCCAATGCTGAATTATAAAAAAGTTCATGGTGGTTTTAGGCTGCCCTTTCAGTCCAACAGCTCTGAAATTACCCAATTAACCTTTGAGCAATTCAAATTTGAAAAACTAAAATGTAAGTTTAATACTTGCCACTCAATCAGTAAATGCATTAATGTTTAAAACGAACGGAACAGTTATTATCAGTATTAAGATCTTGAATGCATTATAACTATGATAACATGACCGGGAAGTTATCAGTTTTCCTGACATTAATTTCCAGTGATTAAAATTTACAATTTTATAGTAGGCTCACCGGAACCTATTGTAAACTGCCGTCACACGATTCGTAAACAAAAAAGTAGTATAATAACCGGTGTTTAACTTGTGATATGGTCACAAAAACCCACTAATGAACAAAGTCACATCATAAAAACTTTCATGGTGCTGCCAATAGGTGAATGTTACTTCCCTTAAGGAATATACATAAAAAAATTAAGCTGTAGTGGTAAATATTTGCAAATTTCTAGAATCATGGGAGACAACTCTAAGGAATTATCCATGAACTAGCACCAATTAAATGATCATGATTCAATAACTGCAATAGAATAAGGCCTTTGCAAGCATCATGCTTAATGCTGCTGTTGTAGCAAGTTCAGATGTGAATATTTTATGGGTATTTTCAACATAATACATTGATTGATGGCATTGATCTCTGCTCCCTCTCTGCTGCGTGACCACTGATATTATATTTTCGATTGAACACATTTCAGAGTTGTCGGCCCCGGTAATGTTGCGTGCAGACTGCTAATTAGAATAACGCTTCCTTCGGTCGTTCGGCTGTTCGGTTGTTCGGCGTTCGGTTTTATGCAGTTACCGGCTTTTATATAAACTGCTACATCACATGTTACATAATGTCTTTGTCTACAATTGCACTCGTGAATAAATGCTAATAGGGGGTAAAAGGTAAGTGTAAGAGTTAAAGACTAACAACATGGAAGTGTTTCCTAGCAACCATGTTATACAATAGGTAGCTCAGAGTTTGTCCAGTACATGCGTTGTGGAGTGACAGAAAGTTAACACCTGAGTTTTGATTATTTATTATTAATCGTACTTAGGTAATTTGCATTCTAAAAAAGGTGTGTTCGTAGAACCTAGTTGATTTTCTCTCAAGAAAAAGTCTTTGGTATTGACAAAATCAACTTTTTTGTTAGAGAGACAACAACCGGGTTTTAATTATTTAATACTAGGGATATTCGTGTAAATGTTTGTTTTTCTAAAAAATTAAACAGATTATACATGTATTATTATTATTTTTATCAACACAAATATTGTTGTTGATTTTTCAGATTGTCATGGATGACATGTACATGTACGTAAATAGACATGGATATGAGTATAAACGGACATAAACATGCTCATGGACAAGAGCATGATCATGGACATGTGCGCAAACGGACATGTACATGATCATGAGCATAGATGGACAGACATGGACATGTACATATACATAAACCTTTTTATATCTATCGCTAATATTTTATCAAAACTTGGATTTTGTAGCAATTATTATATACATTTCAACTATTATACCATACTACAAATAAATTTGACAAAACTTGCAACTGAGCAATACAGATGCATAAAAACGACATGTTAACAGGGGCTGTAAATCGGAAGTTAGCTCCAGAGGGTAATTTTAACTTGAATCGCCAAATAACCTACAGGACCTGATCTGCTCATCTTATACTAAAAAAGTCAGGAGAGCAAAACGTTCACGTGCCAAAGGTAGAAAAAGAGATAAAAAATGACGAGAGCAAAAATAGCGCAGCTGTCTTCATTCATTTACACTAATAAGTCATACAATAAATACTGATGTCGAGTGAACATCTCAGATCGCACTCTCAATCAAAACCCAGGTAGCTTGTACTGCTCATATCTTACTACTGTCACCGGCGACAGCTAATTGAAGAAGGCTATTCATCTCCAACACACCGTCCTTTACAAAGTAGGCGACCACAGACAAACCTTCTGTTGTGTCGGCGCTAAAGTGAATCTCCACACTCATCGTGACATCTTTCATCGAATGAAAACCTTCTGTGAAAAAATCACCTGTCAGGTCGAGTACGTAAGTTGTAGTGCTGTTTAGATATTGTATTCTCGTAATACTTATACTTTCACCATTGAGCAAAGATCCGCTAGTGTGTAGAAATTGATGATATTCACGTCCAAAAACTTCTTTGCTATAGTTTGGCTCGTATCTCCTTACAACCAGACAATCATTGACTCTCAATCTGACGCTCTTGACATGGGCGTGGTGCATCCCAAAAAGGCTCTTGGCAAAATGTCCACGCAGAGCGTTGTGATTGACCAAACCTAGATAAATCTGTTTGGGTTCCTGTTTGTTCTCTTCCGATGTTATATCAATCTGTCTCACTTGACTGTAAACCCCGTACAACTTTAATCGCTTTTGTTCAATTGGATAAATGTAGTTGTGTCCTTCCAATGCCAAACTGAGTTTAGAGTTTTGTATCGTGGTGTTTACTTTGACCTTGCAAAGATGCAATTCAAACTTGTTAATTCTGATCCTCGCTCCTCCATTTGGTGATTCATTGAAAACGAACAAAGACAGTTTGCTGGAAGCCCGTTCAAACTCCAGTTGCATAGTCGGACCGTGAGCTATAAGTCTTCTCTGTTGGAAATACGTGAGGTGTGGTTTACCAAAAAAACTCCAACGTTTTCCCACCCCTGATTAACCCTCTCATCTTCTTTTAGTCAGCGGTGCTGTGGCTATCAGTGTTTATTCGTCAAATCGTGGTACACCCAACCCTCCAACGTTGCCTGGTAATTCTTTGCAGTGGCGCTATTTTTGAGTGGTTGTGAAAAGTAGGAGCGTAATCCATGATTGTTGGCGTATTCGACAGAATTACCTTCTGTAGACATTTACATCTCTTTGAACATCGAATGGAGTCAGTCTCCCGTCCACACGACTGCGTTGTCATTGATGCCCACAATATTAGTTCCGTCATCTTGGACGACTGGGGCTTCAATTTGCAGAAATGAATTGTAAAGATCTGTTTAAGGCTCGTTACTCCCCCGTTACTCCCTGCCAAGGTAAAACTCAATCCAGCAGTAAGGATCCAACCTGTCAGGTCTGATGGCGACTTAATCAAATCTCTCTACCGAAATGTATATGGGCTCCGTCATAAACACATCCAGTGCAGGGTTTATGTTGTAGGGAGAAGTTTCCAACTTCTTCCCCATCGTTCAATTTAGACCTACCATCTTTTTTGCGAGTGATGATTGCTCAAAGATGTGTCGCTTATTGAAGTTGAATGTCACCCTCCGTCTCTTTATAGGTTCTCTGTTTGCTAATATTTGGAATGACTGCGTTTGCCTAAACCTCCCTTCTTCCTCGGAGCTGATTTCCTTTTCCTCTTGAAACTATATGGATACATTGCTCCAAGCACATCCCCTCCAAGATCATTGAGCTCCGATAATCCTCTCTTCTTTGCAGAGGATGCAAAACTGTCTCCCTCGCTGACGTCACGTGCTACATTGCTACCTACAGACAGCGCCCTCTTACCCAGGTTTATCAATCCACTCTTCAGCAGAGGCTTTGCCGATTTGAGGATAGTTGAGAATATACTAGCGAGTCCGTTGTCCCTCATACCAGGCATCACTCGGCGTCCGCTATACAATCCGATTCCATTCCCAGCTTGCATTTTGTAGTACTCCTCGAAGACTCCTCTAAACTTTTTGTGTCTTTTTTTTCTCTAACGTGAACCGTCAGCACGACTTTTCCACGATCAAATGAAATTCCCTCACCGTAGTTGCTCGCTATAAGCACTTGGATAGGATTACTATTCAGCGATGCCACGTTGACATAGTGCGGGTTTTTAAACTCTTGGTACACAATGATATTTATTTTCCCTTGCACCGGTACTACTCTTAGCGAAGGCACATTCGTATTGCCTACCACCCTATTGTCGATAATGTTGGAATAGACATAAAAAGATGTTGGACCAAAATTTATATCGTGTGATGTGACAATGTTTTATTTACGTGGGGATACAAAGTTTTTCCACTCGGTTCAAATCCAAAGATGTAGGCTGTCTTTAGAAAAACTCAGTGACGTATCGGAATCGCTGTTGGTCAGTAAACTTGTGTTGGTCACTTTGTCGTAGGAGATGGTAAACTTTTTGTTCAATATCATTCCATGCATTCTCTTTTATATAATCGCCTCCTACTCCAACACACTGTCGTATCTTTAATTACCGATTAGTGCGAATGACTTTTTGCTTCCGCTGGAGTTATTTGCCTTTTCTAGATATATTTTACCCTCGATCACATTTTTCCAACTCTTAGAATTTAATATATCTAGCAGAGCTACCTCCCATTTAGTGCCAATGTTATCTAGATATTTATACAGTCTCACTGTAAAATTGGATTTGGTGTTGTCCGGAAACTCTCCAGCATTAGAGTTTGAGGGTAAAGTTATCAGCAACGACATCTTACCATCGTATGATGAAGGCAACGAGCATTCGTTCATTATAAGCACTTCATCCACCCACTTGCTGAACTTTTCTCTGTAGCTCAACCACTTGATCAATATCTGTCTCTTACCTCTCTTCTTTCTTCTCTCCGATATATTTTCTATTCTAAAAATTGTAGGTCTTTCTACCTTTTGCCACTCTTTTTCGTAAAAGGTGCAATCAATCATCTCTTCGGCCAAATTTCTTACCTTGTATATGGTAGGTTTTTTATGGATTAGCACATCGGTGATTATAAAGACTTTGATGGTTCACTTTGGGGTGTATCCTTTCTCAAACACCCCTCTCGCCTTGCTAATTCTCACATAATCTCCAACTTTCAACTTTGGCCCTTCAGCCAAACTGTGCGCACCTCCTTCGTACACTTGATGGGTTTGAAAACTTACGTCTTTCGGTCTCATATCTATAGCAGCGTGAAGAGTGTTGTTGTACGCGCTATCCATCCGGGGTAAAACATTATGTATCTGTCACCGTCTTTGTACGTCAGATATTTGTAAATATTCTCTTTTAAAGTCCTGTTGAAATGCTCCACCATCGAAGCTTGATATTTTTTTCAAACAGCAGACTCTTGACATGATGATTGTCAAACTTTACCTTTATCAGATTGTGATGCCTTGTAGTTTTCTCCATCCATTATCCTTCTCAAATCTCTGGCTACAATGTGACTGGCTTTGGAGATGAGAGGAACAGCCCAACCTTTTTTGGATAGAGAATCGACAGCTGTTAGTAAAAATGCTGTATCGTTTTCTTCTTTTCTAGAAAGCACATCCATTAAATCTATTTGAAGCTGCTCTCCTATTCCAGATGTAATCGTAGGGAGGGGTTTCAACTTGGTCGTCACTTTTTTGTGTAGCGTGTAAGCATCCTCTCCACTCCGCATTCGTGAATTCTTTTTTCTCCCTCTCGTTTTTTGCAGCAAAGCTCTAGCTTCTCGCAGAGGTATGTGCAACGGAGGAATTTAATACAACTCTTTTGACCCGTCGATATTCGTTGTCCAGTTTCCGAAACGACCAAAGATCTCCCCGTACCTGTTTGTCGTGGTGATCTCCTGACAGTCGTGATTCCTTGATTCGATAACAGACTTTTAAATTTGCTGTAGTTTGTGTTTCACTATCTTATTGAACCTGTATCAGTTAAAACATCTCGCAACAAAGTTTTGGAAGTCCGAGGATTCAACCACTTGTCTCTGTTTTTGAGTACGTTACGTCCTTATCTGAATCGTTATTGCCGTTTTTACTCAAGCCTTCCAACATTCTGACGCCAATCGCTTGATCGCGTTTCGTCTTTGTTATACAGGTTACTTTTTTCTCTCAAGCTCTTCTAAACGTTCCTTCTCACCCTCGTCATCACCTTCTACATCAACAGCATTCTCAATATCAATCATAGACAAGTCATTGGTATGAAACTATCTTTTTTCATTGGAGATTTCTCAGTAGCATCTAACACAGAGGTAGAGGGAGTAGGTTCGATTGGTAAAAATTTTGTCGGGCTTGTTATCGATAATCGTACTATTAGCCAAGGATAATTTAGGTTGTGGCTTTGGTTTCTTGGTCATAGACCAGTTATTTATTCGTTAGTAACTATTTTTAATTTTTCTGACATCGCTCAAATATCTACGCATGTTTTGAACATTTTCGCCTAACTTTTCTTACTCGGAAAAGTCTGATTCATGCGTTTTTTCCAACAAAGTATTCCGCTTTCTCTTCATATCTCTCACCATTGTATCTTTCATAGGGTTGTAATACAAAGGAGGAACATTTTTCTTTTTCTCTGTTGCTTTATCATTGCCGACTTTTCTCATTAATCTATCGTACTCATTTTCAGACACTAAGAAATAATGTCGAAAAAATGTCAAAGGTTGAAGCCTTATGTTGTGTTTGTATAGTTGGTTTATTAGCACTAACCAAGTACAAGTGACAAATCATGTGCACGCAACTAGACACTACTAAACTCAATGAACAACTGATGACTATATCAAATTATACATAAACAGGAAATAGATATGCTATTTATAGAACAGTAATGAACTCAAGACCTGAGTCATACAGTAATATGTAACACTCCTCCCACTTTAGGTAAGTCCCACCAATATTTGGCTCAAGTTAATACTTGGAGGAGTCATAATAATCTGGGCGTTTTCTGGTACGTTGTGGGTATCGGTATGGCGGTACGGCATCGTTATTGTCAGTGGAGGTGGTGGGTATGTCGTCACTACCAGCAGAAGCACTAGGTTCAGTCAAGCCATCAAATCGGGGTTGCAGCTGGTTTATGTGTCGCTTCCAAGTCCCTTTATCTGTATGCACCAAGTAAAGCATGTTGCCTAGTTTACCGGTTACTATTTACCGGTAACCATTTGGTGCTGGAGCTGTAGTTTCTGGCATAGACAAGAGAATTTATGCTGTACTTCCCATTATTGTCTTTTTGGCTTGTGTTACTCTCAGTAGATGTTTCGAATGGGTTCAGCAATGTGAGAGTGTTTCTGGGTTGTCTTCCATGAAGTATTTCAGCAGGTGATTTCCAGTTCAGAGTTGGATGGGGTAAACATCGATAAGTGGTCAGAAAGTTCTGGAGAGCTGACTTTGTGGCACTTCCTCCCGCACAATTTTTTTCAATGCTTCTCTTGAGCGATTGAACAAATCGTTCTGCTTCACCATTCGATGCTGGGTGAAAAGGTGGAGATGTCAAGTGTTTGATGCCTTGTCTCAAACAAAAATTCTCGAACTCTTGGGATGTAAATTGTGGCCCGTTGTCGGACACAATAGTTTGAGGTAAGCCTTCGGTAATGAAAATTTGACGAAGAACTGCCACTGTATCTGATGAAGTGGTCCTACCAATATCAAGCATTGACACATATGGATATTTTGAGTGGGAGTCAACACAAACAAGCCACATATATCCCTTGAAAGGGCCTGCGAAATCTACATGAATCCGTTCCCAGGGTTTTTGCGTGATCGGCCAACTCTGAAAGGACTTCACAGGGTCATTAGCGGAAAGTCTGCATGGCTCACAAACTTTTACTGTGTTTTCAATGTCATCATTAATTTTCGGCCACCAAGCGCATCGTCGGGCAAGTTGTTTCATACGAACGATCCCCCAGTGTGATGCGTGAAGAAGATCTAGAACTCTGTCACGAAACTTGTAAGGTATTACCACTCTAGCACAACTGTCACGCTGAATCATGATGACATCATCATGGACAAACAGTGAGTCCTTCATGTTCCAGTAAGACCTCAGGTGTTCAGAACATTTTGGTAAACGGTTTGGCCAGGTGCCATTGACAATATACTCTTTCACTTGGCAAAGTTCAGCATCTAACGAGATTTGTTCTCGAATGACCTGTGCATCGATTGGGCATTCCTGCAACTCCTCTTGAATTGCAAACGAAACCTCAGCACTGTCACTTCTCTCCTGGCCATCGAAAATGGAATCAGTCCCCATCGGTAATCTGGAAAGTCCATCTGCATTACCATGTTTCTGTGTCGGTTTAAACTTTATTTCATACTGATAGGCCATAAGCTTCAAAGCCCATCTCTGCAGTCGTTGTGCTGTTAACACAGGAATGGCTTTGTCTGGTGAAAACATCGAAACCAATGGTTTGTGGTCTGTGACTAGCATAAATTTTCTTCCATACATTGCCTGTATTTGGTCACACCATAGATGATTGACAATGCCTCTTTTTCAATTTGAGAATAATTCCGTTGATGATCATCAAGCGTTTTGGAGGCATGAGCTAATGGACGTTCAATTCCATTCTCTACTTGCATAAGCACAGCACCAATACCGTAGTTGGAGGCATCGGTAGCAAGAACAAGAGATTTCTCAGGGTTGTAGTGGGTAAGTTTTGTGGCCTTAATTACACTGTCTTTTAGTGTTTGGAATGCGTGGTGACAATCTTTTGTCCAGATGAACTTGGCATTTTTGCGCAAGAACTGATACAATGGTGCAGCTTTTTCGGCTAAATCTGGTATGAAATGGCCATAATAGTTTATTTTGCCCAAAAATGCCTGTAACTGCTGGATGTTTTCTGGTTGTGGAAGTTGTTCGACTGCTTCTATAGCAGATTTGGATGGTGTTTTGCCATCTTTGTCGATGACATGACCTAAATATTCAACAGACTGCTTGAAGAACTCACATTTTTCTTGCCGGATGCGAAAACCATAATCCTGAAGGCGAGCCAGAAGTCTCTCTAGATTTCTCCAGTGCTCATTTTCTGTCTGTCCGGTGATAATCAAGTCATCTAAATAGGATGCTACTCCAGGTAAGTCAGCAATCATCGTGTCCATACACCTCTGAAATTGTGCTGGACTAGATGCAACTCCAAAACACATTCGATTGTAACGAAATAAGCCAAGTGAAGTGTTGATTACACACAGTTTCTTTGCTTCTGCATCTAGTTCCAACTGCAGATAGGCATCAGCCAAGTCAATCTTGGAAAAGTATTGTCCACCCTGTAGCTTTTCCATCAAATCACTCAATTTTGACAAAGGGTGTTGATCAATTGATATTTGTTGGTTCAACTTTTTGAAATCTCCGCAAATGCGCACTTTCCCGTTAGGTTTGGAGACAGCGACTATGGGGGCTGCATAGTCGCTGAAGTCTATATGTTCTAAAACACCTTCTGAGACCAGCCTTTTTAGCTCGTCCTGGACTGCTTGGCGTTTTGAAAAAGGAATTTCTCTTGGTTTGAAGAAAACTGGTTTGCTGTCAGGGTGGAGATGAATTGGAACTTTCATCTTTTTGCAAAGCCCGAGTCCAGATTTGAATACTTCCGGATATTTGGTTGTAAGTGAGGCGACCTTTGCATTGATGTTGTGTTTAGGTACATGTGAAAAGTCAGAAACAGTTTTAGCTTGGATATTATCAGATTCAATGAACCCTTCTAAGCCATGTTGGGAGAGACCAAATGCATCACTCCAGTCTAACCCGAACAAATTAGTTCCATGAGGAATGTCAACAACTAATAGCTTCAAGTTTTGGATTTCTTTTTTACCAACTGTTACAGTAACGTTGCACTGACCTTTCACATCCAGTTTACCATCTCCATAGGCTTTAAGAGATGTGTTTACTTTTTGTAAGGTTGGGGAACCAAGAAGTTTGAAACCTTCTAACCCTACCATTGAGCAAGTAGCTCCTGTGTCCCACTGAAACATAGAGTCCCGTCCGTTGACCTGGGTGTTGATCCAAACAGTTTTTCCAACGCGCCTGATTAAGTTATCAGATAAGTGAAACACCTGTTCACTACAAGATTGCTCCGTCTTACAAAGCACACTTAAAACGGAATCCTCTACAGCTTTTGTGGCATGATGGTCAGCTTGGGGTTGCTGCGTGACCTTGGACATGCAAACACTTTGAATATGTCCTCTTTTGGAGCATTTTCGGCAAACAAGCTCTCGACAAGGACATTCATGTCTTTCATGAGCATTGTAACAGCTAGGACAAGACTTGTACATACCTGGGGAGTGTTTGACTGTAGATGGTGTACGTTTACTCTTACCAGGGTGTTTTTGTTGATACGATCCAGTCATTTTGTTCACCATGCAATCAGGTGTAGGAGTTGTCTCCCCTTTAAGAATGTTATCTGTCTCTGCAGTTCTTATGAACGATGCTGCTTTTTTTAACACTTCGCTGAGTGACGGATCAGCATCCAACAAACACTGGCGTCGAACATCAGCATGTGGAGTTTCCTTAATTATTACATCACGAATCTGCTCATCCACATAACTCTGTTTGCAAGTGGAGTTTTTACAAGTGAAATTGCAATCCCTAGCCATACCACGAAGCTCCGCTGCCCAGTCAGCATAGCCCTGTCCTTCTTTCATTTTGCATTGGTAGAACTCGTATCTTGCAGCTTGGACATGAGTTGTATCCACAAAGTGTTGGTTGAGTTTCTCTGTAAGCCGGTCAAACGATTTAGTAGTTATGTCCTCAGAACCAAATAGATTGGTAAGCAAAGTATATGTTTCCGGCCCAATCCAGGACAAGAGGCACGCACGCTTTTTTTCAGCATCATCCACCTTATAAACACTAAAATGCTGTTTGAAGCGCTGTAGGTACTGTGACCATTTCTCTTTTCCTTTGTTGAACGCTTCAAACTTGGGTATAGCTATTGTGGTGGCTTCTGGTGTAGCTGTACTACTCTTGTTGCCTAATATAGCAATGAACTGTTCTTGCATCTGTTGCTGCTGTTGCTGGAATTGTTGCTGCTGCTGTTGCATAGCCTCTAGGATTGCTTTCACTGTGCTATCCATAGCTGACAAGTGCTGTTTGTTTATAGTCTAGTAATCCAAAAGTAGATGTTTGTAAGTGTTTGTTATAATAAAAAGTAGTGTTGCTTCTGTCTAGTGTAGTTGAAGGCGTGAGAAGTCCATATCTCTGACACCAGTTGTTGTGTTTGTATAGTTGGTTTATTAGCACTAACCAAGTACAATTGACAAATCATGTGCACGCAACTAGACACTACTAAACTCAATGAGCAACTGATGACTATATCAAATTATAAATAAACAGGAAATAGATATGCTATTTATAGAACAGTAATGAACTCAAGACCTGAGTCATACAGTAATATGTAACACCTTATGGCTTTATTCGTTTTATTCAGGCCTGTAGTTTAGGGGACAGCAGCACGGCACTGCCGTCCCATTGAAATAACCAGAAAACTTTTTTCGAACTTTTTCAAAATAAAGGGCAGAAGTATACGATTACTTATTCACCGTTAAATACGTGAGTTTGCTTGAGTATCACTAGGATATAGGTGACAGCAATAAATTAGTAGTGTGGTAAAATAGTCTGGTTTTTAATTATTTCGAGTAGAATATCATCTCTATTGAGAACAATGTGGTTTTGCTGATTCTGAGGGAAATAACCAGTAATCTCAAAAGGTCTCAATTAATTGCATTGTGCAAACCAATCTCCTCGCTTTTTTGTTTTAATTTATATTGAACTAAGTCTATTGGAAAATCATAGCAGCCTGCATCCTCAGAATCAGCAAAGCCACATTGTTCTCAATAGAGATGATATTCTACTTGAAATAATTGAAAAACCAGGCTATTTTACTACACTACTAACTTATTGCTGTCACCTATATCCTAATGATACTCAAGCAAACTCACGTATTGAACGGTTTACAAGAAATTAGTTGTATACTTCTGTGCTTTATTTTGAAAATGTTACACAAAAAAATTTCTCTGGTCATTTCAATGGGACGGCAGTGCTGTGCAGCCGTCCCCTAAACTACAGGCCTGGTATACATACATACAACGTATATTAATGTATATAAAAAGTTATTGGCACTATTGCAGTTGTTTCTAAATATAATTCTTTGATCAAAAAGTGATGTGGATAGTTTTGAACTTTAGTTGTATTGTTGCACATGTGAGTAATAGTGATACGTACCTAGCTATTACGTGAGTAGTAGTGATACGTACCTAGCTATTACATGAGTAGTAGTGATACGTACCTATCTATTACATGAGTAGTAGTGATACGTACCTAGCTATTACATGAGTAGTAGTGATACGTACCTAGCTATTACGTGAGTAGTAGTTTCAACAAAAATGAGGTGGATGTACACTAGTGGTTACTATACTATAGGAATGAAACGAACATTAATTATTACTGGCTAATCAAGTCAACTACAGTTATTACATTAAGTGTATGCATGTCAACTTGCCAGCATAAATGGATGTACATAAAAAACACAACATATGTACCTGAATGCCCCAAGTTTAAAGCTTACAGGTGGGACCATGATTGATTTTGAGTCACTCTCACACTACAAAGTTTTTATAGACAACATTTGCTCCTGACAAATATTTACGTTTTTAAATTTAACTATGCTAAAAATTCCACTTGTAGATAATGATGCCATAATCAGTATAAATTCAAATTATACATTTAGACAACCTTGAAACATGTTATGCCATTTAACATGAACGACTAGTGGAAAGCATAAAGAGTTCTTAGTTACATATTTATTCGGCGATGACCAACATCTTCTACTATTTAGATATAATCATAATGTATTTATATATATATAAATAATAAATTAAAGCCTGTCAAAATTTTTGTATGTACATTGATTGCATATGGCAAATTTGTTATTAATTTATGTTTTTGTGAGTTGGAACACTTGAAAATGTTCCGTTGTAGAAATAGTTGCAAAAATAATAAATATGTATTTGTACATATTGTGAGGGACGCCAGTACTTGTCGAACATTTATTATTATCTACTTGTACTTGGCCTAAGCCTTTGACTCAGAATTATCTCAACGTCTACGCATTGTCTCGATATTAACTCACTGTCTACGCATTGTCTCGATATTAACTCACTGTCTACACCTTATCTCAATATGTACTCGCTTACGCTTTGTCTATGTTTTGTCCTAGTTCTATTATTACCTATGCTACAAGCGTCTATCTAGAACAGTTCTATGATGTGCCCAAATAATTATTATTATTATTATATTTAGTAAACTTTTTCCACGATCATTATTAACCAAGTTGCATTTTGGTGCTTGCTGTAAGTACAAGGCGTGGCTTGTACCAGATTTTACCCAGGCGTGGCTTGTACTAGAATTACCCGCCTACTTTGTATAAATATCTATGTTTGAGTAATAAAGTTCAGAGTTAGCCTGGCTCTCAGAAGATTCTTTCTCTCAAGAAGCAGCACAGCTAGAAGCAGCAAAACTACAAGCGCTGACCTGGTCGACTATTGGCAAGCACGAGGCTTGGCGGAAAGTGAGAACGGTTCGCCCTATCACTTCGTATTCCCTCACTACGGTGAGAAGTACGACGCAAAGCACCTGGTGCCCTAATAGTTCGGCTCACACTAAATTCGGACTCCAGAGTTCGGGACAAGATAACACAACAATAATTCCAGTGCAATTATTGTCGATCTCGACTGAGTCGAAGTAGACAAACAATAATTCCAGCATAATTATTGTCGGTGGCAAAGTTCGCAACAAACTCTAAACTAAACAATAATTCCAGCACAATTATTGTCGGTGGCAACAGTTCGCAACAAATTATAAACTAAACAATAATTACAGCACAATTATTGTCGAACATAGTCATGTTCGGATGCAGCCAATAATTATAATATAATTATTGTACACTGCCAGCACTCATTCCACACCAGATTCGGCCGCACCCATAACTGCACAAACCAATGCATGCCCTCCAACAATAATAGCACATTATTTTACGCTGACTTGGGTAGGAGCAGCACGCGTCGGGAAGGTGTACAGGTGGCTACCACCCAGACACAAATTCCTGTACAATATTATGATAGCACACAGTGTAATTTCTTAGTAGTAAATATCAACACATTCAAATCAATGATTTAGAACACACCCAGCGCCGTGTAAAATGCTGGGAAAATGCTGCGATATGATATTCACAAAAAGTGCTCACAGTTGACAAGGAGTGTCTACTCTTGATCAAAATAAGAGCTTTGATTGAGAAACTTTAGCCAGTCTAGAAAAAAAATTTCAATTGACTATGAAGGCCAAATTAAGTTTGACACAAATTTAATTCAAGTAGTTGCAATGATACACCAGAGTAGGTGGAGCTTATTGCAGTAATTTGATGTACCGGAAACAGCCTTGCACGTAATACAGTTGGTACTTTATTCCTACCTCTATGGAACCATCTATGATCGTAGCATAGACCTGTGACCTATGTGGGTGTTATCGGTCAGTGCAAAGCCGTATATGATAAATAATGGATCTTTGGATCAGAGCAATAACACTGATTCAGTTTAAGTTATTTGTTTTGTTAGTAACGTAACCGGTTGCATTATTTAATATTATAACAACTATCTCATTATTATTATTGTTTGCAATACCTTTCAATTTTTCTTCTAAAGTAACAAATGCCATGTAATGGGAACGATACAATGATCAAATGTAACCTACACGGTGATTGGACTAAACCTCTTGTGTGTGCGACCAGATGATTGGTGTGGCTAACTCGAGTGGCTTAACCAAATATACGTCTCAATACATGGTTGCGTAACCGATTGAAGTGTGTGTTTTATATCATTTTCATCATCATCGCCGATGATCAATTGGTATTCCACATGACTAGTAATAGCATAAATACGTTATAATAATAATAAACTGTAGTAATATGTAAGAGTAGTAATAATAAATATAATTAAACAATAATTATTATAATAATAGTAATATTATTAGTATAACATAATTAATAAATAGTTATACAACAACAATTAATTATTATTATTTATTATTATTATACCTATAATTATTATTGTTATGAATAATTATTATTATTTATTATAATAATAAGTAGTTATTATTATTACGATTATTAATAGTAATGATGATGATAATAAAATAATGACAATTGATAAATAACGCTTTGTTTGTCTGACTGTCACTCCGACTCACTTCCTCATATCTTTTCTCCTCAAAGACAGGAGGAAAAAACACAGACTCTCTTTGCTGATGAGAATCCTCTCTGATGAAGAAAGACATGAGGCCCTATCCTCAGCGTACGACGAGGTCATCGACAACCGAGCCAACGCCACCATGGTGACAAGAGCTGCTACGCGGGGAGAACCAACAGCAATTTTTGCTTCTTCCAAACTGTACCACAACAGTTTCTTGCCCAGGACTGTAAGAGACCTGAGGCTTGGGCCATCCAATACTCAACCCTAACGACAGCTATATGCTGTTACCCCTGCCTAAACCACTGGTTTTTGCTCACAAATGATTAATATATGAGGCACTCCCCTCTATGCCCTAGGGCTTCTTATTAGAGTGTTCTACAATCATCGAGGTAAGATTCGAGGTAAGATTCCTGACTGCAATTTCTTTCACCAGAGGTTTGTTCCTGAGACATCATCTAGCTAGCACAAGTGCAATTATTATTTTGAAAACTTTTTCTCAATTGGAGCATCAGCTTTTAAAAAAATTTCTTGTCCCCCCACCGGTGTAAAAATTATTTGTGTCGCATCAGTGGCTGTCTCAAAACAAATAATGGAGAAGAAGTACCTTTGCATAAATAAACGATGTTTTGTGGTCTCACTATCAAGCATTGCTGACAATGGTATTGGTACAGTGAAGCGAAATCAGTGACGCCTGACGATGCATGTCATAAAGTAGCTAATGGTGCAGTATAGAAATTTTTTTATTTATTTGAATATGGCTCTCCAGTAACATTATTTTTTGTCCACATAATAATGTGATTGCTCTATGATAACAACTAGTGTACCACTGGGTCGGTAAAATCACCAAGATTTTCCATGACATATACTGAAATCTTAAGGGTCCATGGCGCAATAGTAAATTACAGATTTACAATGAATTCTCAACCCATAATTTTTAAAGTCTACAGCTATGTAGGCAGTGCAATGATTGGCGAAGCCTATGCAGTAAAGTGTTTCTATTTTATACCTTTTTAAATTGTTTCTAGCAGCTTCTGACCCCGAGTTATTAAAAAATTAACCACGCAGGAATATTTCAAAAAACCGTGCTTGACAAATTTGCATACAAGTCCTTTGTCTTAATAAATGCTACGCTCGCATGATTTTTGTACATGCTACATCATCATCATGGGAATATTATTATTAACTTTACTTAATGTTGTTAGATTATCATCAGGGGCATCCTTTCAGAATTTTGACAGAGGTGTCTCCGTAGGGTGGGAGGGGAGGGGGTGCGGGGGAGGGGTGGGGTGCGGGCACCCCTCCCCCCGCATATGCTCCGCGCTAGCGGAAAATTTAAAAAAAAGCTGCGTCAGTTACTTGAAAAAGACATCCCAAGTGCAAAATGCTACTGGTAATGGAATATGAACACATTTATGCATTGTAATAAGCTAAAATTTATAGACCCTCAAATAGATAATTTATAGACCCTCAAATAGATAAACTCTGTTTGAGATGTTACAAAAATGGCGAGCAAGTACTGGGTTGATGATTGTTTAAAATGTAGGCACTCCTAACTTGGAGCTTTGTCGGTAAAACTACCAGGAAGCCTCTCTGCTTAGTCATTTAAAAAACAAGCTCACTCAGTTTCGTCCAAGTTTCAAATCCATGGTGGAGTATGTGGCGATTTTTCAACTAACACACGCTCATGCTGCTAATTAACAATTATTTTAATACAATTATTTTCCAAGACCGTGCCATCCGCTGTAATGTTACGTGAAACAACTGATATATTATTTATGTCACTGTTATTGTTAAACAACTATCATTATTAAATAATTGAACTACAATAATAACTATTATAAATGAAAATAATAAATAATTATAGTCCATAAGAAGATTATTTTAATTACTGCGTATTTATTATAAATTATATACCGCAATTATGATAATAATCAATTATATTTATTTTAATATTCATTTCAATTTACTAAAAGTAATTTTATTGTAATATTTAGTAGTAGTAGTTGTTACATTATTGCAATAATTATTACTTTTATCCACTACAAGTAGTATGATTTTTATTAATTAAATTTGTTAGTAATTATTATTATTATTATTTAAGATGCAGTTTATCGATAGCAAATAGAAAAGTGTGGGAAAAACAAGATGCCTAAGATTTGCCAACGATTTGGGCATCACTGAACTCAGGAATGTGTTGGATTCCAGACCCAGTTGATTTGAGTTGATCTATTTTAGTGCAAGCGATTTTGATTTGAATCAACACACAACTCAAATAATACTTTTGAATCGACTCACAAAAAATATGATTCGTGCACAGGCCTGGCATACACATAAACTTCTTATTACCAATATATAATATTGATGATGATAATTATTATTCAATAATTATTATTTAATATTAATAATAATCATAACAGCTATAATATAATTATTTTATAATTATTATAATAATAATAAATGTCATTATTTTAATAAATAATAATAATAATTAGTATTTAAATTCCCACTACTGTTGTTATTATTTGTTATTATAATAATTAATAGTCATTCTCAAGTAATAATAAGAAATAAAAGTAGTATGTGAAATGGCTGATCTGCCCCAGTTTTTTCGCCCTCGGATATTTGCCCCGAGTTGTCTTCTCTTAGCAGTATTAAATTTCTAAAAGTTTGCTGAAAAGTTGTATTTTGAGATGGCACTAAACGCATTGGGGGGGTTTGGTGTATACGGCTGTCATATGACACGCGACTACAGGACAATTAAGTGCTGGTCACGCTTGCTTGTTATAAAACACCGCTCCTTTATTATACTAAAACCTTTAAGCCTCGATAATTA
Source organism: Cryptosula pallasiana (assembly GCA_945261195.1). NCBI lineage: Eukaryota > Metazoa > Bryozoa > Gymnolaemata > Cheilostomatida > Cryptosulidae > Cryptosula > Cryptosula pallasiana. Next base: position 38,269,155 of record OX183134.1, on the reverse strand, counting down.
AAAGTGAGTCTCTTCATGTAAATTTATTTGATGCTTTAAGACATTCCCAAATATCATAGTTTTCCTCACAAATAATTCTCTGTATTTCGATTTGTAAGCTTTCTTCATAAGTCATGTCATCATCCTCAACCTCGTCTTCCTTGTCTTCATACATGAGAACAGCTATGTCAGACTTTACCTCATATGGATCCCTATCAAATATTTCACTAAGAATCTCATCTTCTAATTCATCATTGCTCATTTCTTTATAGTTCTCTATATTTAGCTTCAGAGCCCTCTCCTCATATTCCTCCCGAATCGATTTAGTAGTAGACATTTATTATATTTGTTTACCTTTAAATATCTGTCAATCTCAATGTCCTACTTTTTAACCTTCTCTCCACCTGCGCCCGCACAAAGTACACTGCGCAAAAACCGTCGTGCCTTCGTCTCCCGATCTCACCTGCAAAGTTTTTATATATATTTTCCTACAGCCGCATTTGCATTATAAAACTCCCTCGACAACAGGTTTTTTAGTTTTTGATAAAATCGAGACGTTATCCAGTTCTCGTTCTTTTTCGCGATACGCGGCGTAAGACTCATGATTCCACAACAACTTTTTTGTTACCAAAGAAAACATATTTACTTTTGTATACCTATAAATATCTGTCAATCTCAATGTCCTACTTTTTGACCTTGCTTTAAATGTTTATTTTTATAAGTTTTTGAGCTTATAAAAATAGTATAAACTACTTTCCAAAATTATCTGGTACTGGCAGTAATAAGCACAATACTGTTTCTATGGCATGACTGCTGAAGCGTATATTAAGCTAGTAAGCCAAGCGCTCACGCCGTGAGCGCCTATTAATCAAAATCTGTCAACTAAAGCTAGTAAGCCAAGCGCTCACGCCGTGAGCGCCTATTAATAAAAATCTGTCAACTAAAGCTAGTAAGCCAAGCGCTCACACCGTGAGCGCCTATTAATCAAATATGACAGTCGAAGCATAGAGTAAGCTAGTAAGCCAAGCGCTCACACAGTGAGCGCCTATTAATCAAATATGACAGTCGAAGCATAGAGTAAGCTAGTAAGCCAAGCGCTCACACCAATTGATACTTAAAGAATTTGTTGTATATAATAAATAATGCCACACACAATCAATGGAATCACTTTTGGAGCAGCTCAACCCGCAGCTGTGCAAAAACTAAGCGAATTGCCAAAGCTAGTGCCACACATGTACAAAACCTCGGATCCAAAGCCTACTAGATATGGAAGTTTTTTGTAGCTACTGTTGTTAATGAGAATACCAAGGAAGAATGTAAGGTTTACCTTCCCAAGTACGTGTTTGAATGTGCAGTACAGGGCAAACAGTTTATTTACTGCGGACTCGTAAAAAAGACTGATGGTAGTGGACATTCCTACCACGATGTTCAATGGGCCTAACTGACATTATATTTTATAACCAACAAATTGGTTATAAAATCCATCATCCAAACAAAGTCAGTTAACCAAATAAAAAATCCGTCGACCAAATAAAAAAAATCAGTTAACCAAATAAAAAATCTGTCGACCAAATGAAAAAATCCGTCGACCAAATAAAAAATCTGTCGACCGAATAAAAAATCCGTCGACCGAATAAAAAATCAGTTAACCGAATAAAAAATCCGTCAACCTATTTTAAAAACCGTCAACCAATAAATGGAGAAATTAAAGGAAATATACTATTCTCCAGCTGGTTACCAGAGGGGTACAATGGCTGCTGGAAAATTAAAAAAGAAAGTTCCTGAGCTTACCAAACAAGAAATTCAACATTGGCTCGATCGTCAACCAGTTTACCAGATTTATAAACCAAAACCTAGGCGCATAAAATTTCCTCACTACACTCAAGACCAGCCCAACCACACGCACCAGATCGATCTTTTAAGCCTGCCGGTCGATAGCAAATACAAGTATGCGTTGACTGTGGTAGACATTGCTTCTAGGTATAAAGAGGCCGAGCCATTAAAAAGTAAAACTGCTGTTGACACTGCCAATGCCATCCAAAATATATACGAGAGGTCACCACTTGACTATCCCAAAGAGATAATGAGTGACAAGGGTCGTGAATTTATGGGTGTGTTTACAGAGTTGATGAAGAAGCATGATGTAAAAATTGTAAGATCTCTAAATAAGAAAAAGGTAGCCTTAGTCGAACGTTTTAATAAAACGTTGGCGGAGCGTTTGTTTGCGCATCAGTACGATAAAGAGATTAAAGATAAAAAGACCAACCGCGAATGGGTGAGCAGATTGTCTGGCGTTGTGACCGCGATAAATGGCGAAGAAACAAAAATGATTGGTATGAAGCCCGCGGAGGCAATAAAACTCGAAAGCGTCAAACAGCCAGAGTACAATGATGTATCTGAGCCTTACCCTATAGATACTTTGGTACGCTATCTGTACAAGCCTGGAGAAGAGCATAATGACACCCGAAAAAGAGCGCCTGATACGATTTGGTTGGTAGATGTGTATGACATTGACGAGATCCATTCGTGGGAGAATCAACCTTCTCTGTACACGCTTCAGGGTCTCAAAGAGAGAACGTTTACGAAGGAGCAGCTTCAGGTAGTACCACTGGATACGGAAGGTTTAAAACTACAATAAATGGAAAAAGATCCTCCAACCCCACCCGATGGTGGTGTGCAAAGATATAAGAGGGTAAAAGACATGAGAACTGATATTTCATCGTTAATTGTCAAGAGAGAAGAGTATTGTAGAAAATATGGCAAGGCTGTGAGCAATTTAGAAAATGTGTCGACGGTATTTTCATCGCTAGCTGTGATAAAATCGACAACTGGAGTAGTGACTACTTTTACAGTCGTAGGTATGCCAATAGGTACCGTGTTGACTGTTTTAGGGGCGGTGTCTGGACTGATATCCCTAACTCTTATCCCAATTACCAAGCAATACAAAAAGAAAAAGTTGAAACACGAAGAGAAACACACGATATTGCGCGTTGGTATGAGTGAGATAGACCGAAAACTATCTCGCCATTTAGTTGATAGTTATATAGATGAGGACGGGTTTGATGAAATTGTAGATGAATACAATAAAATCAGACAGAAACTGGTGGGCTATGACTAGATGTAATTTTATACATCTACATGTATAAAATTATGTAAAGATGGTGGCCGGCAAGACTTTGGCGTCTTTCAATTTTTGCACGGCGTAGTTTGCAACATCAATCTCCCCGGCTAGCATACCGACGCTAGCTGGTTTCATATCTAGAGGTCTATCCTTGAAACCCATCGCCTTAAGTCCCATTCTAGTGGCGATTACTCCCACTGCCATCAGAGCGCCGTTGTACAGCGCGTTACCGATATCTTTTATATTAGCGCTTGCCATTTATTATACTAAAATTTTCTATTTTTTTTGTTGGAATTTGCCTGTGGTAATTGTGGAAGCTGCGGCTGTGGTTGCGCTTGTGACTGCGGTGCGGGTACAGATATTCTTGTGATCTTAGGATCTGACCTTTTTGTAACCAGGTACACGATACCGAGAACAAAGCTCCCTCCGAGCACGTACTTCCAAATACCTGATTTTTTTTCTACATCCTTTTTTACCAACTGTTTAGGCATCTCTGGTGTTTGAGTTAGTTCATCGCTGAAATGTTCTTCGAGACCCTTACTGAGTGGTTTTGCTTCCACCTCCTGAGTTGTTGCAACTTTCGTCCTCTTCGGGTTCTCGGTTATCTTTGGATCTGACATTTATTGTACCATAATCTATGCTGGTCACAGTAGTAGCCAATATCGACAACGGAGCTAGGTAACCGCCCCAATCATAATATATGGAGGGGAAGTAATTTTTAATAGCGGCTTTCACAAAAACGTCGTTACCTATTGTTTGTTCAAACTCGTCCTCGTTGGTAAGTGGTGCAAACCTAGCAATCGCCTTTACCCACCCCTTGGCGAAAAACTTGCAAACTTGATCACCCACACCATCCACTATCCCCTGCTCGTGTTTTAGGTATATTTTTTTGACTTGGTCGTCTGACATTTTACTAATGTCTTCCTCCGTATTTACCCGGGCCTTGACCAACCTCTCGCGATACGTACTGACATTACCATCGGACTGTTTCGGGATTGCAATAATCGACTCCATTTTATTATACCTCAAAAACCTCCGCGTTGTCAAGTAACACTTGAGGATTATTGTGCAGCATAGAAAGAAGAAGACCGATCCGGTAAAGTAGAATATTTGTTCAATCATTTTTTTAATATCAGAAATTCTCCCTTGTCGGTGTTGACAAACAGCATAAATGTATTTACCAACCCTTTTTTTATCTCGTAGTGAAGCTCGGAAGGTATAAAGTTGTTTTCGCTAGTGAGAGTCTCGAAAGATTTTTTGCACGTATTTTTAGTAATCAGTACCCAGTGTACATTTTCTCTAAAATCTTTGGGAGCCGATACGTATCTCTGCGTTATGAACCAGGTTGTGAGGTTGGAGTGTCGACCACTAAAAGCGATCTTGCTCAGCGACGTTCGATGTTTGTTTAGATCTTTTTCGGCGCTGCAGTCGTCGATTATGATTAGCGAATTTTTACCAGACAGTTTACCTCCCTTGGAGTGTATTTTAATGAGATGATTGAGCGTGTTCACCAAGTCTCCGTTGGAGTATACATGACATGTTTTTAAAAAAGGGTGTTTGATGTCATCGTAAGTCTTATTGTCGTGAAATGTCGGGCAGATTATAAACACGTGATCAAAGCGTCTCGAGTAATACCTGTCTATAATGTTTAGCGTGTGATATGTCTTGCCCGAGTTTGTACGCCCACATATTAGGGCGTTGTGGGGGTGTTTTGGTAGTAAATCGTCCATTTATTGTTCTATAGTTCCAAGTTCGTTGTTTATAAAGGATACGGCTTTGTCACTGACCAAAAACACAAAAGCCTTGCAAGCGTCAGAAGCTCCCTTGCTGATTTTGAGCTTGATGTAATCTTTAATCTCTCTGCCCACGCCGCTAGACTTTTCATCGTTGATCGTTCTCAGGTCGATAGTCAGACAGTACTTGTCTGTATAAAAAGTCTCTTGATTCATGTTCGACTCTCCCATCGACTGAAATCCCCACTCATCGACTCTCCCATCGATCTGAAAGTATTTTTTGGCATCCGTGGAAGAGTACACCGGCAGGTAGTCAGATGTAAACAGCTGGTTGGTGGCACCGTCAATGTCCACTTTGACGTTGGTGATGTTTGGAAACTTGTATTCAATACTGGCCTTGTTGTCAGCCTTAAAGAAGACCAAGATGGAACGCAGGCTCTCATAAGTGGCGTTGATGTTTATCTCAAAGTTGGACTCTGCAGCCGACACCTCTTTTGTGGTGTGGGCCTTGTAGTCGTTGAAGTAGTGAACGTGATTGGAGTACTTTTGAGAGATGCTGCTGGCGATCGTCGGTTCTTGCACGTAGTCATACTCAAGGCAGATGTTTTTGAGAGTGTACTCTCCGCTCGCCAATTTGATGTGAAACTCGACGGTGTTGTGTAAGGCCTGAGGAGTAAATGCGGCGTCCGTCAGGAAAGATCCCAAGTAAAAAGAGTACCTCTCTTTGTGTATCAAAGCCAGGACGTCGTCAGCTGCACCAGTTATACCATGTCTCTTTTTCTTTGTAGCCACGGATTGGATGCCTCTGTGAGTCAGCTCCTTCTCGTACTTGTACTTGGGTTGCCACAACTCTCGAAAAATTGCCAGGTGCTTATAGTTGTTAATGTCAGACACAGTAGTGCCCTTGATGGTCATCTTGAAACTCTCTACGATAGCCGAAGTCAGGTGATCAGGGATGTCGCTCTCGTCCTTTCCAGAATTTAGTTTGTAGTTATAAGTGAGGTAAAGGGAATCCGGGTACAGCACCGTAGTAGGAGCCAATTTTGGCATCTTGACCACCAGCTCATCACCTGGACTGGCATCAGATGGGTTATGATTAACTCTAGCGTGCACTTTATTCTCTTTGAGACCCTGTCGATATCTAGTCGACTTGGTGTGATTTAGTTCTCCGTTATAAGCCATTTATTATATACTAATAAAATGGAAGTCGAAGGAAAAGATTTTGGTCACAACAATGATAGCGCTACTAATGGTGACATAGATGAGACCAGTTTCATCGAACAAGCGTCGGGAGGGGTTGACCCTTCCATACAGCAGTCAATCAATGTTCACAATGATCCCATCAGTAATGCCAATAGCATTCTCCTAGAAAGAGGATTGCCCGACATTGACACAATTATTAGTACAAATGTTATGGGTGAAACAACCAAAGAGTTTAAGAAGTTGCTGGCAGCTACAATAGCTGATAAAAAACCCGCAAATGAAACTGAATTAAACGGCGTGATAAAGCTCGCTGTAGATTATGCTAAGAATGGCGGTGACTATGATAAGTACGTCAAAGAAAACTTTCCTTCTAGAGACGTGATAAACGACATTCAGCAAGCACCCGATACATCCAGTGATACACCTGGTGTCGATCAACACACCCAAAACAAGATTGGTGAAGTTTTATCTCGTCTAGACATATATACAGGGTTTGACCACAGCAAATTTGTTTTTTTGGACAACAATCTGGCTGTCCAAACCAGTGAAGGTAGACGGAGGTTGACTCAGGTTTCAAATCCAAAATTGTTTTTGCGAGAACCACGTATTCCCAAGGCTGAGTATCAAAGTCTGTTTGGTATTGATAAAGAAGAGTTTCAACGCAGGCTTGCAAAAAACAACGAGGAAGTAGTCAAACCCGCCGATAGGGATCTTGATGTTGCTCAAAGCCCATTATCTAGTTTTAAAGACTGGCTGTCTTCACAAAGTACAGGAGTGAAAAACACTGTAAGTGGCTTCGTTGATCGACTCAAAATTAGTAGGGCATCAGCAGAGTTCAACTACCGCGATGTGGGAGAAAACTTGGAAATGACAGAACTTGATACGCAAGAGGGTAGATTGCCAGAACGTGAACTGGTGGCTATAGACCAGCGATTTCAAACTCTCGAAGGACAGATTCAAGTAGCAGCATCAAAAGCAGCTGATACGATGGAAAAAATAAGCATCTTGGATGCTAAAGAGGACAAGACGGAAGGTGACCTATTACAGTTGCAACGATTACGTGACGAGCTTGATGCTCACAATGAGGTTTTAAAAAGCCTGAAGGGGGATTATGGAGAAGAGGTTGAAAAGATGCGCAAACAGCGAAATATCATATTGGGTATTGCCGGTGTGACCACAGTGGGGGGTATTTTAGCTGCTATATTTGAGGCCGTCGCAAACGCTCTGGGTTCGGAAGGTGCCAAAGACTTGATTCCGAAATCGACTAGTCCAGCTGACATTGCTGGCAGCGGTATAGGAAAGATTGTCAAGAAGAAATTGGAAGAACTGGCAGCGTATTTTCGCGACATGGCTGTAAATTCCACAGGTGCTACCAAAGCATTTTGGCATATGATGGAAAACACCGTCGAGTTTCTAGAAGATAACATATGGATAATGATTGCTCCTTTAATAGCACTGGCTATATACGAATATAACAAAAAGTAATTTAATACGAATATAACAAAAAGTAATTTAATACAACGTCGTATTAAATTAATTAAAGTATGCTATAGTACCACCAACACTAGCCAACGTTCCGGCTCCCACAAATATCTTTTCGTATTTTTTCTGCTCATCGCTCGGTGTATAGTCGAGAGTCGGTTCTCTCAGATTGGGATGCGGCAGTTGTGGGTCTTGCCCGAACAGGTTTTTATAGGTATCAAAAGCCGAGTTGACCGAATACAACTCATTGGTTGCATCTTGTTTTCTAGATATCTGAGTTTGCAGCCAGTCTTGATTTTTTGCTCGTTTCGTGTTGTAGTCGGCTTGCTCCTGACTGAGTTTTTCCATCGCCGCGTTGTGCCGCTGAACCTCGGACTTTGCTCCGTTTTCATCAATCATGGAAAACAAGTAATTGCCTCCCGTGAAAGCCACAGCATTTACTACTGCCCCTGCTACCATCATCGCTATAGTTGCCATTTATTAAGTGTCGTAAACTATGACCAAGTGAGGTGCACTGGTAGACTCAACCTCGATTGGCACCATTCCGGTGACAGACAAATCTACTGAATGCAGCTTGTTGATTGCGAGTCCTGTTTTTGTCAGTATGACCACTGATTCATCATTGTAAAACTTTATCGTGAGATTTCTACCCGGTATGTACGGTTTGTAAATCATGATGTCCCTTATACGCGAGTTGGTGGGAAATACTGGGGCAAACACGCAGTTATCCGTTGGCGAGTCTGCGGGTAGTCGTTCTACTTTGATCGTGTGCACTGTTCGATGAAAACTTTTTCTACCGAACATTTATTCTATGATTCGTAATACACTAAAATCTGACGGCACGTGATACCAGACACTTTGCATAAGATTACCCCTCCTCGGTCTATAACTAAATCTATAGAATTGGCTTGGTGTGACGACACATTTCCATATGAAAATACAACTTCATTGATAGTAAACTCGATTCGTCCGTTATCCACATTATCAGGTGAGTAGCATATGATTTCTTGGATCACAGAGTTGCTGTGCAATGAAAACGTAAACAATAACTCTGTCGGCGAAGGCTTGCTAGACACATTCGCTTTTACATCGTGTATCCTTCGTTGACGATGATACGATTTTACTCCAAACATTTATTGTATCGACAATTCAGCCACAAATTCCCCTGGGTAATCATTACCCCTATCATCTTGTATCGTTACTAGCAACTCGTTAATCTCGCCGTTATGCATGCGCTTGCAATTGTTTATCGGCTGGTAATGTACTACATCGCCAACATCCGTATTGTCTACGTGAATCGCTGCCAACAAGTCGCTGCGTTTTCCATTCAAAAAGTTTTTTGATGTGTCAATACCATGGACGCGTATGTACAGACACAGTGGGGTCAGGTACAGATATCCGTTTTTGATCACCTTACTCAACCCGCCATGAATGGTTCCTTTCCCCAATTCCACTTTCAATGTATTTGGCTCGACTTTTATTGCCCTTGGTAGTTTTCGGGTGATATCGTCATACGTATAATACTTCGGAGGGAGTTCAACGAGTGGCTGGCCACGTTCTTGGTAGATGGTTCTCTCTGTCAAATTATACATATTCGTGTAAAATGACATAGACTGCAGGCTGATAGCGGTTGCGTATACCGGAGCATCGAGCTCAATCCTTCCAGTTTTTGTTATAGTATGTGTTGTCATTTATTAATAAATGGCAAAGTTATATAGCGCTTATCCTATCGACTTTTACGGACTAGATATTGTAGTTTCCGTAGATCAAAAAAATGAAAACCAAATACGGATTTAGTAAAACGTTTGTAGACATTACACCAAAACCATTGTCCGTCGATAACTTTGACGATGTAGATAGGTGGTATAACGAGAGAATCAGTTATTACACCGAACAGTACAAGTTTGCCCTGTACTGCGCGTCAACGCTTTGTGGAGTGAGTAAAGATCATCTCACCAGAGGTCTACCACTTACGAGATCCATAATGAATTTTCACGTGCTATTCCAGACTAAGAAGATTTTGGCTCAAATGGAGGTTAGAAATCCTAACGATCAAGATTTTAATCCGCACAACAATCTTTACAACAAGACTGAATATCAAAAACTCTTAAATGAATTTGGCGTCGTTCCGATGGGTATACCCGTCATAGATCAACCGGCAGGCGGATTGGGTTACATACAGAGGTCTATTGGAACTTTGAAAATGACTTCGATAGCCAAAGATCTCGGTGAGAAACTGCCGACCTTCCCAGCCACCGGAAAACCAAATGCCTACGAGGACATTAAACCCAAGGGCAGTGATTGGGGTACCTACTACCAGTTTAAACCTTGGAACAAAAATTTCGGCGTAGAGATGATCGCCGTAAACCAAGACCCTTTTGACTTTAATCGACTCGTTATGGATCACTCTAAAAGCTTTACAAACCCCGGCATAGTACGACTAAATGAATCTATCAGGGGATACGTATACTGTCTACTCGGTGCTCAGGTACAAGCCAGACAGGCGGGCTCCTCTCTAGAAAGTCAACAGCAGTTTTTAGTCTTGGTCAACGATCTGATTGCCAAAAAACAGTCTTTAGAAGAGTCTATCAAAAACTTTGAAGATGCTCTAAGTAAGACTCAGGGCATCATTGATTATAACATTGCCAAGGGATTGTACATGATTCCCTCTGACATGAATCTGAACAAGCTAGGAAAAAGCGTAAAAGGTTTCAACGATGAGATCAGGGTAGCCAAGAGTTTTGATACAATAGGCATTAAACCTCCTCCTCCAAAGCCAGTTGTACACCCAGCACCGACACCTCCTGTGGTAACTGTGGCAGCGCCTGCTCCAAAGCTAGTTGTACACCCAGCACCGACACCAAAGCCAGTTGTACAGCCAGCTCCGACACCTTCTGCACCAAAGCTAGTTGTACAGGCAGCACCGGCACCTTCTGTTCCAAAGCCGGTTATACAGCCAGCTCCGACACCTCCTGTGCTATTGGATAGGTCGGAGCGTGATGTTCATGGGGCTACCAATACGTTGATCGGTGGAAGTATCGTAGCCGCTGGTGTTGCGTACATTGTGATGTCCTAAGATATTTTATAGCCTTTGGGCTATAAAATGCCTCATTCTTTTTTGGCAAGTACGTCGCGCAATTCGGCTTTTCTCTTACTACTACATCCCTTGATACCGCGTTTTTTGGCACAGATCCTCAAATCTTTGAGACTCATTTCATACAACCACTTTTGATCAGCTGGCGCATCCATCCGCAGTTGCTCAGATTTGGAAATTTTGCGAGTTGGTCCATTGTAGTATGAATGTACCAGTTCTTGTGTACTTTCTTTGTATTCGTCGTAGACTGGAGGGTGTATACGATCAAACAATTCTAATATATGCTTGGGTATTTCTTTAGCCATTTACTTACACTCTTTGATTTTACAATGTCCGTGTGCCAGACTGTCTATAGAGTTTAGGTATTACCTTTTGTCATCAAAGGCTGATAGGGTCTTCTTGCTAAAAGTGTAAGTCTGAATCAAGTGTCTTGATTGGAGCGTTGTCATCCACGCCTTTGGAGCTTGATTTCTTGTATCCAGACATTGCTTGTACGTTTCAAAAGTTAATTTTTTGGTAACACACTTTTTAACTCCCTTGCACTTTTTCATCCCAAACCCCACACCTTCTACACAGTATGATTTGGCTCGCAGAGCTACAAATTCTGATATCGGCTGACCACCACCTTCGTCCTTGGGCAAACCAATCACCTTTTTATTCTTATCGCTGTAGCACGGGTGGTCCTCGGGGTAATTACTGGTGTCATACTTGTCTAATGGCATCTCCTTGTAAAAATCTTCCATCTCGATGAGCAGAACAAAACTGTCCGTGTCCGTGTACATCAACCGGGCCCTGGGATACCGTTTTCGGATGTCATCATAAAAATACTCGTACATGAGCTTCTTGGAGAGATCCAAAATGGCCTGGCCAACGTATATGGGCTTGTTCAGTTGCACTGTAACCTTATTCATGAGTACTGCCGTCAGATGCTCATTAAACTCTTTGGTAGATTTAAATCGATACCGGTTTTGAAGCTTCTGCTTTCGACTCTCGTCTACGGTTAATTCTACATCGATCCGGTTGCGAACGTTTTCCATCGATTTACCAAACACCGAATTGTTCAGTAGCTTGAAAAAGTCCTTTTCAAAGTCTGTCCTGGCCAATTTCCTCAGCTCGGTGTTCAGTCGAATATACGGCTCCATCCAGGCTTCCTCTTTAAACTTTAGGACTCGATGTACCTTGGTCACACGCAGTCCCTTCTTTAGGTAGTACTTCAAGATCTCATGATGGGCAACATATTTTTGTTTGTTTCTAAGATTGGGCACTAGCTTAGGAACTTTGGCATAACACGGTCCACCCTTGTGTAGTTCTCCCACAGAATGCATGTACTCTGACCACTGATCCGGCTTGATGGATTCGGGTGCTAGTGGGTAGTCATTGTGCTCATCATGCAGCTCTTCCGGATATTCCAAGTCCACCTCTGCTATGTATCCCTCATCTTCCTCCGTGTTAATGTCATCCAGTGTCATATCTTCTTTTTCCCATTTAAACCCACCGGTCGGCAATTTTTGTGACATTGCCCATCCGTACAGGTTATTCATGTCCACGTACATGATATAGGTTGATTTCTTTTCCGGATCGTATCCCTTGATGTACGGATTGTTGGCTTTGGCATAGCGTAGACCCCCGCAGGTAGACACACCACCTCTGATGCCACTCTCTACAAAATTATACATATCCAAGTCAGTGATGAGCTCCAACTTCTGCCCTGTCATCTTGAGCAATGCATCCCATGACAGCGATGGCAAGGAGATTTAGTGACACGGATCGAGGCCATACTCATTCATTGCCGTTGTTCTGTACCTCTCAAAAACATCGGTCAAAAGCAATACATCCGTCTTGAGGTATAGGTCGTGGTAGTCTCCCAAGGTCTTACAATCCAGTCTTTTCCATACGTTGTGAGCGTGTTCGTAGTCAGCATCGCTTATACCCGCATAATTGTCGAGTGATGAAGCAAAGTCTTTTTGCTTCGGTAGCCTCGTTTCTTGGAATCTATCATGTGAATCCATGTGCTCGTACGGATACACTCCTTTTCGAGCTAGTAGGTTGGCGTGTTTGGAAAATTCGTGTTTCAAGTGAGGATAATCATCCAGACCCTCCACTAACTTGGCTAGAGAGCTGTTGAGATGCTGCATGCTGTCCATAAACTCAAAGCAACCCATCCGCATAGACATGTACTTTTCATCCGTGTTGGCAATAACATCTATTCCCCCTTTATACTGACCAGTTTTCTCATCTACAAATCCTTCATAGGCTTTCACAATGAGGTGAGAATCATAACCTCGGAGGTTGTGAAAAATCACCTTGATATTTTTTGTTTGCCTATGCTTGAGATTACAAATGTTATGCGCTGGTCCTCTATAATATCCTGACAAATGGTCTTGGTCTTTTACTAACCAGTCTTTGGGTGTAGGCTCACGACCACACATGTAACACTTAGTTGCAGCTTTAAACTCTCGCTCTTGCTCAACAGTGATGATCATTTTGGCTATTGGGATGCTGTCGACCAACTCTTCTACCTCATCTAGTTCCTCAAAAAAGCGCTCCATGCAATCTTCACCTCTATAAGTCTCAAAATGTAGTGACTCACCCAAGCCATTTACAAGGTGTACACCGTACCCGCACGCTATGTGTACCTTGGTCTCTTTGTCTATGATTGATTCAAAGTCGGCAAAGTATGGCGGTTTTTCCATATTTTGGATATTCTTAAATTCCATCACACTTCCCGGCTCTGGCATCTTTGGCACGCATGTACCATCATGGACCGTCAAACACTTATCAATGTGATCTCGAAAAGTTCGCTCGCATGTAGCGTGGTGAAGGCATCGGAGACACGTAAACTTACCACCACATTTAATTTTGCAGGAGCAAGTGCTCTTTTGAACTCCACCCCTGTGATCAGTCTGAGTATACATCAGGGCCGACATGCTCTTTATCCACATGTAGTGGTTTTTGTATAAAAGCAGGTTCACTTCCGGTAGATCTTCCTTGTACAATCGATTGTCCGTGTGAATAATCTCTAGTCCAGTTTTTTCGCCCTTCCATTCAAATACATTTACCAGCAGGTCGTTCTTGTTAGCAAACTTTTGGATCTGATCTATTTTTACTGGGTACTTTAGCATCTTAGTGTGCAGCTTGTTTTCTAAATGTCTGTATTTTGTCACTCTTTCTGCATGGTCATCTGGTGGAAATAGACATGACAGCACGGACCACAAAAAGCATTTGTTGTCTTCCAACACATCAGGATTCACCCTTTGTATTTCCTCCGCTAGCTCAGATTTTTTCGTCTTGCTGGTAAATTTTATCTCCAATGACTTGGCAATCTCTTTCATTTCAGTCATGGTCTTAGCGCCGCTGTTGTCGACATTGATGACAGCTTTTTTACTAGCTAGGGCTTTGGGTGTTGGCACATAGGTACCACCTCTTAATGGCTCCCATCAGTATATCTCCAGATAAAACCTTGGCACAAGCATCAAATTCCATGAAGATCCATTTTGAGTAAACTCATCAATCTTGACTATTATATGCGATAACTGTCTTTCAAACACTTTATCGAAATCAGTGGATGGCATAATTTCTACCGGACCACCTCTTGGATTACCCCAAAATCTAGTCGTTAAATCCTCGCGCTCTTTATGGACAAATATACACTCGGCACTCACACGTATCTTTTTCGTACCACCAAATGTGTTTTGAATTCTACTAATCATATCGGGTGTGGCTTGATTCCACAAAAATTCAACGTCCACAGACCGATAACTGGAAACCTCCACCGTAGATTTGTCAACCAAATTATTAGTAAAAGTGGGTATTATCTCTACACGTGGTGTATCATCAGCATCGCCGCGTAGTCGATCTACCAAGTCAGATTTTCTCGTATTATATCTAAATGGCACACCTCTCTTTCTAGCCAACTTTTTTAAATCTTTCATACTCCGATCTGATAGTGTGAGACGTCGGTTTCCTCGAGTTATACCTTGAAGCTCGGATTTAGTGAGTTTCGCATAATTCCCAAACCTTCGTCGCTTAGCGTCTTGGCGCATCCAAGCAGTTGATGGTTCGTATAGGTTTCTCACATCATCTACCGGATCAGATGGTTTGAGTTTGTGAGTTCCGGTGACCATTATTGGTCTGCCAGTGGTGGTGCAACCGATTATTTTTGATTTGTCGCCCATCATACGATGTTGGAGTTCGGCTCTACTCATCTTGCTATACCCACGTATTCCCTTTCGCTTGGCATCTTGTCTTAGCCAGCTCGTGTTCCCCTCTCCAAATAAGTTTCTTACCTGAGACGGATCCGTCTCGGTATGTTTAGGCTCTCTAAAGAGACCTCTGACACTATTTAGTGCCATCTCATTCATCATTAGTTTATTATGAGTTTACTTTTAACATTTATCAATTGATATTTAAAGAATTTGTTGTATATAATAAAGGAGCGGTGTTTTACAACAAGCAAGCGTGACCAGCACTTAATTGTCCTGTAGTCGCGTGTCATATTACAGCCGTATACACCAAACCCCCCCAATGCGTTTAGTGCCATCTCATTCATCATTATTTTCCAAAGTTTACGCTTTGGAAAATACAACTTTTCAGCAAACTTTTAGAAATTTAATACTGCTAAGAGAAGACAACTCGGGGCAAATATCCGAGGGCGAAAAAACTGGGGCAGATCAGCCATTTCACATACTACTAATAAAAATTATTATTCTTCTTTATTATTATTCCTTGAGAATGTTAATACTGTTTTACTGGAGTTGATAAGTTTAATTAATGTTATTTTAATAGAATTAATTAATTAAACTTATCAACTCCAGTAAAACAATTATTATCAACATCATTATTATTATTATTATTCTTTTCAAGTCTTGCTACTACTATAACTGTAATAATTTAATTAAGATTCGTATGTATAATATACTCTAGTTATTTCTTTTAATATTTAATTATTATTTTATTAGCAAAGATGAAGACCAACAACAACAACATTGCAGCAACAACAAAAATCTACTACATCATCATGCTACACCAGACTGAGACTAGCAACAAAAATTTCTCTGACAAATCAAATGTTATTTATGGAAAAATATGGGTGATGGCTACTTTAGATGATATATTGCTAATATAACTAATTTGCAAGTTTGTTAGGTGGAGTCACCCAGTCAGTCAATTTTTTTCTGCTGCTTGCCATTAGCCATTGATTCTACCTGGTATGTCGAAGGTTATCGTAGGAATAAAATGAGGGTGGAAGGGGAAGAGCATTGAACTATTATAGTTCAATGGGCAGAGACACAGACGTCTGTTTATAGTTCTATGGGTAAATATCACAAA
Organism: Cryptosula pallasiana; assembly: GCA_945261195.1. Classification (NCBI taxonomy): domain Eukaryota; kingdom Metazoa; phylum Bryozoa; class Gymnolaemata; order Cheilostomatida; family Cryptosulidae; genus Cryptosula; species Cryptosula pallasiana. The sequence goes on along the minus strand of OX183134.1, from coordinate 38,253,215 downwards.
ACTCTATGGTTAGTGCAGCCAATGACCTCTTAGCATCATACTGTTTTTGAATTGATGATCCATTTATGACAGCGAAATATATCATAGATACAGCTTTTCCATTAAAGCACTGTTTGAAAAAACATTTAGTTCATAAACCAAGTTTGCTAATAGCCAAGGGTGGTCATGGACATCAACCCAAATAGTAAACTATGTGCATTACATCGTTAGCTGCCAGTGCTGAGAAGGCAACTACTACAATTATTTTATGGAATAAATTTTTTTTTTGAACTTGCTCAGGAGTGTCGCGCGACCAGGGCGCCTAAGGCAATGGACGCCATTGATCATGTCATACAGATGTCATTTTCCATAAAATAGCACAGTCAAAAAGAAGGAATATCCGGAAAAATTGAAGGAAAAATTTTACAGTGCAATTTGAATAAATGAAAAAAAGTTAGTAACAATGTTATAATGTTGTTATATATGACCACACGTTCAGTATTATATATATTGTTATTGAATTTTTTTTAGATTCTATTACAATGCCAGTTTGTTACCAATCATACATGGCTCCCTGTATGACCGTCAACTATAAAAACAGCCTTGTAGTTTATAGTAGATAGTTATTGAATTGACCGTCTCCACTTCCCCAAATTGGGGTCTACTGCTTTTACCCAGAACAGGCTGTTGGATGTTGATATCTCTATGCCGCAGAGAGTTCAGGGTCACGCTAGTCTATATTGTTATCTTGGTGTAATCGGGTTTACTGGTATGTGGCAACAGCGATCAAAAAGTAGGGGTAATCACGTCATACACGGATGAGACCATCGTGGCAGTCTGGGAATTAAGATAGCGGTGAGTGGACGTGCTTTATTGTTCTCTATCTGCGAATCCTTTAACTAACATGACACAGTCGGCGTAGGACATGGTGAAATTGTTGTTATTTTGTGCATTATTGGAATTACTTACTGGTGCAAGGGGAGGTGCGTGAGAGGCTTTTGGTGCTGTGTGGGCACTGAAAGGCAGTGGGTGAAGTGGTGTTAGGGCCGAGTGGGTCCTCCGTGGTGTGTGTGGAAATAATAGTGGTGTGTATTGAGGTGTTGGGTGTTTCAGAGCTGTGAGAGCTCTCGGTGTTCCGTGTTTATTGAGAGATAGGTGTAGTGTTCATTATTTGGCATAGTGGTGATTGGTGTTGCAGGTACCGTGTTCATACGCGGTACTTTTGTTATTGTTGCTGTTAATTGGTCAAAGGGAGTTGAGTGGATTTCTCTCGCGATACGGTGGATTATTATTGTTATTGTTGAGTACCACGTGGGTGCCGTGCCAATAATAATTAATACTTGTACATTGGTTGTATTGTGGTAGAGAGGTGTTAGTGTATTTGTATAATTGTACAGTGGAGTGTTAGAGGTCACAGAGCTGGTGTTACAGTGTTATTGAGAGAGTTTAAGGTGTCATCAACCGGATATATATATATTGGTGAGGTGGCAATTTTCTTGTGCGATAGCTGTAAAAAGGATGAGTAGGGGACTTGATTAATCGTTGTTTCCGAAACTAAAGTTAGTTGGTAATAATGTTTCTGAGGAGTTTACCAATTGGTTAATCCAGTTTATGGTGTCTGCTGAAGTAACAGCCTTGACTTTGGGTACTGAGAAGGTGGATATTGGAGGGGATGAAGTAATTGTAAGCGTGTTTAGAGGTGAAACTAAACTACTAGCCTTATTAAGTGATATGGGTAGTGATGGTATAGGTATACTGCAGTCACTGGAATTAGATCTGAATGACCAAACTGACAGTGGGTTTGAAAGGGCATTAAGTTTGTTGAAAGGTTCCTACGTTTGTAGTGAAAGTGTATATGTTAAAACAATAAGGCTTGTTACAGTGTCACAAGCTTGTGGGGAAAATGAAAGGGAATATTTACTCAGAAAAATTAAGCAGGGAAATGGATTTTGGATATGCTAATGATGAATTGAGAAACAATTTTCTGTTGCTCTCGCTGTTAATGGTTTATGGAATTCTTCAGTGCGCAAACTGCTCATGCAGGGCACTGCACTAGGTTGGAAGGAATTAAATGCTAAGATGGCAGCTAGGCAAATAGCCAATGCTTCGAAAGAAATTTTGAAAGCGTGTAAGGCTTAACGCTCTATGAAAGGCAATGGGAAAAATCCTCATGTATATAGAGTTTCTAAGTATAGAACTGACAGTAGTTCCAGTGATTCTGAGGGAGGTGGGTACAAATATAGGTCAATGAGTTACAAAACTTGTAAGCCTTGTGATAGGATAGACAGGAGGTATGCTTATGACCCTCGGGTTAGGAGGGGACATAGTGACCACAGTAGGGAGGTGGATAAGGGTGGCTACGAGTATAGCAGTTCAACCAGTAGATTTGGTAAAGAGCATGGACCGTCTAAAGATCAGTTGAGGAATAGGTGTCCTAAGGCGTATGATGCAGGCTCTCCTCGTTCATCGCGAGGTTCACCCACTATGAGCAGAAGGTCTGGTCGGTTTACCTCCCCTGCAAGGAGAGATAGTTGATTTCAATGTGGAGAATTTGGGCATCAAGTTCGTAACTGTCCTGATGTAAGATGTTTCTTGTGTGATTATAGTGGACACACTTCACAGGACTGCAAAACTGAAAATGGGCCTGATAGAAGGTATAGTGGTTTCAGTTGTGGTAATGAAGGTTCTCCACGTAAAGTGAGATTTCTGAACATTGTTGTTGGGGATACCGGTAGCAGGAAATGTAGCATCAAACACTTTGTCAAAGTAAATGGTAAAGAGGTAGAGTTTGTATTAGACACTGGAGCTGAAGTGTCTGTGGTAACTGAGGATACGGGCAGGTTTCTGACTTTGAGATCAAGTAAACCTGTTAATGGTCTCATTGGGGTTGATGGTTCCAGGTTGAATATTAGAAAGAAGTAATGTTTGCATCAATGACTTCCCCAGATCTGTAGTGATGCTAGTTTACGTTGTGCAAGGGTCCTCTGTTAACCTGTTAAGCTTTAAGGATATCAGAAAACTCCAACTGTTAACAAACAGTAATGAGTTACTAGTTGAAGGCGAGTGTATGCAGGGTGTATGGGAATGCAAAGGTACTGCTGTTATAAAAGACACAGTGGAGCAATTGAGAACGCTGATCTTCAATGGTGGTGGCAATGCCTCACCAATGCAGATGGCGCAGAAAGTTTCTGATGGTATAACTGCAAAAGCAGTGCCCGCACTTAGTGTGAAAGGCTCTAGCGTCTGCATGGAGGAGTTCCAGATCCTCTCAGAGCAGTGCCAGTTGGGTGCAACAGGTAGTAGGTTGGTGGCAACACCGAAGGCAAAATAGAGGATAGGATCAATTGGGGAGATACTAGGAAGGTTGATCCTAAGAACCTTCTATGGGAAGACACTGTCCAAGGAACTGTACTGGTTGACCCTACAGATAATGGTTCAAGGGAAATACCGTTAAGGTTGACCCAGGGAAAGGAGTTGAGGAATATCATGTAATGGGTGACCTCCAAAAAAATAATTGAGTTTCGGCCCATGGTGGATGGCCTGATGGCAAGTTTGCTATAATGTGGAAAGGGTTTATTATAACTAGGTATGCGGTACTGTAGGTATGTAAGGTATAGTAGACACGTATGTGGTTTTTTTGCTCGGTGCATTTGATTTCTTTGAGTTTGTTGATTCATTACTCTGGTATTATGGAAGTTGGTAATGCTTGGGTCTTTTGCGTCATAGAAATCTCTTTGAATGGTGTTTAGTTATTGCTTGAACCCTTTTTAACAAAAGGGTAGTCATGTTGGATGTCGATATCTGTATACTGCAGCAAGTCCAGGGTCACGTTAGTCTATATTGTTTTCTTGGTATAATCGGGTTTACTGGTATTTGGAGACAGCGATCAAAGAGTGAGGGCTAATCACGTGATACACAAATGAGGCCATCATGGCAGTCTTGAAATTAAGATAGTGGTGAGTGGACGTTCGTTATTGTTCTCTATCTGCAAATCCTTTATCTAACGCAGACAGCAAAAAATTACAGAAATTAATAAGTAATTTATAATGATTAAAATTGACTTTAATGAAAAATGATAGTTGATATTATTATTACTGGTAGTATTGTGCAGGACTTTATTGTAACTCTGATAAGTTACTACTGGTAGCCACCTGCAGTCACTCTAAGTAAACGTAGAAGTATACTCGAGCCAGACTAGCAAACAAGCTCACTGTCAGACAGGCCGTATCAATGTCTTCCCCCCCAGCATGGTCTGCTTGAAAGAAGACTTTGGTAGGCTAGCGTCTGACAGATAGGTCGGCCTGCCGTTATTGTCTGCCACTCGTCGGACAACACTACTGTCAGACCTGCAAGGTCATTTAGAGTAGGTTGCCCTCCTAAGTTGTTGAAGCTAAACTTACAAGTATGCTGTATGTACTTTTGTGCGCAGAGATTCAATTTAAGACTTGGGTGTGTGTGAGCTGTTTATTTAAATGAACGTACCAGCTATTGACCACCATTATACAACACCAAAATTATTGGTTATGACTTATCTCTATGATTCTCTCGTTAGCCCATATTCTAAGCTGATGTTTGAAAAAGACTTTACACATGGGCTAGCTACCAATCCTTGACATCAATAGTTAGTGAGGTTGGCTCTGCGTTTTAATTGCTGTCAGTAAAAGTGAATATAATAGGGAGTTTGCGAAAACCCTGACTAACGAGTACGTTAATGTAGGGTACGCGCCAAGTGACCAAATTGTAAAGTTCGGGGATAAGCTCGCCGAGTACGTTGCGATAATCTTGCCAAGCGAGCCAATTCCCTGAGTGAAAATCGTTTCCTTTTTCACAGCGACAGCATTTACATTTTTTGTAGTTTTTTACCACCACTGGCTTCCATGGACCTAGTAGATCTACTAGGTCCATGGTGGCTTCCCAATCAAAATTGTAAGTTACTATTAACATGGTGGCTACCTGTACATGGATTACTGGCCTAACTGAGGTTTATTCAAAATGGGTATACGCCGGTCATTGTAATTTTCATTTTTTATGACGTTTAATCAATAACAATCACAATGATGAAAATAATAATATTATATTTAATAATAATACATTTAATAAATAAACAACAATAAGCGACATTAATAATTCCTAACAGCAAAGACCAACCGATGATAATTAATTATTGTTATAATAAGTCACAAAACTAAATACTATTATCATAACTAATGATGAGTAAATTAATTATTATTATTTATTGTGATAAATGAAATTAAATAATAATGAATAATAATCACATTCTCTAACAGTTTGCGATGGCAGCAATAAATTTCCCTTCAGCTTAAAAGAGGTGCATGACATAGAAAAGTTCCCTTCCGTCAAAACAGTAAAATGAGGTAAAAAATCACATGTTAACGAGAGGTGTTACATAGGGCGAGACAGATAATCACCGATAATCCGCTCTAGTGGTACCACGTGACCTTGTTTACTCGTTACTCATTTGACCTTCCCAAACTCCCCACCGTTAATGTGGCAATTTCACGCTCTCAGTTCTTGATATTTTCAAGTCCTGCAATGGGGAACCATGTATTAATAGAAGGCTTGCTTGATTTGCACCAATACACGGTAACTTTGTTTATAGGACAAAGATGTTAAAATTTGTGGTGAATATTCAAAAACCTGCATGTGTGTTTAGTAATGAATTAGCACTGTAATAAACAGGATGAAAAAATGGAACTTTTGTTGTAATATAATATTACATAAATTTATGAACTAGCTTGCTCACCCTGTTGTAAATAACCATGAATGAATATAGCCGAACACTGTTGCCCTTCTCCCAAGGCCATTTTTCCTTGGTCACCTTTTACCTTTGTCAGCTCCTCCCTCGGTCACCTGCTCCTGCGATTACCTCTATCCCAGGGTCACCTCCCCGTTTTCCCTCTTTCTGTGGTAAGCTCCTTCCGCCGCTACTTTCTTTCATTTAATAACAATTTTGTCATGATTGCATACATTGACAAAAACTATCAAGAGTAGCCAGTAGGAAAATACATAACAGCAACAACATGGTAATAATGTAATAAAATCACAATATTGTTGAGTAATAATACTACAATGATAATGTAATGACGATCAATCATTTTTTTTATCATCTTACAACTATCAATGATGAAACATTTGGTAGCAAATTTCACTGTGATTATTTTTAATAATGTTATCATTGGAAATTTAGAGCGAAAGTGGACAGAAATGAATCCAGACATGGCTGGAATGAATGTAGACACATCCTGGAATGAGCGTCGACAGACCTGGAATGAAAGTCGACTATGTTAGAGAGAAGAAAAATTTGACGTTCATTCTAGGAAGTGTCGACATTCATTCCTGGTGACTTATAAACTTTTGTTTCGACTTTCTTTCCAGGAAGGAAATAAATTAATCTTTTTTCCCCAAAGTAAACAACTCTTGGAATGAAAGTCAAAGTTATATTTTATATATCACCTTGAACGAACGTAGACTCAACCAGGAATGAAAGTCAAAACTCTCTTGTTTGTTGCGTAGTCGACATCCATTTCGGGTTTGTTGACGCTCATTCCAGGATGTGTCTACTTTCATTCCAGCTGTGTCTGCATTCATTCCTGTCAACGTTCATTCCAATTCCCTATACTTGTTGTCCTAAACTAAGTTAGTGAAGTATAAACGGTCAAAATCAAGCAATAACAACAGTTGCTGGTAAAAATTACTAATGCTAAATAGTTTTTACAGTGAATAAACATTGCTAATATTTATAATAACTAAAAAATGTAATAATTATGATATCCAATAATTATTTCAATTTCAAATAGATGGTGAAACTATTATTATAATGGTAATGGGGTATTTTTGCGAAATAAAAAACAATCAACAACCATTGTTAATAATCATAATAATAATAAACAGTAGTAGTACTTGCTCAAGAACTCATGTTAGAAATTTTTGCAATTATAATGAATAATGCATTTTCTTTGTAATATTGGTATTATTTTCAAGTGGTATGAATAAAATCTATAACTTAACGGCAAAATTGTACTTGATAAATAATTATAATAAGTAGGTAAAAGCGATGAGAAAGATATGACTTGACAGACTAGAAAAAGTTTTAGACTGGTTCTTAAAGTGCAACCTATGATTATGTCAATTTATCAAAATCTCAGTATAATTTGTTAACTTCGGTATACTTTGTTACGAAAGAGCTTAATCAAGGCACGATCGTTTTCAAAATAACACAAAAATCTCTGATGTGAGAATAAATAAGAAATTTAAACCGCTGCCATATTTTACATTAATACAATCGAATGTTCAGCCTGGAATGACAAACAGACGTTTTTCATGTTTATATATTTAGATAACAAAGGTGGTGAAACTCTATTTACTTTTCAGCATTGCTGTCTCTCAATAAATGCAAAAATTATGTAAAAATGAACTGAATCACTTAGCTTCAGTCATCTGTTAAAAAAACAGACACCCTAAACTCACATTGATACATTCAACTTTACACTCTGATGAATTTTTATCAATAGTTTGTCATAAAATTTTAAACATCATACCTAGTTTTTAGCTTATGGCTTCTCATGTTGACAGGATGAGATGTAAGCCCTTTGTACACAACTGCTCTTGCTTAAACGCAAGTTTTCTCCAAGCTAGCTGAAAGACAGCTCAATGCCGCGAACCTGAAAAAATAATGACATCTTTTATGGACGCTTTTATGAAACTTTTCGCGTTTGAAAGAGCATGCCTGGTTCCTACAATAACGATGGGTTTTTTAAGAGCACTTGCTAATTCTTTTACAAGTGATGTCAATATTTTTGTATTCTAGATGGATCAGATAAACCATTTTCTGCACCACTTGACCTTGCAAAACAGTAATATAAGATCTTGTCTTACCTAGAATACCGAAAACATTGTTGGGAAAAGTTGAATATCTTTGTAACACAATCTTTTATGGAAATGATTTAAATTTTAGCAGATAATCAATTACCTCAAAGAGTTTTCCAAAATTGTCCTTCCCAAATCACGTCTCATAGTAACATGTGCTCAAAGTCTTCATACTTTGATGACCCCACGACTCAAGTTAGCAAATGAGTGTTTTGTTAATTTTCATATATGTGTGTGCATGTTAGCTACAAGCTAGTGTATTATTGTGAATAATTGATGAACCTTAGCTGAGAAAATTATTACTTTTAGATATTGCTACAGTAGCATGAGATTTCACAGGACCATGATATATAAACATTGCGGGCAAAGCAAAAGACCGAAATGGTTTTAGTTAAATAAAATTTCATTTATTGGCTATCAAAATATTATTGTTTCAATAATCACAAAATTATTATTTGTTTGAATATTATTCCAATCATTGAGTCTAGAAATATATTTGCAATTATTATTGTTGTTGTCACCGATTGACAACAATCATAACGGTTACCGATGATGTACGCATAAAATTTATTTATATGTACCTGTATAAGTTATCATACATATAGATACATGTAATGTGTTGATTAGTAGTTGTTACGCTTGATTGATCATCACCACGAGGCAACAGTAGTTTTCAATACATTATTTGTTTTCAAAATGCATTTTTAATGTGCGAATCACGTCTCAGCCATTTTTTTAGCATTACTGAAACTCCTAGTTATAGTGGACAGGTGACACAAATTTATATAATGAAAAACAATTTTAAGTTTCATCTGTGTTAGCTATGTTTGTTTTTATTACAAAGCTAGGTTGTTACAAATCATACATGGTTCACTACGGTAGATATAGTTAGTATTGTTAATTAACATTACTACATCACGATGCATTTAACTTTTAGTAACTATTAAAGTATACATATACCTAAAAACAAATCTACATAATTACTGTAACTATTAGTGTGATATGACTGAGATGGTTGGTTTTTGTAGTTATGGTCTCAATGGTAGTATATGGATGGAATGTAAGTGTGTGTGTATGATTGATTGTGCAATGCAAATCAAGGTGAAGGTGAGGTTTCTAGATGTCATTTATATTTCACCAATAGAACAGATTTGATAGCAAATGCAACAAACAGTCGACTCAGATGAAGGCCAGACAGCAACCAGATGACAGGAGGAAAGCCGATGACCAACGGAGAATATATCTACAACAACAATTATATAACTATAACAGAATAATAATTATCATTGCAATTAATAACACCAACTACTGTCTCATCATATCATTAGTTAAATTGCTTGGCATGCAAGAGAACAAGTTAATTGTAGTAGTTACATTGCTGCTATAATATAATTGTACATTGTACATTAATAAATGATATTAGTAGTCTACCTAAGCAATTGCTATCGTTGTCAAGATGTTAATTATATGTATTACTATTATTATTATTATTATTATATAATACTACTATTATTATTATTTTACATATTAAACTACACATGATAACTATATTATTATCTACATGATTAATTAGTTACTAGGGATTACATAATGAGCAGGGAAAGACAACAATTAATAATTAATACTAAACAAGTAAGCACCTTTTTAATGAAAAAGGAAAGCTTCAGTGCTCTCTCCTTCTCGGATGTAGGAATGATACACGTCTGTACATCGTTCTTCAGATAGATGGATAGAAAGTGATTCTGGGCCTCTCTGGCAGGCCACAACCTACGTGGAGCACCTACAGTCTATGATAAGGGCTTGATGGTACACGTCTTTGCTCATCTAGGTCTGCAGCATAAAGGGGGGATCTTAAAACATGTGTTGTATATGAATGTACAACTTGCTGGAGCAAAATAATATTCATTGGATAACAGCTAGCAAGACTACAATTCCATTGGCTATCAATCTCCCGCCATAGCAATGACAGCTTAGTGGCGCTTCTAACCATCACTACTACAGAAGAATAGAGTTCGCTATAGAATAGCCTAAGCATGGGAATACTCAAGATGTTAGCATAATCGGGAGGACAACTCCAATGAATTAAATTGCTATGAGTAATTAGAAAGCATCAAAACCGGGTATATCAAGTTAGAGCAAACAAAAACCTTTTCGGTTGAAAAAAACCTCAGTGAATGATGTTGCAATTATTACTTTGATAAAAATAGAGGAAAACAGAGTATGATTATTTTTTTATAAGAATTTGGATCTGGTTCAAGTTGTTACTGTTATTACCAAAATATTAATAACAAGAAAAAACAAGGAATTATTTTTAAACAACTTTTTTTTGATCATTCATTCATTGAGTCTGATGCAAGTATGTTATAATAATGAAATTATTAATGATAATTACTGTATTAACTTTTAATGTAATTTTTATTTATAATAGTTGTCATTATTTTTTTGTAAAAATAATAGTTATAATTATTAAACAGCAATATCGTGTTCACAAAACTCTTGCGAGTGTAGAAGCTATTAAGACAAAGCATCGATATATAAATTTGTCTCACACGATTTTTATCAATTTTCAAATACTCTGGAGTTTCTAAATTTTCAATAAGGTTGGACCACAGGCTGCTAGATACAAAATTTAAAGATAGATAATAAGGATACACTTTGCCGGACAAGTTTAGCCAATCATTGCACTGCTTCCGTAGCTGTGGACCCGAAAAAACTTATTTTGAAACTGCATTGTAAGCCGCCAAGATGCCAGCGCACCAAGGGCTCTTATGATGTTAGTCCATGGTGTATTGTTGCCCTATAATCTTGCCAACATGCTGATTTACTATTTATCATAGATCATTCACATCTGAAGATATAAAAATAGATTTAAAAGTAGCCCTTTCCAACTGGAAACGCATTTTTTCTATATATATTGTAATGAAGCTAGCTACGGCAGAATTGCAATACAGGCGTGGTTACGAGTCACTGATTTTACTTTACTATCACAGCATTAAGGCACAAATTCATCCACTGTGAGACCTACAACAAAGTAATTTTTGTGCACAGAGTATAACTTTTAAAACTCATTTTCTCAGTAACTATCAGTGTGAGACAAATACATTTAAAGTGAAACAATCACATCAATGTATAGTTTACCTATAAAAAGTTCTTTTAACTCTGATTCTAACAGTGTTGTCAGTTCGAATCATTGATGCTGCTTTAAGAATTTATTTGACCTTTTACATGGGTCTTAGTGTGGCTTAGCTGAACTTGTACCCTCATTACACTATCTAGCCAAAGTTAACATCAAAGGGCATAAATAAGTGAGTTACAGTACATTCCATTGGTGAGATTCACCAGCTTAGCTGTCACCAAAAAACGTCTTTGTGATGAGACTGTGTTATAAATAGATTATTTCTCTGTCCTCACTAAAGACCATCATCAGCAAGTTCTTCATATAGGCCACAATTATTATGACATGACATGCTTGGTTTCTTCACCAGTTTTAGATTCGGTCTAAGTTTTATAAACACTTTTACTTGCAACAGAGACATGTTAAAATTTCAAAAGGTTGCTGAAAATACCTAAAAAGCAGCTGAAGCAGTGTACACTAAAGTTTTTTGTTGAGTTTTTACGTATGAGGTTTTGCATTTGTAAAAATACTTCTTTTCAAATTACCTGCTAGTAACTACAAGTTACAATTAAACTTTTTTTTAATAATGTTTATGGCGGCACCGTTTTTGTTAAAAATGGATGTCGGCCAGCATAAGTCCAAAATTTTGCTAAGGAAGTTTTTAATGCTAAACCAGGGATAGGACCAAACACAATTGAGTTTTTATTTGAATTTTAAATGTGGTATTTTTTCAACTTTAAACTTAGGTTTAAAAACTGAGCCGTATGAATTTATATTTCAGCTTGAATCTTTTAAATTAGAGGTATTTGAATTTTACTTGAATTTGAATGTTTTCAACTATAAGGGTTTGAATTTTTATTTGAATGTTTCAATTAAAGGTATTCGCATTTATATTTGAACTTTAATGCTTGGAACTAAAAGTGTTTTCATTTGTTTTTCAATTTCAGTACTGGCAATTATATGCATTTGAATAAAGATTCTGATTTAAATTTTTGCATTTATGGCTATTTAAATTTATATTTGAAACTATATCTTTTAAAGTTATATTTATTTAAATATGATTGTTCTTGACTAGATATTTTAGTCTTTGACTTTTACTAATTTTTTAAAGTTAACTTGTGCTGTTTTGTGGTAGTTGCCAACTACCACACCAACTATTTTAGTTGCATTACGTAATCAGTTTTTGGCTGGCTAGCATCAGTACCAACAGTTGAAACTATGATTGGATTAAACATACATGAAAGGCATTTTAAGCTAGATGGTGACCAGACAGAGAAGCGTACTAGATAAAACAATAACATTTTGTTTATTGTTCTCATCATTCCAAAAAATTCATAAATTTTTTTGTAATAAGCAAACGTAAAATAAAATTGGAGCAATAGCAATTCTAATTATGATTCAATGTAGCTCTACTTAACTAATTTATTCTTTTCTCAAAATTCTCAAACTTGTCAAATCATACACTCCACTATCCATTCAATTTAAATTTAAATTAAACTGGAAAACATGGATCAAGCTATTTGAAATTTTATCTAAACTTGATGGTTTAGCTTTGAAGGTACTTGAACTTTATTTGAATATGATAGTTAAGATTTGGTGGTATTTCAATTTTAATTGAATTTGAAAAATATAAATTGAGGTATTGGAAAATTTATTTAAGTTTGATAGTTCAGATTTGAGGGTATTTGAATTTTAATTAAATTTGCTATTTAAAGTTGGTTCTATCTCTGTGCTAAACCATAAAATCTAGGAAGGATTTACAGTCAGTTTGTTAACCAACATTGAAATGTAAGTGCCCTTATATGATATGATTAGCAATAAATGTAGTTTCAACATACCTTTTTTATTGGCAGCCTGGTGGAGAATTTCTTTTTGACTGGCATGCTATTATGACATACAGCTGATGTTTAGCTATTGGCAAGCGGTGGCCCAACAGTTGAGTGGTGCTTCTGCCACTTGCAGCAAATGGCCACACAATAAGAAATGCCTTTAATTTGTTTAATTTAATTCCTTCAAATTATGTTTTAGCAACCATCAACAAATTGCTTTATACTGTATTACATATTATGCAAAAACATTTAGAAATCGGCGTTACAAATGCGGGGTTCATCAAGACAGCTTTTTATCATGGAAATATCAGAATGTCTCATTAGCAAAGTCAAGTATTTTTTCATTTGTATTTCAAAGCCAAATCAATGGAATAAGTAAGAACTATTTGCATTCAAAATTATGAACATATTTTCACTGTGACCATTTTTTCATTATGACATGCATGCAGTGCTTGTCCAATTCTGTTAGCAAGTAGTTGTACATACTGGTATCTTTGGCCTGTATGAAAGGTTAAACTCATGCACAACATTCCTTGCTATTCCGTAAATTTATTAAATGCTTGCATTTTTAAAACCATATTTTTTTTATATAACTAGAAACAAATGCTGACTTTGTAGACAGGCAATTGAAATATTAGCTTTTATCAGTGAGCCGTCATTCATTCATTACAGGTCCGTCGATGCTCATTTTAAGAGTTGCTACAATATCTCTGGCTGTTTTTTCATTGTAATGAAAAAAAATTTCAGGTAGCAAGAACACCATACATTTGTTAACTTTTCATGCATTAATATATTTATTGTAATGAAAACATGTCATCAATTCATTCATTTACTACAACCTCATATGTGTGATTCCATGTTATAATCTACACCGAAGAGGAAGCCAAAGCAATTGGTTTTGTGTACAACTAATCATAGGCTGGCAAGATCAAAATCTAATAACCTGGCGCTGGTGACTCACTAATGACCATATAGTTGCTCAGCTTAGTGTTAGCCAACTACTGTAGCTTTACAATAAAACCATGGACTTTGATGCTGGCTGCAGTTTAAATGGGAGCAGACAACTGACACTTTGATATAACATTTTCAAGTAGCTATCTAAGTCTGTGAGCTAATAGAAAACTTTAACAATACACACCATCAGAATCAGTGTTAAATGACCTTTTCAATGATATGCTATCCGTAAATCCGGTGGCTACACCATGATATAATTTTTAATGTCCCAAGCTTGATTAGAAAAATTTATCTGTACTAGCTAAACAATAGGCGACTAAATGCCAAAAAAAACAACAGCCAGCAGCATTGAAAGCAAGCAGTATGAACAGCATTGAAAAATTGCAAACTCAATCAATATAAAATAAACCAATGATAATCGCACAGTATCATGCTCTTCAGTATAATATCTCAACTTCAGTATAATTAGTTATGAAAAACCCAGATGTATTAACGTTTGTTGCACAGATTAGTTTTGTTTTGAGTATTTAAAAACTTTTTTGTTTGAAAATTGACAAAAAGTGTTCAATGCTGGCATGCTTTAAGCATCAGTGATAAAAAAGCAAGCCATAACGATAGTAGCTGGTAATAAATATAATAATAATGTTAGCTGTAAGATTATTAGCTTTAATAGCAATAATAATTTAAATGAGTAATATTGTTTATTTTTCAATCCATTAGTTATTTTAAAATGAAAAAAATGGAAGAAATTACCACAATAATAACGATGAGATATTTCTCCATGTAAACAATCCTACCACCACCGGTTATAATGAATAGAAATATTATCATTGTGTACGATTTATTTGCTCAAAAACATTGAACGGAGAATTTTGGTTTACTATAATAATGATAAATCAAAAATGCCTATTTTCATGTGAATGAATTTTTTTTGAATTAATTTTTTTTTAAATCTCCAAAGTTAAGCCATGTTTACATGCTTTTCAGTTAAAAGACAGCTATGCTGTGGCTTATTTTTTATATACATATTCTACAAATGATTGTACCCCATTAACATCATTGAGGAATTAAACTAAACAAAATTTAATGTACATTATTAGTTTTGTTTATTAAACTTAGAATTATGAAAACGAAATCAGATTATGAGTAAAAACAGGGCTCCAGATTTGGCATGATAGTACAAAAGTATAATGAGAAAAAACAGTACAGTGTATGAATCAACAACATTGTGCGCATAGCAGATAGGTAGGTATAATTCATTAGTCTATAATAAGAAAATATGGCTCATGCAGGAGTATATGTAACATTTATCACCTAAGCTTTTCTTCTCAACTGAAACAAATTCCCACAATATCATTGCAGTCTCCACTACTGTCTGCATCATCTGCTCAAATGTTCCGGTTTGTTCAATAAATGATATTATTCATTTATAATCTCACAAAAAGCTTTTGGTTTTGGTATCATGGCTAACCTAACCTGAGGCTGTAATCTATACTGAATTAAAAGACAAAAAAAATTATCAGCAAAAAAAATGACATAGTGTGCAAAAAACAAAACATATACCAATTTTTTTAGTGTTTAAAACCATTGTTGTAGAGACTTCATATCCTGTTTAGTAAGAAATCTTCAAGAAATTGCTACGTATGTGGATTAAATACAGCAGAAGTCACCTGATGTGGAACTTTAAAAAACAAAAATATATATTACATTGTTTTTTTTGTGACCAATGGGATGAAATCAAACTATTTTTACCTTCCATATCTTGAAAAAATCAATTTCATCCTTCAAGCATTCAAATTAAACACTTACAGCTAATCCTTTATCATCCTGAAAACCATTGTAAATAGACGAATCCTTTGTGAAATAGCAAAATAGCAAAAACGATTAACGACGCATTCCTTTGTCTCAAGCCTGTGCAGGAGATATATAAGTATGAAATGTTGTATTTTTATGATGCATTTAGGCTGTAACTGCTTTTTTTGTACCAAATACTAAAATTTACTTTGTAGGAGCTATAAAAACCGCCAAACATGTGATAAACAACGCCTTTTTTTTAGAAAAAAATTGGAGCTCTTAAAAAATAGTAATTTTGTTGTTTAAAAAAAATCTATTCACATTATTTCAATCGAATTATTTTTACCAGCCAAACCTGTCGGGGCCAATTGCAATTTATCAGTTCTCTTATACTTGTTTCCAGTTTTTACATCGTCTGCTGATTCAGATCATTTTGCTTATTGTGAAATATTGAACCCATATTTCAAGCTCATTTAAGTTCATTTATTTTGATTTTAGATTATTTCAGTGATGGAAATGACTAGTCGTGGGGCAAGTAATCAGGTAAATATGTTTTCAAAGAGTTTCGTGGAAGTTTCACATAATCAATTTTTATAAAGATTGTGTTTATTGCATCATTGCTATCAAGAGGTTTGGGGTTTCAATGCATTGGTATCAAATGATGAATTCATCAACGTTAACTATTAAAGAGTGGTGTTTACGCTTGAAATATTCTCAACGAAGAGCACATCTTTCACATTTTAGAGTATTTTTTATACTGTATTATTTGATTTGTTTGCTACTCCATAAGAAACTCATGGAAAGTTACATTAAGTCTGTGTTTTTGTTTCATGGGGAAAAATTTTTTGCTGCCTCAATGATGCTATAAACCAAGATAAGAAATTTGGCTTTATGTCTACTACACTTACTATTCTTCCATCGCTGTTGCGATAAATATTACCAATTTCCATAGGCAATGTTTGTTTTTTTTAAAATAGATATTAAAATTTGTACCTGTTTATCACAGACTTTCCTGAGTGAAGGAAATCAAAGAGTAGTTTTATTTATTTTTTTACTGCGTTTTTATTATTTTTACTCATGTTTTTTTCTGTTACTTTTAGGCTTTTGTTTTTCTACCTTTTTGTTCCTCGCTTTCACTTTTATATTCTAATTTCTTGTTTCAACAATTTTTTCTATCCTCAATCTTAAAACCTGTTTTGTAAACTTTGTACCCTTTCATTGTGCCCCCATTATATTCTTTGCTCAACTTGTTTTTTATTGCTCAAGTCACCACTTGGTTAGTAGTTGCCAAATTTTTAAAAGCTCAATTGCTGTACTAGCCGCTGTTGAAGAACAGTTCTTTGTATTGTGAATTCTTATTGAGGTTTGTTGTTCTTGTATTTTTATTATATTAGCCATTGTCTAACATTCGTATGATTTATACTCGTTTCAGAGCTCATCTTTCAAAAGTGGGAAACCTGGAGCTGGGAATGGATTAATACACAAAGCAGCTAGAAATGGTGACTGGAAGAAAGTAGAAGTAAGCGGAAAGTAATTTTCATAGCTCACCCCGACAACAAAAAAATTATATTTTGTTATTTTTTTGTCGAAACAGTTTGTTTTTGTTTGAACAGTTAAATAATGATTTTTATTTTTTGCTATATGAACACAAATTCTCAAGAGAGAAAGCATTATCAGTAATAACAAAAATGGAAGTTCTATAATATATGTTATTTTTGTCTGTAATATACTACTCAGTATCAATTACCAGTCCGAATACCATTCAATCCCTATTTTTCGTATGTTAAACATTGAAATTCAATCTTTGAAGATGACGCATGGTTTAAATATAAATTATTTTGCACTTGCTCTTTCAAAATGAGTAAGTTTTGTTACAAAATTGGCTTAAAATAATAGCCTAGAGTATTTGTAATTTGCAGTTCACACTTTCTTTCATATGTTACGCTTTTAACAGCTTGATTTAAGGTGGTATATTTGAACTTTTTTAAAAAATTTTGTATCCAATTTTCAGCCTGCATTATGTTATATGATAAATAATTACATTATATTTTATAGTCCATATAAAATGCCTTTCTTGTGATAAAATTGTTAGTTCACCATCAAAGCTCTTTTTACAAGCCTGTGAGAGCGAAAGCTTTTATTTATGAGATACTTAATATGTTTTTTTGGTCTAGATTTCATCTTATAAGTTCTTAGTACTGAAGTAAAATTATGCCGATTCTCTAACAAGACCGAAATCGGGCCCAGTCAGTAGTCTGTGAATAGACCGAAAACAGTCTCAGATGATAGTCTGCAGGTGGACTGAAAACAGGCTTGGTAGATAGCTGAAGGACCGAAAACAGGCCCAGTTGATAGTCTGCAGGTGGACCGAAAGCAGGCCCGGTAGATAGTTGAAGGACCGAAAACAGGCCCAGTTGGTATTCTAAACTTTTAATATGATTTAACTTGCCGTGTAATTAATCACCACCTTCTAGTAGCAGTAATATAGGCAGAGGTTTACTTAACAATGAACTAATAGTCTCTGTTAACTTGCAGTGTCAATAGACTTTCCCGGCTAAACTAGTGTTAGTGCAGTGACTACCCGTAGTAGAGTGGGTGCAGAGGCCTATTTAGCTACAAGCTCTATCTCCAATTAATTCCAGCGCAATTGCTAACTTATAAACTTGCCCGGCTAAACTAGTGTCTATGCAGTTACTACTATGAGACGTAGATTTTATAACTGCCAAGTAGTAGAGTGGGTGCAGAGGCCTACAATTAGATTTGAGAGAAGCAGAATTCTTTAAAGTATGAGCGCAACTTTATTCACTGGCAACTCTGGCACAAATAAAAATAATTCAAGCTTATATAGTAGTAGTACTCAAAATTATATCTCTGATTGGACAAGATTTTAATAGGTCAACTACCTACGTTTTTACACAACCTCTGACAGTGAATATTTGCACCAGAACTAATTAAACAATACTTATAATCATTTTTAAACACCCACAACACAAATTAATTGTAACTTGTAATAATAACAAAATAATAATATTTAATAGAAAATAATTACAACGATGGAACATTATACAACAATGCAAAGAGTAGATTACATTAGACATTCTATACAGCGCTCGCTATTGATGACTTATTTACCAGTCCGTTTGCTTTGATGCTATATAACTACTGACACAACTTAACAGCATCATTACTGAGCATCTACCACTGGCAGCAACATGTTCTTCTGCTACGAGTGCAGCTTTTCGTGCAGGGGCCTTCGGGAGTTGACAAAGCATTAGCGGGTTCACCGAAGGAGAGGTCGCTGCGTAGACTGTGATGTTTACTTCACCTCCAAAGGAGGCTGAGCACAAGCGTCTCTTCCATGCTCGAACCATCTCCACACAGACAGATCTGCCGAAGGAGCCCAGGCCACCAAAACGATCTAGCCCTCAGGAGCGTCAGCCCTACTCTGACCACAGGAATCGCCGTCGGCCTTCCATAAGGTAGTGGGTGCGCCGCCAATCGTGGCCTCCAGCGCCACATTCCTCACGAGCTAGTCCAGCCCCAACAGTGTCATCGAAGATTGTGTCGGCGGCCTCTCCAGACGACGACATTGATTTGAATGATACCTGCGACATCTCTTTCTGAGCAGGCTGCTCTCTCCCACAAACAGCCCTTTTCAGCGCCACCCACCATTACTAAAGAGTTGGATTGTTCTTGTCCTTGGTTTGTATCAACATTCTAGCGCAGATTTACTTCAGTACTCGGAGTTGTTATTCACACAGTGATAGACTTCTACCACAAATGCTTATTATTTGTGTTACTCGTTGTAGGAACTGATGGGTGAAGGACGCCATAAGGATAAGAATACCGATGGATGGACACCGTTACATATGGCTTGTAGACATGGTCAGCTTGAGGTGGTGGAAAAAATGTGTTTTAGACTGGACCAAGTATGTCTGTAAACCTATAAATGTCATCATAGGGCCTTTTTGTTTTGACTATTCTCCTCAGTGAAAACTGTAACATTACGGATAGCAAAAACATTCAATGCAAATATTATTTGGATCTTGGGTCGAGTGTAATATCATTGGAAAGGGAATCTTGTTAATGTCCATTCACACAAACTAACTCTAGCTTCCTCAAGATCTCAAGTTATGGTAATTTTTATCAGCATTAACAAAGCTTGTCTGAAATTGTTAAACATTGCCTGTCATAGATTCTTTACAAAACTTTTTTTCAGAGTTGTCTTTTCTTTGGTTTCAATGAGTACTACTTGGTAGCAAAAAATAATCAGAAATTAGCTCATATTTTTACTTCATTGAATTAGGAATTTATTATCTATTTTTTATTTTATGTTGCTTAATTTGTTTCTATTCAAATAACTTATAATTCAGATTTAAGAATTGTTGTCATTGATTGCACCAAGGACGCCAAAAATGCAAAATTTTTAGTTCTTTTTTGCACAAATAGCTTCCAAATTAAGATAATCTTTCATAATGGTTTACCTGAAAAGTACTTTTTCAATTGTAAACTTGCTTTTATTTAGATTTGGGCCAGGTAACATTAGAGCTCTATAATTTGTATCTCACTTAGCGGTTGAAAAAATTGTCTGCACTATTTATTTTTCATTTGTCTACTCAGCTTTCGATTCACAACAGAGACTGCTAGTGCTATGCATGTGTAAATCAGCCGGATTTATAAATCACCATTATTTTTACAAAATATATCCTAGTCATAGAAAATGTGTAAGTGCAGCTGGCTGCTGCATATTTTGGCTACCAGGAGTTTTATTATTTGAAATACTGAGCATTTTAGCAACGGGAATCTACACCAAATGCTCAGTTCAATTCTATATCCAAGTCAAACATTTTTTGTTTTTCTCATTTTAGGAAGCAAAGAAGTATGCAGAAACTATGGATAATAATAATAATTCAGCAATGCATCTAGCTGCCATTGGTGGGCACATTGATGTGGTTGCTAAACTTATCGATTATGAGGTTGATAAGGATATAAAGTGAGTCGAAATACTTCATGAAACATGATTTTTGTACTCTGATTATTTTATATACCTGTAATGTAGCTGTGATTCACCATTCGGATGTTTAATTTATATTTAGTGTACATTGGTGTAATGGTAAATGTTTTATATACCTGCTATGTAGCTGTGATTCCCATTGGAATGTTGGTATATCTTTAGTGTACAGTAGTCTTATAGTAAATATTTGATATATATGCATTATAGCTGTGATTCACTATTAGAATGTACTATCTTTAGTGTACAGTGGTCTAGTGGTTAATGTTTTACATTTGCAGGGCCGAAAATGCTCCGACACCTTTAGAATCTGCTACAATTGCTGGTCAAGCTGAAATGATCGAGTTTTTGATAATTCGTGGATGTGAAAAACCAGAAACTCTCCTACATTTAGCATGTAAACATGGACATCCCGATTGCGTAGAACTTCTTATTAAACGCAATACTGATGTAGCGTGTGTCTGTGAGTTTGATGGGAAGACTGAAGTGAGCTGTATTGATATGGCTATTAACTATGGACACAGGTTTGTAATATTCTATTGTGAAGTACTTCTCCGTTGAAAGACAGTGTGATCACATTTAAAAAAAAATGAAAGCCACTAAACTATTTCAATTTCCACCTATCGCCGAGGCTTATTCTTCCTTAGTCTATACTACTACGCGTCCCAAAGATCCGATGATATTCTCGTTAACTAAACTAACCCCAGATTGATCAATGAGAGTCAAATTCTTGCAATTTGGTTTGTTTGGCTTTGCTTCACTGTGATTATCAAAGTTTTAATCTTATGTAGCACAATTTTTTTCAGGTACTGGCTAAATATAATTGTGATAAAACTGATAGTTGACATTTGACTTTGGCAATTTCTTGGTGAATTGAATGAACATAATGATGCTATATGATACTGCTTTAAAAAAAAAACTTTTTTATTTTTTCTACTAAGTCCAGGGCCGTAGCCACATTGAGGCAAGACGAGGCTCTTGCCTCGTCTGAAAGTTTAGGCAAAAATGGGAATTTCCAACTTAGAAAACGGATTTTTCCAAAAAATTCATGCTTTTAGCAGTACTTGGTATTTCCACAGGGATTACCGTTATTGCACGCACGTAGCACTAGTTCTAATACTGTTACTGCAATCACGTTGCTTATCATCAAAACACAATCGAACCTTAGAGTCTCAAACTAGTGCTTATTACTGCAATATTATTTTTGCCAAATATTTTTTCAAGGTATTTTTCTGGATGACTACGGTTGTCTGCTGCATTTTATTTGTAGTTATGGTTCCCACTTCCCACGGCAGAGAGTTCAGGGTACAGTGCAAAGGTGTTGTTTTTTTTTTTAAATGAGAACTAGTAAAAAATAAATAATAATAATCAATTGATGTTAATTATTATTATTATTATATGAACTCAAGAAAATAAAAATCTAGATTTTCATCTAATTCCTTTAATATAACTTTTTCACTAGTTTTTATATTTTTTTTATTTAGTTTTATTTATCGATATTACAACAAATAGTTACTTAGTTCAATATTTCCCTTTAGTTTTTTGAATCATTATTTTGTATACCTAATTATTATTTATTACCATTGAATATTATTTTATTAATAACAATTAACAATAATAATTATAATTATTGTTCTAATAATAATAATTATTAATGTTAGTGCTATTATTTTTATTATAATGATTATGATAAATAACATTAACACCAACTACTATCGTCGTTATTAGTTATGTATATCTATATATATGACTTACTTATCATATAAAATAATATATTATTTAATGTGTAAAAATAATATAACATTAACATAAAATTACAAAAAATTAATGATGCTATTTATTGAATTGTTATTATAATGACTCTGAGATAAAGTTGTTAACCTATTTAGTTCACTGAGCAGCTCCATTATATATATATATTACTATAATTAATAATAATGTAAATAATAATAATTTTTTATGGCTGCGATTATTATTTTTCGCAGCTAACAATAATATTGATATTATATTACAATACTTATGAAAAAAATGATGATTATCATCATTATGATAAATAATAATTAATTTACAGCAATACACAACTTGATAAGCTACTCTATTCATTCTTTTATACTTGATTAGTGGTAGTAGGAGAAATGTTGCACTATTTACATATACCCACATCTCACAATCATGTTAATTACTACTACCCTTCTTTGCTTGAGTTATTTGACGTTTTCATTATTTATTATTTTCCTGCCATTTTGTTATTTTCATTAATAATAGCAATAAATTTGTTAC
Organism: Cryptosula pallasiana; assembly: GCA_945261195.1. Taxonomy (NCBI): domain Eukaryota; kingdom Metazoa; phylum Bryozoa; class Gymnolaemata; order Cheilostomatida; family Cryptosulidae; genus Cryptosula; species Cryptosula pallasiana. The sequence goes on along the minus strand of OX183134.1, from coordinate 38,230,366 downwards.
CACTGGTAACTAAACGATTATTATAGTTCTGATTATTACTGCAACTACCACTACCATCAACACAAAATTTAGGGAGAAACTTTATTTTTATGGGACACTTAGCAAATGCTAAGTAGTAAACTTACATACATCCTGGCACTCGCTATGGGGTACTGGCACCTGTGATACATAGCTATCAGCAAGGAAGAAAGAGATAATTATACTAGCAGACATTGCTCACAAACATACTTACGAACAAGAACTTATTGCTACTGGTATTGCCAATCAAAGCGCATTCAACTTTGTCTAACATGACCATCATTGCAAGTTCTTTTTATTGACGTGAAAGATGAAACAAATTAATTGCAACAGGTTCATGACTGCAGAATAGAGCAATCGATCTTGAACTACCTGTGTAATATGAGGCTTGACAGCTTTTTTCTCTCTCAGTTTAACTTCATTTATTGGTGTGTAGTAAAACAACAACGCCAGAAAATTGTCTCATCTGTGTGGGCATACAAATATCTCATATGTATATACATCATGCCATGTATTCATATGAACTTGGCTCATAGATGTTTCAAATCACTCAAAATTTGTTCATAATACAACCTCTTGCAGATGCTTTGATTTTTTGTCTTTTTATGGTAAAACCTGTAAAAATGCTTTGGCGGCTAGGGCGCTGCCCTGGACCCCGCCAGGGGCCTTGGCGGCCCCCTGGACCCCCGGCCTTGTGTGGGTGATTGCCTCCTCTGATAATAAATCCTGGCTACGGCCCTGAAGTCACTATAATATTTCAGTTTCTAAGCATAATATCATAGCAAGCTAATATATATATATAATATATATAATACTTTATTACCATGATTTTGAAAAAAAATTTTCATGAAGTACCAAAACTATAAGAAAAGTCAAAAGGCAAAAAAACGCAGAAAAAAAGAAGTTTACGGATTTGATTACACAATTTTTTGATTTACTCGCACAGAATCAACTTATTGTATTTGGCTATTTTATTGGCTCGCAATTGATGAGCCTATAAAAGCTTTTTATTCTTTCAATATCTAATTTTTGGTTAATTTGAAACGATTCTCAGACAGTGTTGGCGTTTGGAGAAAGAAGAATATTTCAAATATGTTGCTAGAAGTTTTTACAATAAATATTACTTTTCTTAGGCATTCTGAAAACTCAGTTTTGCTGGTGATTCTGAATTACTGTCTTCCATGTTTCATGAGCTACTGATATTTCTCTACTTACATAAACCTGCAATCCAAATTACAACCGTTATTTGTAGCAGTAAATCAAACTTTTTTTGTTATTTACGTTACTAGTGCTGTGGTTGAGATACTCATATCTAACGCGGATAGATTTATGGATGTGATGGGACATGCGTATTTTGACTCAGGCATGGTAATGACTCCATTTCGAAGACTTATTCAGAAAATGCCAGGTACTTAATGTCTATAACTTGCATTATGTTCACGAATTGCTCGCTACCACACCACAAGTGTTCAAACTGCAAGGTGTTAATTATTAGAATTAGTTTTAAACCGATACAAATAAAATATAACTTATGCCTTTTTATTGGATATTGTTTATTTATTAGCTTTTCTATTCTTTCAATGATAGAGAAAAACGCGCAACCTGAGAAAGTTTTCAAACAGTGGGGAACCCTTGTTAATTATGGGGATTTTTGGGTTTCCCCACTGTTTGAAAACTTTCTTAAGTTGCCCGTTTTTCTCTAATAAAGAGGCATCATTAATTTTTGTCCTGTTTTAATTGAGGAGATGCCTTCCTTTACTTTATTCAGCATCAGAGACAGCGACATCGTCTACTCCCAAGCATTAGAGCTATAGCTGGTCTAGTTTAGATTTATTTTTTACTGTTTCTGGATGTTGTTGCATATCTTCTATTTTCTAGCATCAAGTTTTTGCTGTCCAAGTTTGTAATTGCTACTTCATTATTATTTAATTGGTTAACTCAACAATGACGCAAATCTGGGGGTCACTTTTTAACATATAGCTTCAACATTACACCATCCTCAGTCTTTTTTGCTTTTTTTTGAGATTGTGGCCCTGCAACATTATCACATTGACGCTGGTGTGAGCATGTTATTGGCTTTACCATTTGTTCATATAAACAAAGTCTTATCAACCTGTCTGAAAGTGTTTTCCATTTCGAGTTTTTAGTTGGATTTTTTTTCTTTTTGCTTGCTGATAGTAATCAAGTATGAGTGAAATCATTGCAGGAAGCAAAATCAAAGCTCAACAGTGAAGGCGATGAAGAGAGTATAAATTCTTTATTACTTTGGCTATGCTTCATCAAATAAGATTCCCAGAATAATCTAAAAGTTGAACAGCAGACTACCGAAATGGTTGAAAACAAGCGCCCACTATTGACAATAGCTTTTCAGATCGCAGCTTTACTATATGCGGTGTACCCCAGAGCTAAATTCTTGGACCAACTCTTTTTTTAATCTATATAAATTGCCTAGCCTTCACAATTAAAACCATGGACCCAATTTCATATGCTGATGATACAGACTGGTTTTATGATTCAAAGGCACTTAATGGTGAAGTTGAAATTGTTAATTTTGAATAACAGAAAGTAAAAAGTTGGTGCAAGCAGAACAAGCTAACAATAAATATGGTAAAAACCAATTTTGTTATAATGAAAATCTGGCAAAAGAACTTTCAGTTTAAAAAACCTGCACGCTTTGTGGAAACAACTTATGTCTTTCAATTCAATTCAATTTTTAGTTATTCAACTTGATAAAAGTTTGATGTGAAAAATTCAAACTAACCATGCAAACAAACAAATTGGCTATTCCTCAAGATTATTTCACTAATGCGCAAAGTTCCTCCCAAGATCTTCTCTAAATCTATGATACATTTATTCATTCTAAACTCAGATGTTGCTCAGAAACCTTGGGCAAGGCTCCAGGATGTCATATCAACAAACTCTTAATTGCCCAAAAACGACTCCTGAGAAACATATTCCAAAAACCACCGTTGATCCCATCTTTAGCCTTGAGTGCTCAACTGAGAGGGCTACCGATAAATAAACTGGACTGTTGCAAAGTTTTGCTGATGGCCCATAATGAATTTTACAAATCTAAACGAGATTAGTTAATATAAAACAAAATCTTCATTAATAAATTTGCGTCTGCCCAAATCGAGCTTCGCTGAAGGTCAAAGGAAAATTGAGTCTCGACGATCATCATATTGGAACAAATTACCAGTGCATTTGTGCAAAAAATTCCATCTTAAAGAAATTTAAGAGTGATGTCAAGGAACACCTGCGGCTTTAGGGTTGAGATGAAACAACAGTAAATTGACTATCCAGGCCCAGTGCCTCGACTAGCAATAGTTCTCTTTCTGTTTTTGTCTATCTTTGCTTTCCATTTGGTTTTTTTTCGTGATGAAATTAACACACGCACGCGTGTATACGCAGGATGATAATTATACGCTCTACCATATGCTGATGTGAATATTGTGATCATAGAAACTTATACCAAGCTATATAACTAGACATAAGCACACCCTGTTACAGACTAGTATAAGGCATGAAAAAATATTTATTAAGTTGCAGTTTTACTGTACGATTAACGTTCTAGTAGCCTTAACCTTTCGTGCAAGTGCAAATGATACATATATTTACAGTCGATGGCCCCTCTAGCCTATGTAGCCAATCTGCGTCAACATCACAGTTTTTAAATTTTACATTTTGCTCGAAACTTGCAGCCAATTGAAAAGTTTTTCGAGGCCAATTTGGTTTCCAATTCAATAAATGCAGTTTAATGTATTTGAAGTGTTGTTTTGCCTTTTGATTTCTACTTTATTTATTATTTATCACTGATGAGTGAACAACCTGTATAATCAGCTGATCCCCCTAGTCATATAAAATGAGTCTACAGGTTATTAATAATGACATCAAACTTGCAAATTATTATTCATGCCCGTTGTTAACGCTTTCGAGGTTATGCAATACTGTGCAAATTAATGAAAATAATAGAGAAAACAACTCACAATTCTGAATGATTATCACATTGCTGATTATCCCATAAATAATGTGAAAACAGTTTTAATGGATTATCTGCTACAGTATTCTTGAACAAAAAAGGTGGAAGAAAATGAATGCCTTCCTGCAAGTTTATCATACAAAAAGTATGTTGAATTGATTAGTAGATACTTTTTAATAGATGAAAATTATAGCCGCAATTGTGGATTTTACATATCCATAGTTGACTTGTGATGATTTTTGATTATGAAAATATATATGAAAAACAATATAAAAAGTTTCAGAAAACATTAATCTAAAAATTCTAAAGTGTCATTCCGTTCTATTATTCAAATGATGCATTTTCCGAGTAACTGGTATAGTGAAAGTTTCACAGGGTGGTTGCTGCGTTTAATTTTTTTACTTGGCAGTTACTTTTGCAAAATGTGAAGACCCCGGTTTTGTAGGACTTTCATTTTGAATGAAGTATCGCTGTATACAGTGCAGCAGTGATGCATCAGTGATCTTTGACTCCAAGGATGGTTATTTCAATTTCACATTGTCAAGTTTTCCTGCCTTTTCTACCTTGAAGATACATTTAGGAAGCAGCTGTGTCAGCGAATTTGTGAATGTTTTACCTAAGTTTAAATATTTGATATTTTGGCAAAATAAATTTGACTACTGATATTTTTTCACCGAATTTTTTTATTCAGGTATGGCTAAGAAAGCGTTGGATATGTGTAAACTTCAAGATTCACAAGTGCAATGGTATCTACTGGAGGATACTGAACTGATAAAGACTTGGATAAAAGGTAAATGTTTAACAATATTTAGTAAAGCACTGATTTTTATTTGAAAAGCACCTCAAGTACTGCTTTTTCGTTCCAAAGACAATAATTTATCTTTGCTTGAATTATTTATTTATCAAATATCCATTATATTGTTAGACATTTGTATGGTAGCCTTTCGTAAGCTTCTAGATTCAAACTAGGTAAGTTATAACAAGTAAAATGAACAATGGAAGTATTTCAAAGAGTACTTTATTTTTTCACTACACTAGCTAGTAGTAATTCAAGAGTTTATGTTTATTATTATTGTTATTTAGTTATCGTATGCCTCGTAATTTTCTCGAACAAGTTGTTTTTGGTTGTATTTTACTTAACTTTTTTTATTGTAAATGCTTTTTCCACAAACAAGTGTGATTGCATGATGCTGCAAACGATGCTGCAAAGTCGTTTGATTTGGTGAGACAAAGCTTTAAAAAAAATCAACAATTTGACTTCTATTTGAATTTAGTACTCAATGTTGACGTTATACTCGTTGACAAACGCCAAAATGAGCATTGATTGATGCCTTTGAAAAAATTTAGTTATCAGCAAGCCGATTTCCGTTGGCTGAAGATGGTCACTGATGATGAAATGTCATGTCGAGCGTATCAAAAATGCATTAACGGCAAAAAACTTCTGCGGTGTAGGCAGCTTGTTGACAACCAATCGGAAGTTTGATTGCAGTCACCATGTGCTGGACCATTTCTTCCAATGCTTCTGTCAAACATTGTTGAAAATGAACGAAAAGACTGATCAAGTAAAACAAACCAAATTTATCATGTAAACAATTGAAAAGTTTTTAAAATCATTGTAACTTTTTTACATTTGTATTGTACATAAAACATCGGAGTAAACTTTTGCCACCTTCAATTCACATGCTCTTTTGTATGAATATATGTTTGTTGAGTTTTCTTCAGTTGATAAATTTTCCATCACCGTACCAATGGCTTTTGTGAGCTCGATTCACATCGCCAACCTTAAGGGTGCTTTCGGATACCCTACGCGTAGGGCTTTACGATGGGATTAAACGAGACCATTCGGAAACCCTCTCGTTGAGGACCAAAAAAAGATAGCAGCTATGGGCAATTTGGGCTCAGCGAGGTAGGTAGCGTCATTGAGGGTATAGATTTGTCTCCATCTACCTAACAATTTCAACCAGTCAACTTATTAATCACTGTTTCTCCCCGTTTTAAGTCGTGACAATGCATTATAACGTATATAAAAAATACATAAGACGATAATATAATCGTAATTAATTTTTGTTTGTAAAGAAACTAAAGTGGGCTCTCTTTAGCTATACAGTTTTCATAGACATTGATGGAAACAAAAAAGTCTATGGTTTAAGCGCAAGCAACTTCCGTTAAACGACGGTCATCGATGAGCCCTCAACGACTGTTTAACGAGTGCCCTACCCGTAGGGTATCCGAAAGCACCCTTAGTCACTCTCCACCAACAGCGTGCGTTTGCAGGCTTTAATTTTAACCAATCAGTGTTGCAACGATTAAGGATTGTTGTTTTTTGTGATTTGATAAATGATGTTTTTCTACCAAGCAGTGCTGAGAACCAGTCGCAAAACTTCAAGCCATGAGTGCCTTAAAGTCATTTAACACAAAGTCACTACTCATGTCAAGCACTTTTACATGTGGAGCAGTTCAAGCTGCATGTTTTCTCAAGTAGAAACAAGCAAATCAATTTAGTTACTTGATTTGCTGACACCTCAATTTAAGTTAATTACCCCCTATATTCTGACTTGGTTGAAGCTTCACATAAGCCATCACTTTGGAAAGCAGTGAAGAATAATTCTCATCGGCATAATGAAACATAACGATAGTGTAACAAAATAACAATTTTATAGAATAAGAAAAAAATAATGCACAACTATGTAAATTTAAAAAATTTGTCATTATTAGTAAAGTGTCGCAAAATTATGCTTGAAACTCGATTTAAGTTAATCCGAAAGCAAGCATGTTTTTAAATAAAATGCTCTCGTTAAACATATACCTATTATGTCACAAATCAGAGCCTTATTTTGAAATTGTTTTCATAAAGACATCTGTTTTTCCTCCACAATTTCTTTTACTTCTGATGGGAAAATCTCAACCAAGTTTACATTTCAGAGCAACAAAAGATGCAGATTTTAAATATGACAAGATGTTTTGTTTTCGAAAAAACACACTATAACAGTAATCACAACAATAATCTTCCTACCAAGCCGAAAGAAGATGACTGTATGGCTAAAATATATTAAAATGCTTGAGATCTTCTGACAGTTTATTATTCTGCCTCATCGGTCCTTCATAGCTTCCTGTCAATCAATTGTGACTTTTTAACACGAAGAAAGGCGTATCTTTTGTTTGATTACTAGTTCTTGCATGTTTTTTTTACGCAAACATTTTTTCTACCTAACTGGTAAACTACTTAATTACACGCAATTATTTAATTATGCCATTAAACAGTTACTTAATTTCACTAATACTGTATACTTAGTTTTGACTAATATAGATACAATAGCTGCTAGTTTTTGTTAATTAAAGCCTGTCATCAGATTCTCACAAATAGTTTTCCATACGTAGACGATTCTGCGGAGACAAAGAATTCCATCGATGAGTATGTTAAGGACAGAGATAAAGTGAAGAAGAACCATCCACTCACTATGATGGTAAGGCTCAATTGTCTCTAAGCTTACGGAATAATTGTTGAGCAGTCAGCTCTAAATCCTCTGCATGTTATTCCCTTAATTTCTATAGGCTTCTTCCAGCAGAGATTTTTTCAAAATCACACAACTATCATTTATTCGTGTACATGCACACCTATTTCTGTTGATGTTTATATATGTGAAACGCCTGTAGCCTCAGTTTTACCTGACTATGAAGAATAGTCCTTAAAGCTCCCATAACACGGTAAAACAAGTGGCCTCTACTGGAAAGAGTGGCTCTTTTTACCTGGGAGTAAACATTTCAAATTCATTTTTCACAAAAATCACCAAGTTATCAATGCTTGAAAGGGATTTTGGCAGCACCTGCTCAGAGGCGATGTGCCTTTTAGCAGCCTTTGATTGCATCATGGGTTAATAATGTGTCGGTCTAAATAGTTGTGAAGTGCGCGTGCTCGTGACCTGTTTTTAAAAACTGCATTAGCCACTTTCTTGAACCATTCTATGAATAGTCGTTCTGTCTATGTTGACAATTTTATTTATGTTGCATTTTTTGTATATTCATCACAACTAATAACTAGCTAGAAGATAATAATAGTAGACATGTCTAACTCGGAGATAGAATGTGTTCCATTTAAGGCCATTTCTGGGTTTGAATTTGAGCTCAAGAGAACAGCAGCTGATGGTAATTTGGAGCAACTAGATGCTCATTGCGATGATGTGTATGTGCATTTAACTGACCTTTTTATCATGTATGATTATAATAATATTAATTATTATGATTAATAGTAGTGGTAGTAGTTATTATGGGTAATACTGACAGTTACTACTCGATAGTAGTAGTGACAGTGAGCCATGTATGATTATTAATAACTTAATATATAATAAAACTAGTATTAATATTATTATATATATATAACATAATTATTATTAATTGAAATATTATTATTATGCAACACTATTATTAATTTTTTTTAACTGCGATAGTGGCAATTTTTCTCTAATTGTACATGGCTCACTGCTGTGGTAGTGACATATCATCGTTGTTGTTGTTTTAATTAGTAAGTCAGTAGTAATGCTGACAGATAAATCATTGTTGTATTGTTGTAATAGTTTATAAATCCTAGTAGTTAGTTATTATTAGTACGGCAATAATAAGAATTAATAAATGGTGAAGATACTTGAGTTAATTTAATAGTAATGAATATTAATAAAATAATGATTGTGAATTTAAGAATTGTAATGCTTATTATTTTTCATTGTTAATTAATTGTTTATTATAATTGTGTTAGCATTATATTAGTTCTGTTATTATTTTCTTTGTTAAATCCTCTGCCAGAGACGTTACAATGAGTTTGATGCACAACAGGCGAAAAGTAATAGTAATAATAATGACATGTCTGTCTGTCTCATAACAAAAAAGTTGTTGAAATGGGAACTTGGAATCGATAAACAAGTATGTATAAATTAATAATAATATTACTTATAGCTATTATTAAATTGATAGTAATGATTATTGTAATACGGTCATTTTTTTCATTACATTATTGTTTACAATTATCCTGTCCTATTTTTGTAACTACTATTACTATAGATAATCATGATAATAATTACAATAATAATTATAATTGCTAAATTGATAAAACTATCATGAATGTATAAATAACACCAATAATGTTGATCATTGCGACTTATAGCAGTCATTCACATTTCTCATTCATCATTATTCACTCCTCTAGACAAAAGCTGGAAAATTGATTTTAAATTTCTCGGTTGCAAAAAATTCAGTAAATGACCATTGATGCAAAAAATCATTATTAATCACAATGTTATAATTTTTAGTATATAATGATTACTATGAGTATAGCTGGGTGTAAGTGTAAATATCATTACTATATGGATCGGTAATAAATTAACGTGCTAAAAAGGATGTTGATGAATAATTATCATGCTGTCAAATAATAATATATTGAAGAGTAATGGCGAGCAACAAACTGCGATGAGCTTGAATGACTTTTTTTACCCCCAACTACTACTATTTGAAACAGCTGGTTGAATGATATTTTTACAGTTCCAGCCATGGTTGTCTTAATTTATTGTCTGTGCATTTCTTACCCAAAGTAAACATTTAGTATCATTTAGTACTTTACAAAAAAAATGTTTATCCGTTATGTAAAATGCTTTTTCTCCTAACAGAACTCGTGAGACTACTACACAACTGCGAAAGTCGGCAATTGCAATCAAACAGAAGTTTTTTGTTTTGTTTTTTTGTTTACTTATTTCCTCACTCGACCTGCAACTTCTCTATTGCTTGCTACACCACTGAGCTTTGACAGAAGCTGGGAGACATTAGAGGTATGTTGATTTGTTTGTCAAACCTAGTGACTGCTCAGAAGCTACCATATCCTTTTTAGAGAACTATGGTCATTGGCTTGCAAAAGTAGGCACATATCGATCCTTCAAAACTATTTTGGTGTGACAGATCAGATTGCATTTAAACTCAAGCATCAAATTTTCAGCATACTCTGCGACAAAAAAGTTTCTTCTTGCACCACTACCTGGAGACTAAATAGCATTGACGCATGGAACACATGCCTAACATGAATAATGCTTCCTATTTCAGCTCATTTCTAATTATTTTTAGTTGTGTTTTTAAGCAGAGCAGCTTTTTGCTTTCTATAACAAGTCTTGTTGAGAAGAACTAGCTGCAGAAAGCAAAATAAAGGTTGCTTACAGTATGTTGGTTTTCTTCTATGAGCAGTCACAGTTGGGATCAGCTGTGAAGCTTTATTTCTCACAGTTTCATATCGAACAGTTCCATCTTCGTCGAGTTGCACAGGATGATGAAAGTTCACATTTTGGTGTTATGTTGCCATTTGTGCCCCGAAAGACAAAATCAAATTATATTATTGCAGTGCAATGACATTACTTATGAGGTCAGTCATACAGGACCGTGTACACATGAAATTAACAGATTTTTTTTGCTGTGAACCTAACATACAGCAAATATTACTGTTACGGTGTCACATGAACATTCATATGAAGCCAGAATATTATTTTAAGCTAAAGGCTTTTTCTACTTGTTTTTTCCATTAGCGATGTAACTGCTTTTGTTTCTGCTTTTTAATATGAAGCTAGAAGAATCGACTATAAAAGAAATGTTTTTGCCTGAAATAATCAGTATTTTCTAAAGTTACGAATAAACTTTTACTCAAACACTGGAACGGACTCATTGAATCCAGCAACAAATTGAATTCACCTACTTCTAGTTATACAGAAACATAACAGAAATACATTGGCGACGAGAATCGGAAAACTTGATTGTACCACGAAGGAATCCATTTTTACAAGTGACAGCTAAGAGCTCCAAACATGGCTGAAGCAATTGATAAACTTGTGGAACTGTTCACACAACAGCAAGAAGAAAGACAACAGGAAATCAACTGACAGCAAGAAGACAGAGAACAGGAAAACCAGCGACTACAAGAAGAAAGAAAACAAGAATACCAGCGACAGCAAGAAGAAAGACAACAGGAATACCAGCGAAAGCAAGAAGACAACAAGAAAACCAGTGACAGCAAGAGTTGATAAATCTTCTACTTCAAGAGGTGAAAGACAAGAAGGCAGCAACGGTAGCTATACCAAAATTTAATGAATTTGATTCAACAACTGAGCTACTCACAGACTACATGGAAAGATTCAACACCTTTGTTACTGCAAGCTCAATACTGGAGGAAAAGTACTGCAAGTTTTTCTGAACAATCAATGACCAGCATTATACAAACAACTACTAAGTAACATGACAGCTCAATTAACTACACCAACTCCCATTAATGAGTTGACACTGAATGAAATAGTTGGATTTTTGAGGAAACAATATGACCCGGCACGTTTTATTGTGCGAGGACGCTACAAATACCGGAATGACATGCAGCGCAAACCAGGGGGACGATTCACGAACTTGCAGCAAGGATACGCCAAGATGCTACAACTTGTGCATTTACTGACATTCAAGACCCACCAGACGAAGCACTGAGGACTAGGTTCATATGTTCTGTGAGCACTGAAGCTGTATTAAAATCACTTTTCAAGGTTAAGGATGAAGAGCTTACTTTCAACAGAGCTATTCAAATTGCACAGGAGAATGAGGAAGCAGCTAAACTTGCCAAAGAGACTGAACAACAGAAGGAGCCATGCTACAGATGTGACAGAATGGGACATCAACACAGCTAAATGCAGTTTTTGCTCAAAATTTGGACATGTAGAGAGAGCTTGCATTAAAACGAAAAGAACTCATTCCAAACCAGTAAATAAGATTGTCACACTGCACACTACATTGACTTCCACAAAATTTGTTCCAAGACTACATGAGGAGATAGAACTACAAGCGAAAAGTCTCACCATTTGAGCTTGACACTGGAACCTGCGCAATTTTTTATCACAAGATATCTGGAAGCAATTAGGGAAGTCTCTCCTTCAACTTTCACAAGTCGACTACGAATCAGCCTCAGGACACATTATTGAGACTATTGGAAGATTTGAATTTAAAGCTAGACTACTTTTTAAAGAAGACACAACTCTTCAGTTTGTAGTAAGCACTGTCGAAGGTCTCAACCCCCTTGGACGATCAACTATTCAATGGCTAAACATTTCCATCGATGATAAATTACAGGAGAAAACAATTTCTACCGCAACTAGTGCTAAACCTGATACAGTCTTGCAGAAGGAATGCAGAAAGCTATGTGATTAATTTCCGGATTTGTTTAAAGATGAACTTTGATGTCTCAAGGGCTACCAGCTGGAGATTAAATCTAAATCCCCAGCGACACCTAAATTCTGCAGAGCCCTCCCAGTACCATTTGCACTACTCGACGACTCAAGCGAAGCTTATGATGCAGCAATTTCTAAAGGCATTTGGGAACCAACACAATTCGATTGACTAAGACACACCAGTGGTACCTGTGAGGAAACTGAAGCGACCAGGACAAGTGTCAGAAGACATCAGAGTATGTAGAGATTGTTCTAAGACAGTAAACCCGCAACTGGAATTGCACAGACAGCTCATCCCAATTCCTGAGAATTTGATCAGAAGATTAGGAGGACACGGCTATACTAAAATAGATCTCGCAGACGCCTACAACCAAATACCTTTAGCACCATAAAGCCAGAAAAGATTAGCTTTGTGTACACATCGAGGAGTCTTTCTACAGACTAAAAGACTTTCTACAGTGACTGAAATTAGAAGCTATTCAGTTCGAGATGTTTGCTATGCACTCTACCATGGACCAAGATGAGTTGGACTACTAGGATGGGTTCGTGCAATTGTTACCAAAGTCTATGAAGCCCGCTGCTTGATTGTGAAAGTTGTTCCACAAAGACCCGCATGGAGATGTCGCATTGAGCGGCTGCAAACTAGATGCCCAGCTGATGATGACATTAATCCTGGAGAAGAATCAAAAAAGAAGCTGTAACTCTACTCATGGCTATACCTTCTTTAGAACCAATACAAAGCCCTCCTAAGCAGAACAGACAAAACCCTAGGCTACCAGATGGTGATGAACAGACCGACACAATACCCGATGATCCAGACGAAAGAAACAGATCTAACAGGCACGCCTTTAACTTGATGTCACATGAACATTCATGTAAAGCCAGAATATTATTTTAAGCAAAAGGCTTTTTCTACTTGTTTTTTCCCATAGCTATGTAACTGCTTTTGTTTCTGCTTTTTCATATGGAGCTAAACATAGCTACAAGCATTGACTATAAAAGAAATGCCTTTGCCTGTAATAATCAGTCTTTTTTAAGTTAAGAATAAACCTTTACTCAAACACTGGAACTGACTCATTGAATTAAGCAACAAATTGAGTTCACCTACTTCTAGTTATACTGAAACATAACACTTATATAATTCAATATTGGAGGGCATAAACGGAATTACAGACAGTACTGAACTACACCAACCTACATTGAGAAATTCCAATGCAAATAAATATATTGTGAAAAAAATGATGATATAACTGGTCGATAAATATGGATTCCTCTGAACCCTTTTTTCGCTTAATTCATATTGTGAATAATTTTTTAATAAATAATAAAAAAAAATAGAATGCAGTAGAAATCAGTAAACAAGGTGATTTACAACGCAATATACTTTTTAAAATTCTGCTTTCATCTAATGTAAGTTTTTTTTCATCCATTAAATTTCCAACTTTACTTGACAGGTCGACACAATTTTTCTGTTATAAAATATACTAAAAAATTTTATGTGCCCTAGCTAATTATAATTATTATTATCGCCATTGACTACTACTATGATTACTGTTGCTCATGTTATCGATGCACTGTTGTATTATAATATAATATTAATACATGCAGTTATTGTGTAATAATAATGAGGTTGCGAACTACATTACAGTCGGCATATTATCCTTCATTGACTATAATAACAATATTAATTATTATTTACGTGACCTTCTTTTTGCTACTCTTAGATGACAATTATCATAATATTTCAAAAGTTGCAAGGAGATATCGTCATTATAATAAAAAATTAATGTGATAATAATGATAAGGATTATATAATTATTTTCTGTTTTACTATTTATTTATTACCAATTTGATAAACTATAACCCTTATTATTAGTTATAATTAATAATAATAATAAATAAATGCTTATTTTTATTAGTACATTAGATGATCATTACTACTACAACACGCTCAACTCACACTTTGGTGACATTGGCTTTATTCATTCCCATAATATTGCTGAAAGCATCATTTGTAAAATGTTTGTAACACAAGGCAGAATATTTGTCGGGTTTGAACTGCTCCTTTTTGAGGCAATTAGTCCAAACTTGTACCAAAACTAATGCAACTTTTTTTGCCACTGAAAAAGGTGTCGTTTTTTCTCAGTGCAATGTGCAGCTGCGCATTCGCACTTTTTTCTTGGCTTTGCCTGCAGAGTTGTAGCGCTAAATTTTCCTGCAGTGGATTTTATGTTGCATAAAAAAGTCCAAATAAAATAATATCATATACAGGTAACCAACTATTGCAATGCTGTTCATGATCTAAAATAAGTGTTGGCCAATAAAGAAGTGTACTGTAAAGAATAGCAATCATTAGTGGATGCAGCTGAACAGATTTTTTCTTGTTGTGTTACTGTGGTTCTGAAACACCACTCGCAAACAAGGCGTCCAAGATTCCTAGCCTATATTGTCATATAAACCAAGCTTTGCTTCTATATCCAATTTGCTTTTTATTTTCATCAATTTTTATAAGCATGGAAAGCTCATTTAATTTTTGATTTCTATTATTTTTCTTAATTTGCATACAAATATTACATGACCTTAACGTGCCAAGAGTTTCTAATTGGTCTCAGAACAATCTTTTACAATAATAAATTCCAGGAAAAAAGTTCATGTTTGGAAGTTTATTTTATATTGATTTGGGTTGATGCACTGTGGAGATGTTGAAAATGCCAGTTTGTTACATCACATTCTGCCTCTGAACAGGTCCTGCCAAAATCACTTCCAAACATTAATAGCTGGGTGAATTTTGTGAAAAGAAACTTGAAAATTTTTACTCTCACGTAAAAATAGCGACTCTTTCCGGTGGATACCACTTGTTTTACGGTGGCACGGGAGCTTTAAAGAGCTTAGGACTCACTTTATGAGACAGACGTTGGATGTGGAGTTGTTCCCTCATTGAGCATTGTAAAACTAATGGGAAAATTAATTTATAGTGACGAAGTTGCAATAGGTCTATTGAGGTCTATGGAGGTTTATGGCTCCATGGTCAACAGCAGGGGCTATCTGCGATCGGCAGCTCCAGTTTAACATTGCATGGTACATTTAAATAAGTCATTGTTACATTTTCATTAACTATTCAGTTTCAAATTAACTTTTGAAACTCCTCATTATTGTTATTTAGTACTTTTGCGTTGTCTCTAAATTAGGAAGTATTTCAGGTTTAATTATTGTCTTTGTTGTGAAAAAAAATGCCGGAAATATAATTTTTGGCAACTTTTTTTCCATTTTGTATTGGTATTGAACTGTACTAAATAATTTTAAACCTGAAAATTGTTTTTGTAATAGAAGTTATTCATTGGTTTTGTTTTATTTTTCATCACAAAACGCTGTCACCTGAAGGCTGGTGTGTACGTATTAGTGACTTTACCAAAGATAAATGAAATTGCTGACTGACAAGAATGACTTCAAAAATATTAAATCTTGTTGCAATCTCATCATTTTGCAATTGCAGAAGTCTTTGCACAATGTCAATAGTTGGGAAGCCATTTTTTTTTACAAACGAACCAAAATTTTGAACACACGCTTTATAGCTTTATATAATTTATTGCGTCTTTGGGAAAAGACTTGCGATTAGGTTAGTGTATAGGAATTGCCTTACGGGCGAGAGGGCATCTCTGTATCTTTTTTAAACGTATTTAAAGATAAAAAAGTTTAAATCAAGTTGAATCCGATAAATATTATGCGTTCTTAGCCATTTAAGAATGATGATGAAAAACTAAGTATAAAATAATGATGAATACTTTGCAGACATTTGAGTTTGGTAAAATTTTGGCCAGTTTTATTGGCTTTAGCCAGTCCTCTAAATAAAATATTATTAAATGTGTTTAGCAATAGAGGAAAACCCTGCCGCTACAGTTTAAAATTGTTGTGTTTGGGTTGGTGGTGCTTTTTTCTTCATTTTCCTACTTACTTGAGAAATGTGTGCATCTCTCTGTCACCTACGTAAATGCCATCACAATTTATTTTTATGATTAAGCATTTTCTCTCGAATGTGTATACTGATAGTTTAGTTTTAAATTGTTTTAGTGAAGCTGCGCTCTTTTCGCAAAATGCTTTTTTATTGCTCTAGTTTATATACTCAACTTGCAATTTTTGTATTTCAATTTTGCCGGTTTTTTGAAGTTGGTTCGAGTGTTTACATTGATAGTATGTATAACTGAGGTGAAAGTAGAGGGAGGCAAATAAGCATGTGAAAATGACGGGCAATACTTTTAGTGAATTATTATATGTTTTGCTGAATCACTCTGTAAAACTGTTTGGGTACAAAACTGCTACGATAAGTTAAAACTGTGTTTTCTTGATTATCAAGCTGGTCTTGGTTTTAGGTAAAAGATGAGGCAAAGCATCTTCTTTTTCATCCATTAGTCAACAGGTTGCTCAAGCACAAATGGACAACTGTGGGACGAAATGTGTGCATTGCTAATTGCCTTCTGCTGGGTATACTCATTGCTTGTATCACCGCATATGCGCAGATAGTACCTTCTCCAGAGTCTATGTAAGTTATTACTTTTTTGCCTCATATGCATAACCATGCATTGCTGTACTTATGTTTGATCAAGCTGGCCAAGAGCTACTCGGTTTTTTACCACAACTCATGTTTTGTGGAATGCAAATGTTTTCAATGATTAGCAAGTTTAAACATGCTGTTGATTGAGACATGACAAGCTTAAATTTGCTGTTTTTTGCTAAAAGATGCTAAAGAATCATTTTATAATGAATATATTTATCGATAAAATGAAAGGAATCATCAATAACAATATTATTGCTCAAGCGGATGGGATTTCTCATAGACTGAGGGCATAGAATCAATGCCACCTCCACTGGCATAGTTTGAAATTTGCAATTTGACTGAAGTACCAAAACAAAAAAGTTATTTTAATTTCCAGTTTTAGTTGGTGCTGCATGATTTCAATTTGTACATTTAAAACAATGTAATCCATTTAAATGGTTCGTTTGACAAAAAATTTTCATTAGTCTGAATGTTTGTGGATTGGTTACCTGGTCGCATCCTAGATATATTTTCAGTTACCTTTATGTTATTTTTATTGTATCAGTAAGCTGTTTGTGTTTTCAATAGTTTTTTTAACACTCACAAAAAGAGTCAAATTTATTTGTATTATTGCTGCCATAAGTTTTATAGGGCTAATAAAAGTCAGTGCTATCCATAAATTGTTGTATTTTTGGTATGCAATCAGAATTCAAATATTTTACTCTGAACTTGTCTTTTATGCCACCTGGTTTGTCCTGAACACTTTTGGGGATTTTTGTCATTTTTGCCAACCTCCTGAACACTTCAGACATTTAAATTTTTTTCATGGAATCTCCTGCAAGCGCAATTATTGTTTTTGGTAGAGTGAAGACCAAGCCAATATTGCATCATATGTGCATTGTTCGGATAGACATGGTTTCGTGTTGATGATTTCCCTACCTTATCTCATATTTACCATAAATATGCTTCAGCCATTGATTTCTGAGGTGACAACATTTGCAATCATTAAAAGCAATCGATTCAAAGTATATCAATTTTTTCCCATCGCTCCCTGACACGTAGCAGTCTGAAGATATTTTGCTCAAACATGAATTATAATACTAGATCACTTGTATGAGTAACTGTTGTAAACTTAGTTCAATAAGTTTTTTCCTTCATCATTTGCATTTTGTTTATTGTAGTTACAGCGAAGAGGCTTTTCAACAATTTCAGCAACTTTCGATAGTCATTGAAACATTGTTCAACAATGGGTCTTTATTGATTTGTCAGAAACAACAATACCTTGATAACTCCACAAATTCTGATCTCACATCTAAACAAACATCAGCGATGGCGTGTGCAGTTTTTATTTTACTTATTGTAGCCATCAAAATGGTCGGTGAGGTAAGGATACGTCTATTGTGCTCTTAATTGCAATGATTTTAGATTAGTTTTCACATAAAGACCTTTTTTGACTTCAAGATTTACCCAATTGTGTTTTGGTAGTACGCAGTGGGTGTATTTTCGGGTTGGATCGATGAACATCTGCTATTATTTATGTTTGGGATCCACATCGCTAGGCAGCAAATGCATCGATCCAGGCGTTTACGTCTTATTATACAACAATAAGAAATAAAATCCTTCAATCCAGATCAGATAGTAAAAAAAATGAAATTTCAGTGTGCATTGTAGTGAGCGTACTTATTTTCACATGCGACGGTTATCGTGTCGTTGATTCCTTACTGGCAGTATTAGCATGATGCATCGGGAAGTAGCAGATAGTGGTAGCAAGTCAAAGAATAAACAGCTTTACACTTGTCGGGTTGACAACGTTTGTTTCACAGCAATTCATTGTTGCTTAACTATAAAATTGATCTCTATTTTAACAACATAGGTCTGTTTTTTATTATTGTTATTATTATGGTCAATCTATTTCCAATATATCAATATTGTACATGACAATCATAATAATTAATAATAATAAACAACATATATAATTTATAATATTAATAAATGATGACAAAATAATAATAATTGATAATACCGAGAATGAACTACTTTGAACATATGTCACCACATGGATATATATTACTTTTATGTTATTGATCGGTAGTGTTCGCGACCTAGAGTGTGCCTCGCAAGTTAATATTTTTTTGCCCGTGGGAGATGTATTGTGCGATCTTCTAAAAATATTGCTACCGGCCCATTTGCATTAAATAAATTGCACAAAGTATTATTTATTAAATTTGCAGAACAGAAAATAAACGTAAATGGTTCACAATAAATAATTTTATGAAAATTATTCGTTATCAATAATAAGCGCAGTTAACTGAGCAGGCCATGAAATATTTCTGCTCTGCAAAAATCGATTTGGTTATGTGTAAAAGTGGGGTGTCTTTAGTATGTTCCGCAACTCACATTTTACAGTCGTAATTTCCTTATAGCGACAAAAAGATTATCAATTCACTTATATTTATTTTAATTTATATTCAATCAATATCTATAGGAGGCACATATGGCTTGGTGGTTGAAATGTCTGCACTTCAACCGAAGATCTTAGTTTAATTCCCAACATGGTTCCCTGTGATATTTAGTTTCCTATAATCATACGCTGTCATGTCGGATATGAGCATGAAATAAAATTGTTCCAAGGAGGATTGCACTCTCTATATTACGGGCTTGTGCTGGTAAAAGACCCCCTCTGCCTCTTCAAAAGGGGGGCCGAGTTAACGTTAACGGCGAGTATGGGTGAAGGTTGCTACTTACACTGGGCACTAAATTACAAGGCTCATATTTTAGGTTGTACTGCAGGCACAGCAGAAACAATACGATATATCACTTTTGAGCTCCCCTTGAGCAGGGTTTAAGTTTAACTTAGTTTAGCTTGTGTAATTAGCTTTTTGTAACCAACATCTTGTCACTTTTCATCATAAATTTGAATTTAATTGTCGGCTTTTTATAACTTTTGGATGGTGGATAATTTATTTAGAAACTACATTTTGTAGACTTTAAATTTTGAATTAAATTTTAATTTTTTGATTATGCTGAATTCTTGATACACTTATTTGATGGAGTGCGTGTTGGTCACATGTATTTTAGTTACTGTTTAGCTTGTTTCTTGCATTTATGCACATATACACGTGCAATTTGCTATAAAGTTCCACTCTTGTAATCTTCTGTTACTTTTCTTCCTTAGGTTTATCAGCTGATACGTACTGGTTTGAAGGAATCCGTCAAGAAAAACGCATTTAAATGGGTTCTTTATGTTTTGGCCATCATTTTTGTATTTCCAGCTCCTTGTCCTTACTATAGAGAGGTAAACTGTTCTATACACAGCACCCATTTCATACCTGTTGTGTTGAAATTTTTAATTTGATTCATTGTTCTTTTTCTTATAAAGTATATATTTTGTGAGGGTGTCTTGTACTTTTATATTCCATTTCAATTATTTTTTTACTTTTGTTTCTGTTTAGCCATGGCAGTGGGAACTTGGCTCTCTGGCTGTGGTTATGGTTTGGATCGAGTTGTCTCTTGCCATCCGTAGATTTGAATACTTTGGTGGGATCTACATCATTATGTTTCTACACATCCTAAGAACCTTTTGCAAAGTGTGTCTTGCTGCATCTTTCTCTGTTATGGGATTTGCCTTGGGCTTTCAAATGCTTTTTTATGACCAGGTTAGTTATAATATTTATTATCTTTCCTTATTATTGTTTTCACTATGATTGAACATAAACTGTGATTGCTATTTCATCTTGTCCAATAGAAAAATACAAAATTATTAATGAATTGTCTACGATCGTTTATTGTTTTAGTAAAAAATAAATATTTCAAATCAAATTTCTTGGCAGTTGCTGTTGATTAATATGGTTAGTTTTATTTTAACATGTCTAGTTTTTTTAGGTTTTGGAGAGTGTTATTAAATACAGGAAAAACTAACTCGCCAAAGTTCTGCGATTGGTTATGCATAATTTGTTTTAGTTGAAAATGATTTGGGTAGTGAAATAGGAGCGGATTTCCAGATGGCGCCTTAAGGGCAATCGGGTTCTCATTGGCACAGGTGCCTTTTTGAGCACCAGGTGGTGTTACAATCATGCTTAGATAGAAGTTGTTGTGTTGGTTTGAGTTTTGGTATGGGCAAAAGTGTCTTTTGGTTCATCAGGTGGAATAGCAGGAGAGTCAGTTGGGTGACCTTTTGCACACCAAGTCATTAAGTATTTCTTACAATTATGTCTAGGCCATGGTTGGTGTACTGGTTTGTTGATTTCTGTTTGCATTTTGTCATTTTTTCCACAAAACATTTGATTACACCTAAGGTTCAAGTTTCAATTTGGACATCACTGCCTATCATTTGTTGCAGCAGCGTTTAAATCCCAGTTAATATATTGTTAAGAGCTTTTTTTGAACCTCAGCTGGTTTGTTATTGAGCATTAATGACTGCTTGTGTTTTGCAGTCCGTTTTACAAAACATTTGAGTCCACCCAAAAAGTTTATAATGGAAGAATATAGTTTTATCAAATGCAAGTTGTGACAATGGGCATTAATTTACTGGGCCATGATTGGTTAGATTTTCAAACGACAGTGCAATAACGCTGCTAGCATCAGCATAACTAACCGGATAACCTATTAAAACTAAAATTATATATTGAGTTGTTGAACCATATCAAAATATTTGGGTTTTATTTACCACCTTCAATCATATCTATTAGGCAAGAATGGTTAATTATTCCCAATTACATAATACTACAGTGGCAAAGATTTTCCGAAATCTAACCAATCATGGCCTAGCGTTTTAATGGTCATCGTCTAGCAAGAAATACTGGGTAATGAGGGAAGTAGTGATGTAATGATATTACCGCAATAAATATGAATGTTTTTCAGCCAGCTATCAAACAAGAGCATTCAAAACATGCTACCACCGGATTGGCGATGAATGAATTGACTTGAAATTTGTGGGGGGCGAGAGGGGTACACAAAAGACATTGGAGGGTCCGATGGTTATATTAGCTTTTTGATGTTAGACCACCCCCAAACCAAAACCTTAAAGGTTAATCACTATCGTCATAATCAATGGTAATCACTCCTTTAAAGTCATCAAAGCCATTATCCATCAAATAATCAATCTCATGGTTTTCATATGTTTTTTTCCCACCATGCTTCGACTTGTTGGAATTTCGTTTCCATTCATCGGTGTTAGACTTCATTATGACACGTTTCCAGTTCGAGATGTTACCAATCTTGTCCTATGAATCGTTTCATCTTTAGATATTAGTCTGATTTCTTCAACTCAAACAGCAACTTCTTCCAAGGGCAGTTTTTCCATACCTGCTTGTTTTTATATCGTAGAAGGTACTATTCTCCTTTGAAGGATTTTGCAATTTACCTGAATGAACGACAACACATGGGAGTGGGTACTTGATGAGATTTAGACTTTCAACTGTTGAACTTTGAATCTGTCTCATACCACTTTCATTGTAGTGAGGGAGAACAAAGTAATCATCAAAGGTACCTTATAGTGGCTTTCCATGACGCGACGCCGTAGCGCTAAGCCGTAGCGCCACGGGTTTTCCCCTCTTGGAAATGGCTATATCGCTACTGAAGTCGTGATTATGTGGCGCTATTGAAAGTCGCTACTAAGTAGCGACTTAAGCTGCGTTTACACTATGCGTCTCCGACTCCGATTCCTTCGTAGTTTGCCGCTTGCGACTTGGCGCATCTTCCTGTGGACAGCTTCCTGTGAAATTGCAGGGTTGTCGGAGTCGGAGACGCAGCAACCCAGCAGTGTTGGGTTTGAGCGACAAGTCGCAGCTTTTTCATAGCCACGTGACACAGCTTAACCAATTGAGTTGCTCTATATAGCGGCTCCAATATTTGGTTTATTTTGGCCTAGATATAATGTAAACAATGATTGTTGTAAGATCGTAAGGTTGTTATTAAATGATTAATTATTATCAGCATCGTTGACATGTGTGTTTATTATTTTTCTTACCAAAAGAATCAAACTATATATGTTCAACAATAATAGAAAATTCATATTTGGAGTAGCTATCATTATTCTTTTGGATGCAAACATAAAAATAACGTTAGATTTTGTTCAAATTATCATTTAATTTTGGCAAGTGGTATTATTATTTATATAGAAGTAAAAATCTCATTTTATAGGTAAATAAAAAATTCACAAGATGCATAGAGAACTACTGTCTGGTCGAAAACTGATAATAATTAAATTACAACTCATCAATCCAACTACTTGAGCGCAGGAACGCAATAAATTATTTAAGCTAAGATGGTTGGGCAACTCCGAAGTCCCGGAAATCAAAAAATTAGGTTGTCGTAGTAGTGTAAATGCAACATGCGTCTGCGCCTCCGACAATCTAGTGAATTCACTGGAGTCGGAGACGCATAGTGTAAACGCAGCTTTATAATAACGCCAGACCACTGAAGCGTTAAGCTGCGTTTACACTATGCGTCTCCGACTCCGACACCAGTGAATTCACTAGATTGTCGGAGGCGCAGACGCATGTTGCATTTACACTACTGCGACACCCTCATTTTTTGATTTCCGGGACTTCGGAGTTGCCCAACCATCTTAGCTTGAATAATTTATTGCGTTCCTGCGCTCAAGTAGTTGGATTGATGAGTTGTAATTTAATTATTATCAGTTTTTGACCAGACAGTAGTTTTCTATGCATCTTGTAAATTTTTTATTTACCTATAAAATGAGATCTTTACTTCTATATAAATAATAATACCACTTACTAAAATTAAATGATAATTTGAACAAAATCTAACGTTATTTTTATTTTTGCATCCAAAATAATAATGATAGCTACTCCAAATATGAATTTTCTATTATTGTTGAGCATATATAGTTTGATTCTTTTGATGAGAAAAATAATAAACACACATGTCAACAATGCTGATAATAATTAATTATTTAATAACAACCTTACGATCTTACAACAATCATTGTTTACATTATATCTAGGCCAAAATAAACCAAATATTGGAGCCGCTATATAGAGCAACTCAATTGGTTAAGCTGTGTCACGTGGCTATAAAAAAGCTGCGACTTGTCGCTCAAACCCGACACTGCTGGGTTGCTGCGTCTCCGACTCCGACAACCCTGCAATTTCACAGGAAGCTGTCCACAGGAAGATGCGCCAAGTCGCAGGCGGCAAACTACAAAGGGATCGGAGTCGGAGACGCATAGTGTAAACGCAGCTTAATGGAAATAGGGAATGCCGTAGCGCTACTGGTTTGCACATGCGTGTATTGTATTTCCAGCATCACTGCAGTCAATATAATTAAATAATTTGGACAGAAATTTCAGTGCTATGAGACAGTTGCCTTTCAAGACCACTTATATTAATTAAAGATGATGCAGAATTAGTGATCACAAATATATTTATGTGTTTTATTTTATATTAATTGTTTTTTTCCCTATTTTAGATATTGATAATAATAAAAAGTAAATAATAATAAATAATCAATTGGCCGTGGTTAAATAATAATAAATATAAATAATTATTTTCAGTTTAATAAATAAATTACACATTAGCCAAGCACTGCTGCTTCAAACTTTTTCCTGTGGAGTATGTAGCATTAGATGAAACAAACACAAGAAAAGCATTTTGTGGAAACAATTTTCCTTCACAAGGTAGTTTCACTCATTGACTCATTAGCTCAAAGTCGCCGTTGACTCGCTAATTAGGGTTCATGACCTTTGGCTTTCTGTAATTGCTGGCTCATGGAAAAGCGTGATGGTCTATCGCTATTGAGAAGCACTGAGCCACGACACCATTATGTAGCGCTACATGGAAAGTTAGTATTAGTTGTTATCAATATCTACAACTTGCATCATGGTAGGCACAACTAGGGATTTTAACAAACAGACATATCAAATGTTTTGTTAATCATTAATTTTTCAACGCTCTAGAGATTCAGCACGTTTGATCTTTATTTGTATCTTTTTCCTGATCATTGATTTTTTTGTTCTTCAATCATCTTTTTCACGCATATAATCAATTTTTCAGACAATGATTATTTTGCACCATCACTTTTCTCTTAGCCGGACGGTTTTTTGCTCTTTAGACCTTAGATTTCTTGGATTTGCAACAGGAATTTTAGAAATAGCTTCCATGTTAACATGAAAAGTAAAAGAACAACGGTGATAATAATAGAGCAATTATTTTGTTAGACTCTGATTTAGTTATTTGGTTACCTAATTTATTGATAAAGTATTTTTGGAAGATTCTCAATCTCCATCATAAAGTATATAATTACTTTTAACAGTTAAGAATAAAAATAAAATATCTAGTTGACTTTCTGATAAAACCACATTTATCAAGGCAATGACTTTGCAGCCTTGAGGTCCTCAACCACCAACACAAACTACATAACTTTGCTCAATAATAAATAGAATTTATTTGACTCTCTGATAAAACTGCATTTATCAATGCCTAGGCATTGCAGCCTTGAGAACAATCGTAGTTTTTAAGAGATTTTCAATCGCCAGCGCAAAGTACACAACTATGCTTAAATAATAGATAATTAGTCAATTCTAGGTGGCGCTCTGATAAATCTATATTTATCAATGCGATGACTTCGCAGTCTTGAGAGCAACCTCGTAGATTTTAAGAGATTTTCAATCTCAAGCGCATTTAGTGGAGTTCTTCAAATAGTGTGCAATAATCATCAAGAGATCTTTTGTCAAAAATCCTAGTAGTTCTAGTAGATGTTAACCCTTCAGTTGCTGTTGCTGGAAAAGATGCTCTGTGACTGGAAACGATGGCTCTAATATGGCTAAAATTTCCCTCATTGACATGACCATCAGCCAATGAGATTTACCACTCAAAAAGTCACATAACAGCCCTCCTTCACGCCAAGAAAATAGTAAATATACAAACTTTTTGCTCAAAAAAAGAGTAAAAATTTTTTTTTCAGGGAGGTAAGAGCAAATATATATGTTTCTTTTACGTTTATAACATCGTAAATACATAATTTTTTTACGCTGTCAAAGCGTACAAGTATACCGTTTTTTCGCAATAAAATAAGTTGAAAATGCACCTTATATTGCAAAAATAAAATGGTAAAAATGGATCTTTTTTGGACAAAGAAAGAGGTAAATGTGTTTCTTTTGGAGGGAGCAGAGGGTAAAACTGCAGCGTTTTTCGTGCAAAGAAAACAATAAAAATATAAGTTTCTTTCACCAAGAAAAAGGTGAGAGTATAGGTTTTTTTGTACTCGCTGGAAAGAGCAATGTTCAATTTGCACAAAAAAGTGCTAAAAACAGTAAGTACTTTTGCGCGAAGAAAACAGTAAATACATATATTTTTGCGCTAAGACAAGAACAGATATATAAAATTCTTTTGCTCAAAAAAAGTGATTATGTACCTTCTTTCGCGCAAAAAAGAGTAGGTATATGTTCCTTTCATGCAAAAAAAAGTAAAAACATATTTTTTGCGTGAAGAGAATGCAAATAGATGTTTTTTTTCATTGGAAAAACCTACGTTACCACTCTTTTCTCAAAATGATTCTTGCCTTTTTCCGCATGAAAGAAAGATATGTTTACTGATTATTTCGCTCTAAAGACAGTTGTTTTGCAGCTTTTTCTGGGATGAATCTAATTATCTGATGGTTTAGGTTAGTGAGTGCAACTTTAGCTATATAAGAGCCAGTGTTTTTACTCAAAGAGCTCAAAGGTCAACATCTACTGGAACTACTGAAATCTTTTGGAAAAATAAACAAGTACTACATACTAGTTGAAGAGATCAACCAGTTGTGTTGGAGATTGGGATTTTCTTAGAATCTACAAAGGTTGCTCTCAGACCTGTAAAACTTTTTACATTGACGATATGGATTTATCGGAGAGTCAGCTAGATTCTACTTGTTAATTTTTGTTATTATCAATTGTAGTTATGTACTTTGCGTTGCAGATTGAGATTTTCTTTGAATCATTTTGGATTGCTCTCAAAACTGCAAAGCCTTTGTGTTAATTAATTTGTTTTTATCAGACACCCAACTAGATTCTATTTGTCATTATTTTTGTTTAAAGACAACTCATCCACTTCAAAACTAAACATATGCGGATTTTCCAAAAAGTAGATGTAGAATATAAAAATAGAGATATAATCGAACCAATTGGGAATGGCTTGAACTAATTTATTGAATTTTAAATAAAACTGTTGATGAATTGAAGATAGAAGCTAAAACTTTCAGTGGAACAGGATCAGCAATTCAAACTTCAGCATCTACTGGAAATACTGAAATCTCAGCGAACTTTAAGTTTGTTTGTAAGTAATTGTTACATTTTAGTAGAATAAATAGAGCCACTAGTTCTGTAGCACATTTAAACTGTTTTATGTTCATTGTACCATAACCAGAAAAAATATCAATGTACGATCGAGCTTCTCACAAGTACTCATAGTCTTAATTTTTTAATCATTCCTTGGATTGCCAACAAGTGGAAACCAAAGAAGAGGAGGAGAGTCAAGCGCATAGGAATTGGATGAAAAAAGTCTTGTTGGCCATTGAATATACGAGCAAACCGAAAATACAAAAAAATGCTGGAAATACTGAAATCATAGCAAAAAGTAGCTTTTGATAAGAAGAGTTATCACATTGTAGTTAGAAAAAAAAAAAAAATTGCAGTTTTTACATTTAATGGGTCAAAAGCACAAAAATTATCAATGTACAAGTGAACTTCTCATGTGCAGTTTTTTTCTCTAGTCATTGCTCTGGTTGTCAACTAATGAAATTTAAATGGAAGAGGAGAATCAACTGGATTGGAAATGTTTGAAAAAGATCTTGTCGAGTTTCAAATGCCTTATGAAACTGTTAATCAGACTGGAATTGAGATGGAAGGTGTAGAAGAGACTGTCAACAGGCTAATCGAAAACATTTAACTAGTTGTTGAGATGCAAGCTAAAAATTATGAGAGATTGATAAATGTGGAGACACAAATGAATCGAAAAGTGATGAAAATTATCCAGAAGTTATGGATCTATCAAGAGACAAAATATCAAGTCCTACATCACCTATTGATATCAGTGATGATAGCTATCCTCTGATTTCTTAAGACAAAAAGTTAAATGCTCTTATAATTAGTTACTGTGGAGCTGTTGAAACTAAATACAGATACAGTAATGCCATGGATATCTTAAAGCATGCCAGCATTGAACATTTTTTGTTGAATTTTCAAATATTCAAGTCTTAAGCAGCAGCTTTATGTATTGAATAAACCTCTAGGCTTACTCAGTGCTGATCTACAAGCCTGCAAAATACGCCTCTTCCGAAAATTCTCGCCAATTTTTACACTGCTTAAAATTGTCGTCACCTTCCGAACCTTCCGATCAAAAGTATATTTATTTCTTTGCCACACAGTATTTATTTGGCCCATCAGATCCGGCTAGTTATTTTTATTACTATTTTATTTGTTATGTTTCTACATACTACTGTCCATTCTTGTATGACTACCATTTATTGTTCCCTAACTCATTAAATCAAGCAAAAACTTTTCTAACTTATTGATGGAAAGATATTAGGGTGATCCTTGTGAATGTGATCACATTGGACCACCTGACAAATCCCGCAATCGTCTCTTGTTGCCATTTCACATATGAAGTTTGCGTAATATACAGTGTTGATTTTGTTTAAGATATATCTGCACTAATCGCATCCATATTGAGAGAAACCATTAATTCCGATTTAATGCATGCAGCATGCAAATTCAAGTCAGATGAAAAATGGTGCGTAATTGTAAAGCTCAACAATAAATCTTAGAACCAATTTTTGATCGGATGTTTTCATAAGGACTCTTTATTCCTGTTGCAATGACATTCAGTAGTCCGAAGACTAAATGAATTGCCCAATCAGATTTCATTTTAAACGCAGGCGATGTAACTTCGTTTATGAAAATTTTGCTATTATTTATTACAATTGACCATGCCCACAATCCGAAGATGATGTACTCGGCAGTCGATGGAAATTATAGTAAGCTAAATTTCAGCAGATGCGACGGGCATTTGAGGTAGGCCAATGGCTTTTTCGCAAGCTTGTAAATAAGGACTGAGTAGGCCTAGAGGGTTATTTCGTCTAACAATCTGCTGCTCAAGACTTCAATATTCAAAAACTCGACAAAAAAGTGATCAGTGCTGGCATGCTTTAAGCTTTTAGATGGACTTCTGAGAGATTAAACCCACAGCCATCAAAATCACTATCACTCATTGAGGGCTTTGGATCTGTTAAAAAATGTGTCGTATAGATAAGATTCAAGAAAAGTAGCAAATTGTAGCGTAGAATGTATTTTGGAGAACAAAAATGATAGTGAACTCTTCAAACAACGCCACAGTGTATCCAAGAGGATGATTGGTTAATACTAAAAATCAGGTCAACATTTTTTTCCCCAAAGTTGCCACTGCTGATCATCACGCTAATAGTTTTCAATGACAACCAAATACCACCTGTAGATTTCTGTTAATCGCAAAGATTGTGTTTTAGTTTTTACATCTTGATTGGAATGGAAAAAGTTGGAGATGCTCTTGCACACCTACCTTTCAATGACAGGCACAAACAAACTTTACTGTGGAATAAAGGTGGTGAAGGAACCACCGACAGTTTTTGCTTTTAGATAATTCGCACTGCAAAAAAGAACTTATGTAAGAGAAACAAGAACTTCATTTAGAAGCCAACTTTTCAAGAATGCATTTTCTCCTTTGAATTTATAAAGTGTTTTTAGGAGTAGAGTATCAAAATAAAACAATGTGATGTCTGAAAGACAACCGCCGAGCAAAACTGACAAAGAGTCAAAGAATCAGACTTGATACCTATGAAAAAACTGTTTGAGATAAAGAAGTAGCGTTCACTCTACACAAAAATTGAACCTCAACAATTATTTGAAATTTGAACTCGGGATACCATAAAAATGAATTTAGATCTCCATACAAAAAGCACTTGTTTCATAAAAAAACTTCCAAGGATACACTAGAGCCTACACTTGTCCAACCAGTTCCACTTGTTCTGACTGAATCAGTACCATGATACATTACAGGTGTTCAACTTGAAAGCAACAATGATGGAGTTTCCCAAAAAAAAATAAAAGTTGGCTCGATCATTTTTGACAAGCTAAAAAAACAATTTGAAGTAATACTCAGCTGCAGTTATTTTCAAAGATGTCATCCGTATCTTGCAACGTATGATATAGAGTGTATGCTACGAGTGCAAAGATCGAAATACTGGCCCAACTGTTTACAGCAACGAACATAAATTATTAGGTATTTCCTTTTGTTCTGACGTACCAGGTTTCAAAGCATAACACCTCATTGTCAATGCAGAAGATGACGTAGATCTTGTTGATAATTTCATTTGATACTTGGAAAACATCACCTAAGAGGCATACATACAATTGAGAAGCAACTTTTTGACAATTATTGAGAGAGTAGTCGATATAATAGATAGTTTGGAGAATAAATAACTCGGTCAAATGTCATAGGAACCAAATACCTATAAACGAAAAATAGGAACCGAGAGATTCTTGAATGAGCTGGAAAAGTATATGGAGCAAGTTCCTATCTTAGGATTCAGTTCGCAGAGCGATGACCTCAATCTGGTAAAAAAAAATTTTGCTACAAACATTCAAAAAAGTGTCGAACAAAACTTTTGGTTTTGTTTTCAAAAAAAGAAGCAAAATTCCGGTGATTGGAATAGAATGTTTTTTGTGTTAGGTTTGTACAAACTTTATTCCTTCAGGATACAGCTACGAATTTTATCTCAAAGCCTACAGAAGCTGGGACGACTTTTTCTGCATATGAATAGATGAAATATTTGAATCAACTGCAACAAAAGTATCTACTGCTGAGAGTACAATTTTGCAGTTCATTAAATCAGCAAGCTATCACCGATGAAGAGTACGTGATTTGTGAAAAAATGTGGAGAGATAAAATTATGCGGACGATTTGAGATTATTCAGTCAAGCATTGAACAAACAAAGGGCTACCTACAGTGAGCACGAAATCGCCTCGCTGTGAGAGGGTATATGTTTACCCAACTTGGCTATTTGTTGGATGTTTAACAAAGCTCCTCAACCATCACTTCCACAGTTCTGTTCCTGTTTGGTTTTCCAAAACTGAGTTAATGTTTTAGACAAACCCTTTCATTTTGCCTGATCAATAAACTCAATGCCGAGATGTTGGTTATTCAAATGAAACGTTGTAGGAGGACCTCGCTTGGTGATGCACAAATATCATAAAAAGGAAAGAAATTGAGAATTGACAACATTGGTTGGAAGAAGATGCCAAACTATGCGATAGAATTTATGGAGTTGATCCCAACACCCTCTATCCATGGTGCATGATGCAATCAATGCTGATGGGATATCCTCAAAGCAGAAATTTGGAAAGTCACTCTGCAGTAGATCTGGTGAAATTTAGTAAAATGGCTCACAGTTGGTTGCAGTTTCAAATGTGTGCGGACAAACAACATTATACTCCGACTTAAAGGAGAGCTTTTTCTTGGACCTTAAAATTTCCCCATCAATAAATTTTGCATCAAAACCCAAACTGTCTTGCAGTTTCACGCATGTTTTTGACACAAACACGACGTTCTCTTAATGCGAGACACCAAAAGTTTTATCCGAAGAAAGGGAAACAGACAGTAGGTTTGTATAAAGAGACATCGAGAAACGAAGAGTATCTGGAGACTTTGATTTACACTTGATTTTGATTTGGGAATGCAATTGGTTGAGTTGTATAAAAACTCATGAAGAAAACCTTCACAGGTTTTTTAATGCATTTGGCGATTCTTTCTATCCAAGTAACCTACAACAACTAAATTAGGAGGTGATGAAAAGTGTTTGATTGAAATATTCCTTTGGATTCGTTAAATGCTTGAGAAGTTTTCCGAAATTTCTCCAATTTCCAAGAACACAATTTTGAGTAGAGAACCCTTGAGCGATGAAATGTGGGAATTTTCTGAAGCAGAATTTCTACAGACTTCTAGACAGTCGCTAATCAAACGTACATTTGGAAAAAAATTTGCTAATGATTTATTTGCTAAAATGGCACTTGGATCACAGATCGGTGCTTTCCAAAGTTTATCGGTTGACAAAATACATTCCCAGAAAAGCATTCGAGACTATTGGAACATTGGTAGCAGACATCATGAGAATGCAAGATAGAGATTGTAGTCAAGAGTTGATCACCACTACTAGTAAGTAAGTTGGTATGAAATGCTGCCTACGAAAAAACAATCACAGACAAAGAAAAACATCTTAGTCAAGAATACAGACTATGCTAGGGAATTTTCAATGCGTATAAGAAGTGCAAAATTTGTATCTGTGGAAACTATATTTGAAGCTTTCTACGAAATCAACAGCACTAAAAATGTGGTAAGACCAAAACTTTTGTATTTCCAAGGTAGGATATTGGTGAGGGATGGGGTTTCGGCATCTTTACTGCAGCAGACATCGAGTTAATTTTTTAAAGATCAAAACATCGGAAATAGAATGGAAAACTTGGACTCCTTATATCAAAGTGCTAAATCATGGTAAAAGAACACCCAGGTTGTTCAAATAGGTGTTTACTAGGGATGGAATCATTGCATTCAACTCTAGACTCCATTATTACTGAGGTGAAAGAAGTAGCAAGTTTAGTTTGAAAGTTTTAAATAAAAGGAGCACTAGTTGAACAAAACCAGATATCTGGTTGTTTTGAGAAAGAAATAATCCTTTCAGGGGAAAAAAGTTGCACTTTTGTAAGGAAAGATGGAAAAATGCCATGTCCTGATAGTCCATTTCAGACACAAATCCTAATTATGATAACATGAGTCACTTTAAAAACATTAAATTGTTAGTTTCTCATGTTTTTTATGTCCTACAAATATGTTTTTTATTTTTAATATGGTTTTAGTTATTGTCATATATTTATCACAACAAGCAACCTGATAAAGCTGTACTCACCACCATAAATTTTTTAGATGGAATCAAATGTTTGGTCAAAAGAACCTAACCAAACACAGACCAACCAACCAATATACCAATCATGTTTTAAACATTTGTAACAAATACTAACATGAACTGGTGCCCAAAAAGACCCTTTTGCTCATGCCAAAACTCAAACCGATATAACAACTGCTATCTAAACGTGATTGTAACTCCACCCAGTGCTTAAAAGACACCTAGAGGGTTCTGCTGGTTTCACCTGGTGCTCAAAAAGGCACCTGTACCCATGAGAACTCAATTGTCTTTGAGGCACCATTTGGAAATCTGCTCCTATTATACCACTGATTTGGTCCTAACTGTGGCACGCAAAATTGAAGCAGTAATGTTGTAAACTACCAGCTGTAATACAATCAAGAGTGAGCAGCAGTATTATCATAGTTAAACGCAGACTTATAGGAACGTCATATGTGCTTTCACTACGCTATTTTGATATTTTTTTCAGGCTTCAATAAAATCAAACAAGTGTTGTGGGAGTTCTTTCAAGAAATTTTTTTGCACTGTTGTTGTGTCAGATAATTTTTGACAGTCTGAAGTGTACTCTCAAAATTTACAAACAGCTGGTAAATGTCCAACAAAAAATTGTCTGAGCAAAGATTGTTTATCATTTACTGTTTTTAAGGTTTATTTTGAACGTTTTTAATAATTTTTAGCCTGAATTCAGCTCCATAGAGAATTCAATTGTCAAGACTCTTGTAATGATCACTGGAGAGTTTGACTTTGGAAGCATTTTCTACTCTACTGAATCTCCAATTGTTTATCGGAGTTCCTCATACATATTGTTTGTTCTCTTTATGGTCATCATGTCCGTTGTCTTTATTAATTTGTTGGTAAGTACAAGTTTTTTGTTTTTCTACTTATTTGGTTTTTTGCATGCCGATTCATTATAGTGGGAGTATTTAGAAAAAAATTACATTGTTTTGCTCTTTTCCTCGTTCTTTATTACATTTCAGGTTTCCTTAGCTATATATGATGTGGAGAAAATTCGAAATAAAGCTCGTTTTACCAAAAAGAAGCTGGAGGTGAGTTTTTATAACATGACATAATGAATAGTGCAATTCCATTGTTCATTCAAGTTTATGGTGCAGACAGACATTCCTAATGTGTTGGACAAATCTTTTTGCTTTTTGTATTTAAAACCTTGTTATACAACTTGCTATAAATGGAAAAAAAACCATAGATTTTAACCCGTGTTCATTAAAATAATAGATTCTTAGACTAGACTCCATTGTTAGACTTCGCACAATACTGAGCGAGTAAAATGACATGCACTACCTTTGTAGAAAGCCAAGTCAATCAGAGAAGTGTGTGTTTAATTTTCCAAACACGCTTTGCGATAATTGCTCCGCACAATTCAGCGTCTCCAGATAATACAATTTATTATTTCTAACCCCAAGTATTTAAAATAAGTTTTGCTCAAAGCTCATAAAACAGTTGAACTAAAAGTCTTGCGAAAAGTCTGATTCAATTACTGTACGAAAACCATATTTAGAGGATGGTCTTTTAGCTAATAGCGTTATTTTTGTGTAAACCTGTTTCTGTTGCCTTGTTTAATGATCTGTTACTCCCCTTTGTCAATTTTTGTACTTTTTTGAGGTTTGATTGTAAAACATAAAGGCAAAACAGCAGCTTAGTATAAACTCTTTGATTAGATGTTTTGATACAATGCAAAAACTAGTTTGCTTTTACTTTTTATTATTAGATCACTCAAACCTGCGCCGTATTGTCGAGATTTTCGCGAATTGGAAAAAACTTCTGTGACAAGCCCATCAAATTTTAAATTTCCAATTTTCATAGAGACAATTATTAAGTATCTCAACTACTAATGAGGATTGTTAAACATTCTTATTTTCAGCCCCCATGTATGTTGAATTTCAGTTCAGTGTATCACTCAGTATATGTAGTTTGCTGGATGAATGTTAGCATGATTCTTGATATCAAAAGTGTTTTCATAATTTTTTTTAAATTTTTTTATGCCATCACTAAAATTAATAGTAGAAAGGTAAATATTACTAACACATCATTTTTTTTATTGTCAATAGAAAGATGTTCAATGTTGCGGAGATGGCTTCTGGCCAAAATATTATTTTGTAATCAGAAAATTGTCTTTTATTATTTCTTCTGGTATGATGTTTTTTTTTACATTATGAACTCGGCTATTTTGGTGTGGAAACTCTCTCTACCTATGAAATGTTATTTAGTTTGAAGGTTTCTATTTATTTATACTCTAACAATGTTTGTGCACTCAATTCATTCTTCGTAACAGGTGGAGCTGGCACTTGATCTAGAGTATGTACTGCTAGATAGCTGGAGGAAATGGTTGGAGCGGAGGAAATGGTTGGAGCGACTTTTTTCTAGTTGTTCTTCATGCAAAGCTGTTGATGATGAAGCTTACTCTGATGAACCAGATCAGGTAATTAGCTTGTTTTATGTGAAATGCTCCATTCACATCATATTGTATGAAATAATGATGGTCTAATCGTAGGCCAAATATTTAATTTGTATAGAGCTTTTAGGTTTAAGCGGTGATGTTTTTGCGCAGATGTGCCTATATGATGGTTGTTACAATGTGTAAGTGGCTACTCAGAATGATGTAATGTTGCTCACCGGCAAGCTGATATTGAACTGACCAAACATGCAACACAAAATCCAGCTTTATTTGCCCCTTCATTTCCGGTTCCGAAATGATATTTCTTAGCATGATAATTATTATTTTGTCTTTGGCTCAATTAAGCATACTAATAAATAAAAAAGGTATGTTTCGTATGCCTGTTTTGTCTCATAATAACTATCATTATTTTTTTAGATTACCCATGAAGTAAATTATTGGAATATTATTAGTATTAATCAATCATTTATTATGATGATAAGTTATCATTGTTTATTTATACAATTATTTTATGTGACATATGAAATAAATTTACCTGACTCAAATTTTTTTTGTCAACAATCGCTCCACTTGGGAATAATACGGATGAAAATTGATGGACACACAAGCTTTATAGCATAAGCATTTATTCAGAAGTTGGTTTTTGCTATAATAGTTTATATTTAATCGTTGGCTTTTTGTCTTATAGAAATAAATATCTTGTAAATGGTTAAACTTGATGTGTTTGTGAACATAGTTTGTTTAAGCCGATCACGAAGCACCAATGTTTTTTCAGCATCGGGCATAGACCAACATGTTGGTTTGGCTCACCAGCAAGCCTCTCAATGCGCCAATGCACTGCAGACCTGATTGAAAGGCCTTTTGATGCAATCACTGGCCTGTGACCCCTTAAATATTCCATAAACTACTGTAGGATATATTCAACCTATAGCTTTTTAATTTTTTTGTGTATTTGGAAAAGCGAGGAAACTAACCCATTTGAAGTTGTTTTTTATGGTTTTGAAGTTGGAGGATACTAGTTGCATGTAATGTTGGCTTTGTTTTAGTAATAATAACATTTTTTGTCCATGTTTCATGTTCCATGTTTCAAACTAAATTGATATCAGAAATGTCAAGAATTTAAAAAGACTTGCATCGTGTACATGAAAAAAATATAGCTTGTCTTCCCCTATTCTCTTTTGCTCGAGGTTACCTATATGCAGAGCTGTTGCATTTACTAGGACTGTGATTAGATATCAATATAAATGGAGACTCACTATAAGCTACATTGCACACCTCTTACACCTTCATACAATTATTTTATGGTAATTATACAAATTACTGTTTCGGTGGTCCCTGCCAGTCATTCAACTCTCGGTAGAAGTCCGAAAATGAATCCATAAATATTTTGGTATGCTAAGCTCTTGCCACCGTTACGTAATGTGAGAAAAAGCAAGTCGCTGGGGACAATAATTCTTACTGTAGGGTCAATCGTTATAACAAGATATTTTGTGGAGTCTCCTAATAGTCAGCTTGTAAACCAGTCTATCAACCATACCAAAGCTAGTTTTGCTCCTGTTTAAGTATTCTTTTTCAATGTGTCTATCACTAATAACCAGGGTTCCTGATATAGCAATGGATAAAGCCGGTGCCCCAACGACCAATGGGCTTGTGTCTTCTTGTCAAATCTTTATCACGGCGCCTCTGGGGATTGTTGGGGTGCCATTACATCTTTGCTAATAACAATAGTAACGGTGGTGATATTGAAAACAAAAATTCATCAGTAGTTGACCGAATAAAAACATCCGTTTATTTTATATTGATGATTATTATCATTAATCAGAAGTAATGATTATACTCAATTTCATGCGTATATTACCTCTCTTACCTTCATTAACTGCTAGTGTCTTATCAATGCTCCATCATTACTTGTTTGCCTATTCCCCCTCCACTCTGTCTCTTGTTTGCCTATTCCCCCTCCCCTTACTCTCTGGCATCAAGAGACACTCTCTTATGTCCTTTGACCCTGCTGATGGTTTGCTCTTTGCCTGTCATTGACATCCTGTGCATTTACAGACTACTGTTACTTAGGCTGAGTCCTTGACAGGCCTTGGTTCTGCTCACGTACTACCTGTATTATCTGAATAAAAAATGCAGCTAGAACTGTAGAAAATGCAACAGCGTTTTAGGTTTGAAGTATACGTTATGAAACATAAAACCTAAATCCAGTCAATCTATTGTGGGTACAAGCTGAAAAGATTTTACGTTAAGCACAAGAGAAAAATTTTTCGTGCGAGCAAACCTTCTCATAGTACAATTTATAACAATTTAACTACTTGTCGACCGATAAAAAATAATTTTTAAACACTAGCATATCAGGGTATTCTATCACAGTATAATTTTGTATTATTTTTCTTCTGCTTTCCAAATAAACAGTTTTTCAAATCTTATGTCTATGTAAGAAAACCGAAAATTTTCAGCATGATGTTAACAGTATCACTTACAGTACAAGTACACCGTTGTTAAAAACCATGAAAGTTTACAAGTAACTTCAAATTTGTTTCCTAAAATTTTATTTGTTATACAGGTAGACATGGACACCTTGTTGAAGGAACAGAAAATGATCAAAAGTGAGCTGTTGAAACTAACTGAATTGGTGAGTCTACCTACAGATATTTTTTTCTCGCTAATGCTGTAGGCTTTGTACAACATTACAAATGTCTTACAAAGCTCCATATCTATGTCAACGCTTGATTACAAAAACTGTGAAAAATTGCTGCCGGAATTACACAAATACTTTTGGTTTTTCAACAGTATTAATTCTACGCCTTCTCCAGCAGACTTGCTGAAACTCTACACTCATGTAATTTTATTGATAATTAGCACTGTGAAAGCTGTAAATTAATACAATGCAATGAACCAATAAAAATGATACAATTGAAAAAATGAGCACAGTATGATTGACAATTGACTTAAAATTTGATTGGAGATTAGCAGTAGCAAATAAGTTCTCGATACCGTATTTGTGTAATATACATATGTGTGGCATATGAAGGGGAGAGGGGGGGGGGGGGCTTGTAAATATTTTTAGAGCTGCTTTGTGTTTATTCTACAAATTAATCATTTGTAGATTAGTTTTTCAGGTCACTCACGTCAATACTGAAATGTTTACACAAAATTAACTTGGATTTCAAAGTAAATATTATTGAAGGTTTTTCATGATTAAGCAATCAAAATCCTTATCATAAGAATTAATTTCCCCCCCCCCCCCCCCCCCCCCCCCCCCCCCCCCCCCCCCCAATACCAATGGGCGTGTGAACCATATGTCCTAAATCAATTAATTCAGCATATCGTAGTACTTCAACAGACTTTCAATGAAGTGATCTAAAATAAGGTTTTCCATTATTAGTAGTTATAGTAGGAGCAAATCTCAAGTAAAAACAGACCTGCCAACATACCATGTTGGTTATAGACGACTTGTCATATAATGATTGTGTATTTGGATCTGTTAAACATAGTTGATATCTTGTAGACCTGTCTGGTATTTTTTTAATTCTTATAGCATATATTTTTATACGCGTTAGGTGTTTAGATTCCCAGATTTTGATCGGTATTGAGGACAATAGGTTTTTCATGAGTGTGTTAACGCAATATGATTGTTTTTCTTTTAGTCGTATGTATCGCTGGATAAACCTAGATTTTTTTCTGTTTAACGGGTTAAATATTATGTTTATAACCGTTTTGCATGATGGTTTTTATCATGGTTTGAATACGAAAACTTATTTGATTAAAAATGTTATAATAGTAATGAGCGTGTATAATAGGTAAAATAGATAGCGTTCGTAATAACAGTCAGGCATATGGTAGATGGTAGAAGTTCTA
Source organism: Cryptosula pallasiana (assembly GCA_945261195.1). Classification (NCBI taxonomy): domain Eukaryota; kingdom Metazoa; phylum Bryozoa; class Gymnolaemata; order Cheilostomatida; family Cryptosulidae; genus Cryptosula; species Cryptosula pallasiana. Next base: position 38,191,387 of record OX183134.1, on the reverse strand, counting down.
AATAGTGATAAGATATATAATAGCTAGTAGTGTGTATAGTAGATAAAGTGTATAATATATTGGTATTAAATAAAATTTATAATATATAAATATTGATTATGCGAAGTCGTTAGTTGTTTACTATGATTTTATTATATGCAACGGAATATAAATGTTTATTAATCTGTCAATTCTAGATAAAGATGTTGATGTTTGTAGTAGAGAAAGAGAGTTTGACTGAAGATGTCTATTATCATCAGTTTTTAACTTGAGGTACCAATCACCATATGTTTTTAATCTGAAATAGAATAGAGCTTGCAAATTGGTTATTACATCCGAAGGAAGTTTTAAAGTTTAGCTTCTCTGCTCTGTTTAGAAATGTAAAAATCCGCTGTAAGCATTAGCGCGCTGTCTTCGACGATTTCTTCTGCATGAAAGTATTTCAATTATTTGGAAATATTAGATCTGTTTGATGTATTCATAGTTTTTTGCAATGCTCTTCATGGTGTGAAATGAATATGATAGTTTCTTGTCAAATGTGTCCAAATTTGTTGGTTTCTCTATTTTGCAGAAGGGTAGTGCCCCCTAAATTCTTTTTACATTAACGGCACATGTTACCTAATAAATGTTGGTAGCAGAGGCATTTACTGTCCACTGCAAAAATATATTAGGAAAGTTTTTGTTCAAAGATTTGTCCAAATCACATTTTTTTCTGCGTTAATTGGCCACAATATGCTGGTGAGTTGTTGCGCAATGTACATTTTCTAGAGCAGCCCCTGCATAATAAATGCTGAAAGTAACAGACGATACATTTATTATAACCCACCACACATTTTTTTAGCATGATATATAATTGATAAAAATAAAGTTTATGAAGGACTAAAATACGCTGGAGGTATGAGTTTTCTTCCAGTATAAGCTTTGTTGCAGCAGTCACCTCATATATATATACAACTTTAATCTCAGTTGAACTGTTTCTGTAAACTGTAAAGTTATGCGGCGACAGATTGCTAACTTAAGTTATGTATCTTTTTGCAGTAAGTTTTTCGTCTAAAAGCCTCCTGAGAACACTGTGCTGCAGTTTGAATGTTTTCAACTGAGATATATAGTTCATTGACTGCTATTTGTTGACAGGTAAACAGCAGTGAAAACATCTTGTTGCCTGTTAAAGGGCTTACGACGGGCTTTTCAAGACGCACTTTGTGTGTAGAGTTGTTTTCTCATCAAGCATTGTAAAACTATTGAGAAAACTCACTCGCGTCAACAAAACACCAATAGGTATCATGTAGAGGTCTATGGAGGTCTATGACAATGCGTTCGGCAGAAGGGACTATCTGCATTATGATATTATATAGTATATTACAGCAAGTAGTTTGTACCATTTTTGTTACTTTTTAGGTTCCAAACTACTCTTCAAAAATCTTGATTATTATTATTTAGTGCTTTTGAAGTTTTTTTTTGGAAAGATAGCCGGTATTTCAGATTTAATTATTATCGTTGTTGTAAAAAAAACAACGCCGGAAATACAATTTCGGCAATGTTTTTTTTCACCTAGTATTATCATGAAAGTATACTAATGTTATTGTTTGATTAATTTTTCACATGAAAATTATTATTTTGACAAAAAAATTCATTATTTCTTTTGATTTTGATGACAAACACTATCACGTGAACGCCAGTGTATACATAATAGCGAGCTTACCAAAGATAAAACAAATTGCTGACTTGAAAAAAACAGCTCCAAAAAAATTAAAATTTGTTGCAATATCATTTTTTTGCAATCAAAAGAGTCTCTGCACAAAACTAATATCTAGGACGCCCTATTTCTATGCGAACAAGCCAAATTTTTGAAAACTCGCTTTATAGCTCTATATAACTTGGTGCGTCTTCGAGAAAAAAAGGCGTCTTGGCAAGTGCTGACTGCGTCTATAGGAATCGTCTTACTAGTGAGAGGGCAACTCCAGATAATTTTTCTGAACACATTTCAACCTCAGAAAGTTTAAATTAAATCAAATCCTCTTCAAATTAGGCGTCATAGGCCCTTTAAAGGCCAGGTAATCATTTCTGTATGTCTGTAGCGAAGAGCCTGAATGATAATTCCATATACTCTCACGAGTCAATGGATAGTCAATTGCGATGCGAAGCTGTCTCTATATTCTTCACTGCAATCTGGTATGTAGAAAGATCCCATCATCAATCCGTTTTGTTGCAAACATCTGTAGCTCTCCAACAAGGCATTTACCATTGTTTGTCCCTTCGGTAATATGAAATGAGGTAAATCGTTTGATTCTCAAAACTAATCACGCTCCGATGGAAAAGTGGCTAAGACATGCAACACGAATCATCAGTTGGTCAGAGGTTTTACTCCTAAATAGACGAGTTAGCTTTTCCATGTTTTCTAAAGTTATATCATTGGGAGTTTTGACTGGATAAAAAGACTGGTTGTTGTTGATTGTCTAATCTTGTGAAGATCGCCAACATTGGCATACCAAATCGTATTGGTCCTAACTTTTGAGTTGCTTTCTTATTCATGAGTGAGCTGGCTTTACGCCTCCTACCGAATATTTCTACTGTGTGGTAGAAAATGTATGTCTTTATAGAGATCTCTAATTGGTTCTTTAACAAAAGATATCTCTAAAAACACTGGGGATCGAATGCAGTTCAGAATTTGAACTCTCCTTATCATCTTTCTTTGTTCCAGGCGACAAGGGCTTAGCAGACTGGTAATGTTTTTTACTAAGACGGCAACGCATTGATTAGAAGGGTTTTCTAGAGAAAAACCTATGGTCATTTGGCTTGCTTGTGAGAAACTTTGTTGACATTGGCTTGATTATCATCATCGACTTGCTTGACATAGGTTCGTCAGGCCGTATGTCTTCTTTCTGCTCAGTAAATGGATTGAACGGTGGAAGTTTATTCGGATACGTAGTAGCTTTGTTAGTCATTGTGATTAGTGAGAAATTGAACTAAAATGAAGAAAAAGTAAGACAAAATTTGGAATTAATAAAATTCAGATAAAATAAAGCAATCTTATAAATACTAAATAAAAGCAAGTGAGCATACATCAGTTATTGGATAAAATGTGTACTTATTTAACATAAACTACCAAACTGTAGTTAATAATAATAAATACATGTAAATGGAATTTAGTTGTTTCACTGATAAAATCGCTTTTATCAATAACAAATGGCTTGCAGTCTCGAAAGCAACCTTGGTCGATTCAAGGAGAAACCCTTACTCCAGTGTGAGATAATAAATCGAATCTAGTTGTCTCCCCAACAAAAGATCTTTTATCAACTGTCAAAGACCTTGCTCTCTCGGGAGCCAACTTGTTAGATTCTAGGAGAAACCCTTTATTAAGCGCCATTTACCAAAGTAAAAATTGTAATAATAATAATAATAGATTCCAGCTACCTCTCTGATAAAATTTGAATTTATCAACTCCCAAAGACTTTGCTGTCTTTAGAGGAACTCTCTTAGATTCTAGGAGAACAGGCTTTCTCCAGTTGGGTTATTCAGCTAATGTGAAATAATTAGTCACGGGAGAAATATTTTACTTTGTATTGGGTTTAAACTTGGCTCGCAAGTCGGCGCAAAGCAGATTGCTTCGGTGTAATTGTATTGCAAGGTCATCACCCTTTGACTGCGTAGACTGCTGCAGGAACTTTGATCCGAAGGATTGTTGTTTTTTTTTTAGAACAAATGATAGATTTTACGGATTTGGAAAGACCAATGTTGGATGTAAAACAATGTTTGTAGGATTCTGAACTCAATGATTTGGTGGATGTTTTAGTTTTTAAAAGACTCTGCATTTTTCAATAGACATCTTACCACATTTTTTTGTTTCAAACAAGGATTAAATCTTGTTTGCACTTTAGTGATCACTGCGATAAAAGGGTCAAATATCTTTAAGAATGACTAAATAACATGAATAAAACCGGAGTCGTTCCTGTATAACTGTTAAAATCGTTATCAATCGAAAACATTCGGGAGCTGATGACGTAGTCTCAAACCTTTGGAGATGATGAGTGTATTACTATTAACAAATTTCTTTTTCGAATTGACTGGATTCGTCTTCGCGAACACCATTGATGAATGCATCCATGGAGACATGAAAAGAGACGATGTCTTTTACTTTGTACTTTTTGATAGAAGGATAAGACACACGAATGAAAATGGAGAAGCTAGCACTAGAATCTATTCATTTGACTTATTGTATTGCAGAGTATTCATACCCCGAACGCTTTTTGAATTTGTTAAAACCAAGAATCGACAAACATCTCATAGTGTAATAGTTCAACAAAATACAGACAAAATGAAGATTGTCCGTTCGGATACAAAATGAATTACTAGAAATGCGAAACTGTTTAGGAATGGACAGCTAGCTGGGGTTAACTATGATTCATCACGTTTATTTGCCCCATGAAGTTCTAGACTTTGCAATTGTTTTACTGTTAATGAACTGGAGATGATCATTAGTGATGCTGACGGTGTAAAAGGCGTGAATCTGACATTTTCGAGTTTTGAAAATCTGAGAACATGGCAAAACAAGTTCATCAACCATTCGTGTTGAGCAGATGTTAAAGATAGATGTAACCCAGATGTTCTGCCCACAGAGGTTTGATTAAACCCTATTAATGCGTTACAGATGCTGTTTCAGTCATTTACCTCCAGACGTTTGTAATGCAAACTATAAGATACATTCTTTAAATAAAAAGTGAATCATCTACTCGGATTGGTTGTTTTTTCTTTTCTTTTCTTTTTTCGAGTAGTGATGAAAACTTTTCTTTTCCTTTTACCCTCAACGACTTCGGATTATGAGAGAGGAACTCTTGGTGCTCCAGATGTTCGAATAGTATCACGGCATTTAAACCAAACTTTGCGATATCAACATAGCATAATGATATATGCTGTGTAACCTTTTGGAGTTCAAAGAATTTTTTCTAGAACAATGGATGATTACCTCTTTGTCTGCCAAACCAAAGGGTATACGAGTTATCTCAAAAATTGTAGAAATCCCTCACCAACTACGTCCTCAACAACAACAAATGCACATTTTCCATTCATTTTATCTCCAACGGTAGCGAATTGTCGTGAAAGAGTTCTTGATTACGTGAGCATTCGCCTAGCACCACGTATTTTAAGTCGACCTTTAAAGAGTCACTTTTAAAGTTTCACATGTGTGATAGAACTTATTAATGGAGGTTGCCTTAACAAAGCTAACAATTACTATTTCACATGCAAAACCGATGGAGCCTTCGAATATCTCACAAGATATAGAAATTTTTCGACGACTCCAACTGCATCTTCAGCTCAAAACAAAGTTCCAGAAAACATCACAGTTCCAACAACTACGATTCCTACTTTAACCATACAATAACAATGACAACCCCCAGGATAGTTACAACTGAATCGGCCGTTACAAGAGCAGAGACACTTACGACTTCGGAGACAATGGCATTCCCTGAGACACTTTGGACTTCTGAGACAATTATTGTCCCAGAAACAATTACGTCTCCTAATACAGTTACGACTAATGCATGCATATGTGATGGAAATTGCGTCAGCGAAAACAAATCGACAATGACTACATTTTCACCATCTATTTATAGTCTTTAGTTATATTGATGTAGAAGGTGTTTTAAAAATGACTCTGTGTTGGAAAACAATGATCCGATGACAGGGGAAAGTCTTCTCATCATCCCTAATCCAAGCTGTAACCATAATTTTTGCAATACAATTGAAAATCGTAAAAATTAAAAAAGTTGAGGAGTAATTAACGCTTTAAAGCAATATTACTGATTTATTACACGCTTTATTTACTTTACGGACGACTATCCATTATATACTGTTTTATCTAATATCAATCTATTATACACTTCATCTATTATACACTTCATCTATTATACGTGGCTACTATTCATTATATATAATACTGTGAAACCTGCATAAATTGACCACGTAGAAATCAATAAACCGGTTTGTTTGATGCCACAGTCAAGGTCCCAACAGCTACACACTGAAAATGGCTTGACAAAGGTTAATATTGTCATCTCTGGCTCTATCAAGAAATTTCCTTTTCGTTTATTTTCATGTCTAGTGTTCATGCAAGATCAATGAAAAGCCTTAGATAAAATGTAGCATCGGCAAACAGAAGTTGTTCTATTGCATTGAATAGCAAAAGTATTGTCAACTGCATATTGCAAGCTAATAAAATCATGTAATTAAGTAGTTACCCCCTTTTGTTATCAACAAAAGTTTTGTACATGTGTTTACTACAATGCCTGAGCTACGTCAACTCAGGTTTTGATTACTGAAATGTGTTCAATCATGGAATGTAACAAAGATCCAAAGTTAGCTATCAACTACCAGCCTAAACAATAACCGTCAATGCTGTGTAATCACGTTTGTTGAGCTAGATAAAAAAAAATGCAGCTGATATAGGTAAATTAGTAATTATCATCATTTTTGTCACTTTTTTTAATAATCATTGCCATTAATTGATTCAACAACTCTCCAATTGACAATGATTTTAAAGGAATAAATCAAATAATACTCCTTTTTTATTACAATAATTTATCATTATGGTACCACCAAAATAATAATAAATTGTTAATCGATATAACAATTATTATTATTAATTAATAACGGTACCTCAAGTTGTCGTTATTATCAAAATTTATTCACAATGTTAGTCAACTAAAAGAATTGTTTGGAGTCCATATTATTATCACGTTATTAGCTGCAATATCATTTATTATTATTGTACATACATTTATACTCTCGTAAGGTGTCTAAGGGCAATTCAATACCATCCTCAGTTGTATGTTTTTTCGGCCCTTCATCGTTTTAGATCCTTAATATAACCAACAGAATGAGACCATGACATGAGTGAATGCTATGAAGCAGATAAGTTGCTGGTTGAGCTTTAAACAATTTGAAATATTTTATGAACAAACGAAAAAACTGTAAAAACTGAACAAAACAGATACTTTGAGTGTGGTTTAAACCTTCACACAGCACAGTTCATAACATTCTACAAAACTGGGAATCTAAACTCATAATGCATATAAAATAATATGTTATAATGATTAAAAAAGCATCGAGCAGTTCTGCAAAAATCAACTATGCTTAACGCATCGAATTACGCAACCATTATATGACAAATCTGTCAATAACCAACATGGTATGTTGGCAGGTCTGTTTTTTACTTGAGATCTGCTCCTACTAAACTACAATTATCGAATGTTAATTGTAAAACTTCCAACTCATAAAGATAAGTAACCATGGATAGCAGTCAAAGTTGACTGTTCCAGTTTTGTCAAAGCGCTGGCATTTTTGGGTTTTTTTTGCGTTTGTTTGTCAATCTAAAGTTTTGAGAAAGCTGTGTGCAATGCGACTGTTCAAAACTTAAAATTAGCTTCACTCGATTGGAGATGGAGTTGGTGGTATATAGTGTAGTGAGGTTGGTTTAAGCTGTATAGTTACTAGTTATAAGTTGACATTGCCTATGAAACAAAAACAGGCAAAAACTCAGGCTTGTATTTGTAGCTTTTGGTTTTATTTACAGATTCAGGAAATGAAAGAAAGATGATGGGAAAGTTTTACAGTGTTCTATCAATATCTTTCAAGCTCAGATTTTCTATGTTTTTGTACTATGTTATTTTTTATGCTTCTTACCCGCCATTTTAATGTTATTTTTTGCTAAAATGCCCATGTATTTATCTAATTTTTGCTTTGTTTGTAATGTAGTTACCTAGTAGCTGTAACACTTTTTTATGAATAGTATTATCTAAAAGAGATAAATAAAAGTTACCGACACAAGTTACAGGTTTGCGATTAACTTTGAATTCTCTTGTAATTCACAAATGATTGGTTTACTAGCTACACGCTTACAATTGACTAGTGTTGAGTAACAAGTGTGTTGTATTGTAATGGAAATGCACAGTGTTGCCACTCATCCGCAGCCAGCACTACATCTGTTTTACTGTTATCCAAGAATGACTCATACACTTGAGCGCCCAGCGCGCGGTTGCACTATAGTTATAGCTCAACCAGCAGACGAGACATTCCCGCTCTTTTGTTATTTATGGCATTGACATGTGTTACATGCGGTGTTGTTTACTTTTTACTAGCCAATCAAACATTTACACACTTATGTGATTTTATTGCTCATATTTAAACTCTTGCATACAGCCCAGCTGGGCAGTATTGTTTAGGTAGCAGTAGCGCTGAGATATATTGTAAGCGACTGTATAGTACTCGTGTGTGCTTTGCGTTGGCAAGACAGCTGAGAGAGATTCACACTACCATAGAGAAGATCCCACAAGCTAGGAAGACGCTTGGACTCTCGTAGGAATCCACACCAGCTCAAGACCACGCCAGAAGACACCCACTTACTCGTACAGGCAACAATATTTAAACCATGGGTATAATGGTTTGTTTTTATAGCTGTTACAGGCTAATGAAAATGTCAGCTATCTAAATCTTACAAGTATAATTGTATTTTATGTGTAGAACAGTGAGAAATTCATCCGTATTTATTGGCAATATTTACTTCATTGAAAAACGGAGTTGCTCTACAGCGCCATTAAAATGCTAGAAATGTGACGTCATTGATAAAATAAGCTTTCGCGAATCCAAGTAGGAAACGTTACTTTTATAGAAAAGGTGCCTGTATTAATCGGAAGATATTTCAGTTTTTATTGGGTTCTGTGACATCTCACCCAACCCAGTCAAATAAAACATATTGATAATTCATTTCAACACCTGCTAAGAAACTTACTCCCATGGATTTTGTCAAATTTATCATCAAAAAGTGTATAAAATATAAAACAATTCCATCGGACCTTTTGTTAGCAAGATTCTGATTGGCTGAAGTTGTTGTTGGCTTTAGCACCAGATATTCTAGTATTTCTAGTAGACCTACAATAAAACATTTTATATCATCGTGTAGAGCAGAATCTCCTCTATTTTCTGGTCTTTATTTGAGGTAAATCTGCCAGTCGAAACAGAAACCGCTCCATGAGAACCGCACCCCGTTCCTTGTCGGGCAAAAAATATTTTTTCTTGCTGAGATAGTTTGAAATAATATTTTTTGCAGAGAACCTCCACGGATGAGATTTGTTCTGATAAATGGTTAGATTATATTTATTTAGGCATGCTGGAGTTGTTTAGAAGTGGAAATGACAGGTAGTATGCTAGAAATTAATTATTTGGATGACGACGATGTTGTTGACTAGTAATTTTTTATTATTTTTCATTTTTTTTTTCAAAGTGTTGATTATTATGGTTCTTTATATCAGAAGATAGCGCTTGAAATTCTCTATTCAGTGGTGTAAAAAGTCAGGTGCTAGCTTGAATAGAAAAAAAAAATTAATATTATTCTTTGAAAAAATGTCCGGGATTTTGGCAAAAACAAGGCCAACTTTGATTGACGTGTTATGGCTAATGTGGTGGCCCATTAATTCTTCAAAATTATCTACATGCATCAGAATTGAATTTTCTTTCTATCTGTTGCCTCAGTTTTTTGTTTGGAGCTTTACTTTTGGTGTTTTTTCAAAGCAAAAATGTCAATTTTCAGAAATTCTTTCGTCTGATTAATTAATGAAACGCGCAACCTAATTGGCTAACAATTTTATACTATCCGATAACTTCAGTGTGTGAGAAAAGGTCTATAAATCTTGGACGGGCACAGTTTTTTTATTAATGACGTCACATATCTTGGAGTTGTCCCAGCAAGTGTGTTTTTGGGTGTCTCAAAATTTAGCTGAATTATTTTGTTTTTTTTAGCATGTTCATGGGATATTTATAATATATAAAGCTAATAAAGCTTAATTATAAGGTTACATCAGCCTATAACTGCTGTAAAAAGCAACCATTATACCCATGGTTTAAGAGACATTGCTACTACTTTTGCAATCACCTTTATAGCAATTTTGTGCTTTCTAAGGAAGTGAGGAATAAAGTTTATATTCACACTTTCAACCACTTGAGATCAGTTTAGCCGGTTGCCAACCATCGTTGTGACTGCAGTTGCAGCATTCTATCTCATCTCGTATAGAGAGATACTAAACCTTGCACTCTGTAGCCACGCTACCACAAGAGCACAGAGTAGGCACAAATCAATAGCTTCTTGCAGTACTTGAGGCAGTCTTTCTTGCATCTAACGCATCTCACTAGGTGTAATATAGAAGCTCCAGCACAACGCAATCACCACCAAGTGTGGTTACTCCAAAAGTTCCCTATCTTCTTAATCCCCTCGACCTATCCACAATCCTTTAGCTACCCTTAACCTTACACTGATCCAATAGCTACATTATGCATGGATATCCCAATGGCATCGCTGTAAACTTAATTAATTTGTGAAGTTGCTCTTTTCATCTACTAGATTTTGAACAATCATTATTATTTTGTAACATTATTTAAGAATGTAAAACTAGTCTATGAAAATGAACTAACTGGACTACTAGTATATAAGGAGCAGATCCGCGTCATGGTGTTTAAAGACAATAAAATTCACCTGGTTCCGAAGCACGGGCCTATGGGGTTCGCCGAAAAAACAATAGAGACGATGCGGCCTGTAATAAAATTATTTCTACTAACCTAGCGTTTTCAATCAATTCCCCCTCCCCCACAGTTTCTTGTGTGGGGGAATTGATTGAAAACGCTAGGTTAGTAGAAATAATTTTATTACAGGCCGCATCGTCTCTATTGTGTTTTCGGCGAACCCCGAAGGCCTGTGTTCCGAAGTGCCTTTTTTGACCACCAGGTGTCAATGTGTGGTGGATTTTACCAGTCACCACATGTGACCACTGCCGGTCACCCTGATATTACGATGGTGAGTCATGTAATATTTTGCATAGACAATAATAAGCCAACTAAAAGGCCTGGCTACACGATCGCAAATTCCGTGCGTTATCGCACAAGAGTTCCGAAAGGTCAACGCATTTTGCTAATTGCCCTCAGTTTCATCCGATCTGCAAACTTTTAACATGTTTAAATTATGCGTTGTGCTTTGTCCGATGGGCCGTGCAATATTGATTGTGATTGGCTAAAGCAGTCTACAGTGAATCCAGCTAGGCGCGCTTCAGTGATTTTGATTCAACCACTAGTAATTAAAACTACTAACAAGTCCGCGGCTAACTAGCTACACTACTACTATTGGTTATTACTTCAGCTAAGATAATACAACTCCTCAACGCAACGTAGTTCAATGCACAGAACTTGCGTTCGTGTAGCACCTACCCTTTTAGTGCGTTGACACTGCACAACGCATAACGCACCAAATATGCGATCGTGTAGCCAGGCCTTAAAGACCAATGCGCTATGTTTTGTCTTTACAAATTCATCAGTGATGGTATGACTAAATGGACCCCTGCAATATGATGCATTCAATGAGCGCTTAATCAACAACTGTTACTGAGATCTGCTCCTATAATACTACTACTGTTACTGAGATGTCTCTGGCATGTGATGTGACTACCTAATATTATTGCCTTCTACTCTCTCACAAATGATGTTGTGTATTTAAGCTTTGCATTTACTTAGATATAAAAAGCAGAAGTTATCTGAGCGCAGCTATCTGAGTTTGAAATTTTTTGAATCTCTGTATGGGGCTGGAAATATAAAACTATGGCTGGATAAGCATGAGCTTGTTTGTAGCAGTAGTCAACAGTATGAATCAGTTAGTTAGGAGTCATCTTACGCATTTAGCCATGAAAATATTGAAGACCGGCTTCCAGGTATTTATAACCAGAATTCACTGTGTTATCTATGTAAGTTGGATTTAGTTTCAAAAAGTGCCCCCCCCCCCCATATCTGTCATGTCTCATGATTTTTCAGGGACTCACTTGATTTCTAAGTACAAGTTTTCTCTCCTCCTGAAAACTGCTAAACTTCTTGAAAACTCCTGAAATTCAAACATCCTTCCAAAAAGCCTTGTGAAACTTTAGTTTTTGCTTCCTAGAAAAAGAAAAGTAGACTCTGAGGTGGCCCCGGTGTACATTGCTTTCACTTTCATTCACACTATCTTTTTATACATGGCTTTGCTTTAGCTTGCTCAAATTGGTAATTTTTTAATACAGCATCCCACATATTTAAGTTACTTTACCTTTGCAATTGGTTATCACAAGAATTGTTTTTCTTTGTTTTAGTTTGTGGCTATCTATCTATGTAGATTTAAGCTTTAAACTCACTGCAAAGTTGGAATGAAAAGTTTGGTTTAAATTATGGTTTACTTTTTATTTTTACCGATCCAAACTCTTATCGACTGCATTTATCAATCATAACAGAGTTGTTTTCTCTTGTGCTGAGAGGAAGTTTTCTATTGGCTAGTTTGAGCGCATCTTATTGGCGAAAGCTAGAATACACAGTGTAGCCTCGCGTCTTTGTATTACAATGGGGACCAGCCCATTTCTCTTATATGCTATAGGCAATTTAAAGAAAATAGTTCGACCTCTGACCTACAGCAAATCAGCAACTGCACATGCTTTGTTTTATTGAGCGATCAGATTTTGTTTTCTCAGCAATATCATTTATTTATATCATTGTTCATTGTCACATCAGATCGGAGCAAAATGACGGGATTCTGCCCAAATCCTGGCTTTTCTTAAATAACTTTTTTGTTGTTGACTGTTTGCAATACAAAATTTTTATAGACAACTTGGATTTGTTTTTTTTTCTCACGGAAGAATGTTTGTAATAATAATAATAATTTAATAATAATAGTTAAATAATAAATAAATGGATAGTAATAAAATCGTTATTTATTATAATAATTGCTAATAATAATTATTATTATTAAATTATAATACGTGTTATAATTTATTTTTGTTACAATAATGATATAAACAAATGATAAAAAGTTTAATAATAATAATTATCATTATTTATTATTTTGATAGTTATTAAATTTTTGTGGTAAAAATTATTACTGTAACAACTGTTAATAAATTAATGTGTTAATTCATTATTATTATTACACCATTATTATTATTGATGATGCCATTATTATTATCATCATCAAAATTATTTTAAATGTTTTATTAGTTAATATCATTGTTGTTAGTTAGTTACCGCTTTTGTTTAATTAAATTTAAAAGCTGCTATCATCATTAAGATTTTCATAACAATGATTTATGTAGGTGTATTTATAGTAGTTTATTATTTATAGCAATAATAATAACACGAGAGTGCTCCGAGTCCTTGATAACTTTTGGAAATAGAGCAGGAGTAGAGCCTTAGGCTTTATTAGGTTATAAATATACATTGGAAAATACTAGAACCTTTCAAGTATCTTGGTGTAACAATCTCGAGAAAGTTTTAGTGGGATGAACATATTACTGCAAAATCATAATGCGCTGACACTCTGATAACTCTTGGGTTTTTGCGTTGTACAATATCAAGAGCACCCAAAAAAATTAAGCTATTAGCATACAGAACTCAATGTAGACCTAAACTTGAGTATGCCCAGAGCTCTGGGTCCCTTTTTTAATCAAGCACATAAATGACTTGGAACTGGTGCAAAATAAGGCTGTGCGTTTTGATGGAAACATAAGGGGCGATCTGGAGTCACCGAGAAAAAAAGAAGTATTGGGGTTTGAATGGACTTTAAGTCGCAGAAAGACTCAGCAATTGCGCATGTTTTGTTTGTTACTTAGTAATTCAGAAGAGCCTCTTCAAGAAATAAACAAAATTATTAACCAGTTTTTTTCACCCACAGTCAAAATACAAGAGTTCAGGCGTAAGGTATTACTGGAGCAATGTTTACAAATAGTAGATTGTATTATAGCAGTTTTATAATGCAGACACGTAGAGAAATAAGAGCTTTATAGTCAAATAAACCAATTTTAGTATGTTTCTTTTAGATCACCAATGGCCTCCTCTTCCGCTCGTAGTGTGGTCTAGAGGCTCTATTTTAAACGTGAACAAATCGAAGAAACGGCCCATATTTTATCCATGATGATTTTTTATGCTAATTATATTGCATGCATTATGATCATGGTGATTAAAATGTGGCTGTTTGTCTTGTTAATGGTAAATGATATCATTTTCTGCTGTTGTAAATCTGTTTTTATCATCAATTGTTACGAATAAAAACATAAATTGATAAATTTAATCTTCCTGCAATATTGACACCACAGTTTCAAAAGCCTGTTTTACTCTAGACTTACTGAAACATAATATTTTCAAAGCTCTTTTAAGGCTAGGAGCATTGTATTCAAGTTGCTGCACAGGCGTGTTCTAGAACATGTGCGCGAGACCCATTTTTCAAAGCATGTTGATCAGATTGAACGAGTTGAGAGCAAATGTTAGTGATGCAGAAGAAAAAATGGGGCAACAATTGTTGTAGGAAAAACGCAAGTCAGATTAACACTTTTTCATGTAATGCTGTTGAATGAACACATGGATTCCCTGACTGATAGCTTCTATCTACTAATAGCATGCATTCAGCACTCTAATTTTCACACTACTCGCTCTGTGTCTCAGTCAATTCCTCACGGTTGTGATTTCTTTCATCACAGATGTCACAGGGCGTACTTTCCTCCACTATCTAAGCAGTCTTATAGACACTCTATCTACTGTCTCCACTTCCCCAATTTGGTGTCTGTGGGCCTCCACACAGAGCAGAACTAGATTCAATATTTCATCATAATATGAGCTTGAAGCGTAGTTTTCAAGGGAATTGTGACCAATATAGACAGGAATAAACGTCAACAGGAACGAATGTCGACACTGCCGAGAATGAACGTCAAATCTTTTTCGCTCTAACCCTTAACTTTTATTCCAGGTCTGATTGTTCATTCCAGGATGTGTGTACGATCATTCTAGCTATGTCTGTATTCATTCCTGTCGATGTTCATTTCTGTCGAGGTTCAATTCAAATTCTATTTACAAAGGTCAGATCTCTAGTGCATACACTGTCACTGCTTGTGTTGTGTCATAAAGTTTTTTCGATGCTGGTCCACTTCTTGCTCTATATTAATGCTTTTCTGGACCCAGTCAGATGTCATGTTGGCTTGTAAGTGAAAAAATGACACGCTGCTCTAATGGGAAAACGACTGTCTTCGGGAATACGAGTTTTAGAGCAATACCAACGCTGTTCAACTGTGATCTCAAATATGGTAGATGCCATTGAACGATACCAAATCTCAGGCAATGGTTTGAGTGCCAAAAAAGTGAGGAACTCTGCCACCCCATTGGTTGAAAAATACCAATATCTGGAATTTACTTGACAATAGGTTTTGAGCTACACTCTCATAGAAAATTTGTAAAGAAAGCAAGCTTTGAGTGGCGTGCGCTTTGTTTCTGTCTTCGTTTATTTTTTTTAATAACCTGTTTAGTAGTAGCAAAAATCTTTGACTGGCGGTGCCAAGACAAAAGTAGACTATATTTAGGTCGGACAAAAAACATGTTCTAATAAATCAGGGGTGATTGAAGGCAAGTCCTAAAAAGAGTCGACAATTCTTGACTGAATGCCAGTAACTGTAAGAAAATTACTTCAAGCTTCAGTCTAGGAAGTGACAGAATTGGTTCTTGGGAACACATAAAGTATAATTTCAACTTTTGAAACAGCTCTTAAATGGTATTCACTGATTGGTTAAATGTTGCTGTCAATGAAATATTTTTGATAGTATTGTAAACGTTTATACTAGATTTGTCATTGTTTATTCTGAGAGGCGTTCATTCCGGCTATGTCTGCGTTCATTGCTGTCGATCTTCATTCTTGTCTACGTATCTCCATATTTTATTGTTTGGTTTTGCTCCTATTTTTTATTAACAGTTTTCTGTTGCATGAAGTAATTTTTAATACAAATAATAATTCATTACATATATGTTATTCATTGCTTTGATACTACAGATAGCTAAGGCAAAGCCAGTTGATTTTTATTCTCAGTTCACTTAAAATACAACAGAGAGTATTGGCGTTATTAGTTGACAAATTTTGGTACTTGTAGTTTAAATACCCATCTCCTAAGTATATCGTTTCCTCTTTTAGAAGCAGCGGTGACGAGAAACGACACTAATAATCTGCACCAGTCGAGTGTACAATGGATAAGAATGGGACGTTATGTGCCCTTCTGGTATTACTGACCATTTCCTTCTCACAGCTGAATGCATATTCAAGGTGGTTCAAATCTTACAGATATTTTTGCTCTTCTTTCTATTTTCGCAATAAAAAGCTTTAAAAGACAAGTAGTGCAACCATCTTTTTTACTAGCAACTTACCATAGACAGCTCACGGACCAAGTTATTTTAGTCTAATTTTGAATTTGTTTCTTGGTTGGTTAGAGCGTCAAAACAGAAATAAAAACAAAAAATATTGATCGTACTTGATAAGTTCTCATTTGCATAACTAATAGCTCCGATTGACATATTTTTATTTTTTATTTCAAAAATAGTTATATTTTGTTATTACTGATGTTAATATTTTATACAACAGAGTTTTTTCTTAGTGCAAAACTTGATTTTTCCGCAACTTCTCAGGGCAACACTTCGTTGAATTTGTTCATTTCCTCCTGGAAGTGCAATAACTCTTTGTAGATATAAGTTTAAACAAAAATGTGATGAAATGGCAGCAATAAATATTGTATAAACTTTCGTAAACAGTAAAAAAAATTTTTGAATGGCAATTACTTTCTTTTCTAAGATCTGTCGAAAGACACATTTCATATCTCTCAATCTGCTATACCAGCTGTTCATACTACGTCAGTGGGCTTGATCCTAAAAATAGTTTGCCAGATTTCCTGCTGCTAAGAAATTTTACCAGATACATAAATATTGTGCGCTGTATCAACAACTTGTCATTGATTGTCATTCATTGTTTGGTTTGTGTCAACTATGTGTATCCTTGACCCTACCTGTGTTTTCAAGTATTGATAAAAAAATCAGTCCTTTGTTAACTTTGATTGTTTTATTCTCAAAATTTTAAAATGAACATAAACAGAGATATTCGTTATACTGTTTGGTTATACTGTTTGGTTATACTGTTTGTTGTATTTCTTGGTTGAGGAATGAGCTGTAGCTGTGACAATCATGAATTTTTGTCGGATACATATTTTGGGTCAGCAACAAACATGTTGTTGATTGTGTATCCTGGTTGTGGGGTTGATGAATCAGCATTGAACCATTTGATGCGGTTTTGTCATCGCTTGTAAGGACTTATAGTAACCACCTAGTAACCACTAGTAGCAGCTACTAACCACCAACATGCACTCATCGGTTATTAATTAAATTAACAGACGTCAGCACTCAGTCAAGACACCTTTGTCTAATTTCGGAAATGTATTGTAGCTAATAGCGGGTAGGTTAGTAGTCCTAGCTAGTACTAGTTGTTAGTAGTAACCAACATATTGTTTTAGTACTAAATGGTCAAGAAATCTGTAGCAGTAATAATTTATTTATTATCATCGTTTTAATTCAGAATTTCACAATCTTGAAAAAAAAAATTTACAAGGTTCCCGTGCCTCTGTGTTACGAAATAAATGAATAAATTTTTTTCTTTCGAGTCGGCGTGCAGTGAAGTCATTCGGCTCAAGCTTATCATTTAAAATGCTAGTAGCTGTTTCATTTATAAGTTGAAACGTGATCGAATTGCACGCTGTATGAATATAAATAGACACTTTTGTAACATCTGAAAATTCTAAAACAAGTGTTGGTTACGGAAACCAACTTATAGTTTGATTGCAGTTATAATAGTTTGTGTATTTTTTTAAAGCACGTAAATTTTGAAATTGTTCAATTGAAAAATGGCCCTGCGCTGCAATATTATTTTTCTATTGTGGAAACCTAGACGACTCATTGCATCTTACGATATTGAGCAAACAGCTATCAAGGCTTTTGAACTTTTTCCAGGTTATTTGGAACTAAGTTTTTTACCGTATTGAATCGATATTTTTGGTTTTGCAGTCCAACAGACGAGTCTGACTCAGTGGAAGTCCCTGAGAGTCCTCGATTAACCAGAGCTCATCTGCCGGTCTATTTACCTGCAGGACAGGCCCAAGATGACCAGTCTGAGTTAGGTAGTGGAGAGGAGACAACACCTAATATATCAGTTGAAACGGTGATGCCATCTACGACAGATACTGTTGAGTCAACGATGTCTGATTTTGCTACCACAAGTGAAGATTTGCCAGCCAATAGGCGTTCATTTATTTCCAATTCATACGTAGTATCGCCAGTTGGGACTGACAGCACTGGCAGCTCAATGAGCAGCCATGTTGGAAAGCCTTCACGTAGCACCATTGAATCAAATACTTTATCTACTGTTGTGCCTTTGGAGAAGACAACTCCCTTGTTTAAAACACCATCTATTCAAGGTGCAAACAGGTACGTTTTTGTGAACATTGTAAATTTTTTGTTCAGTTTCTCATCTTGAGTACTAAGTATACTGTTTACTAAGTGCTTTAAGACTTGTCATTCCTTGGAATGTTTTATTATCAAAACTCCATGTGAATGTCATTTGACTTGTATAAATAAGATAACGCTGTAAAAGCAAACGCATAAACATGAACACGTTCTGCTCTATCATTGATATATAGCGATAGAGAACAACTCCCAACTCTACAGAGTGTACTCTCTCTTATATCAAATCAGCAGCAAGTGCTTGTAGGCCTTAAAGAGCACCTGTCACACGTCACCTCTAGATTGGATGCTCAACAAGCTGCTATTGACAGGCATGAACAGGTGGGTAGTTGTTTATATGTCAATCAACTTTGGAGACGTCTTACTGGCAAAACTTTTAATAATCGTTGTATTTGTTGTTGCCAACACGTGTACAGAAAAGTCTGCTAACAAATTCAGATATTTCCATTAAACCTTTCTGAGAATAGATCTATGTTAAGGCCTGATTTACACGCTTTCTTATTTTAAAAATGACTAAGAATTGGAAAATTTTAATGAATTGATATTAGATGCAACATGGTTATTGTTTTTTTAATCAAAGTTGTGGTTAACTATACATATCAAATTTAAGTATTTTTTCTGACACTTGGGCTATGCCGTTAATAGTGAATAAATGTGCAAAATACCAAAATGATGAACCACTAGATTTCCAACAGCTGCGGGGAGTGAAAATATTGTTACCATCTTTTTTTTATTATTACATTTAAAAAATTCATTTATAAATTTTAATATGTTATCATCTTGCAATGTCGAGCAACCTCCAACTGGTTGTTAGACTGACCATTACCAGCAGTATCACTAAGTTCGTCTGTAGCTACTAGATGAACACAGTTTAAAGATGTCGGAAGTGGCACACAAACAAATACAAACAAGCAATGACCTCTACAGTCTCAACTCTGCCATCAATTCCCATGAACACAAGCCAACTAGCACCGGCAGGTATGTCGGATTTGTCCTTTCTATCAAGTTATACTGCAGCTTCCTTTAATGCTCTGATAGTCGGTACGTGAGACGTCTTGACAGTAAAACTGTTTAATTATGTTCTTTTAATGAGTTTTTGTAGAATTGAAAATTGTTTTTTTTTAAATTTATTAGATTCAGAGTTTTTAATTAATTATAATTAAAAATTGGATTTTGATTTGAACTTGGTTTTAATAGAACGGCAAAACTGGAAACAGAATTTGTTAAGAGTCAAAAAATAACTAAGTTTGATTTCAGATTCATCTTCATTCAAAATGACTAGATGTATTTGGATGTAACAGTATGAAATGACTAGATATATTTGGATGTAACAGTATGAAATGACTAGATATATTTGGATGTAACAGTATGAAATGACTAGATATATTTGGATGTAACAGTATGAAATGACTAGATGTATTTGGATGTAACAGTTTGAAATGACTAGATATATTTGGATGTAACAGTGTGAAATGACTAGATGTATTTGGATGTAACAGTATGAAATGACTAGATGTATTTGGATGTAACAGTATGAAATGACTAGATGTATTTGGATGTAACAGTATGAAATGACTAGATATATTTGGATGTAACAGCATGAAATGACTAGATATATTTGGATGTAACAGTATGAAATGACCAGATGTATTTGGATGTAACAGGCAAACCCGTTTAATGGGTAATGGCCAGCTGTTTCCGTTTTGTTGCATCAGAACTGTGTTTTGTTTCCAATTAAAATATAACGTGAATATGTAACTAAAACCTGACATTGCTGCATAACCGGTGTTAGCCAGGGTGGCTCTCTGATGTGGGGGGGAAGGGGTGAGTGAGAATGAACTCTCTCCCAAACCCCGCCCACAACTACAAACCACACCCCTTGAGAGCCGCCCCGGCTAAACCGGTGTACTTGTCGCTTGTGGAGTTGTCTTATCTATGTACATATAGATATTGCGTGTATGTTATATCACTGGTGTATTACAGCGACGATCATTCTAAAAAGAATACGAACAAGCTCGTGTCACTCTCTGATGATGTACACAGCATAGACGTCAGGGTGAGTTAATAGTTGATATTATGCACACAGATACCGCCATCTGTGTAAAGGGGTGTCTACACAGGCCAATGTTTGCCATCAGAAGGTCTTACGGTGAAATTGGCCTAAACATATTTACATTGTGAGGCTTTATCGTAAGCCAAACCTACACGTTGGTCTATGCTCAATGCCAAAAACATATCGGTGCCTTGTGATTGGCCAAAACAAACAATGTTTGATAGCTCATCAAGTTTGATCATTTACAAGACATTTATGCTTGACAAAAAGATCGATCAACTTCAAACGCTGAATGAATGCTGATGTGATTGAACTTGTAGATTTATCATTTTACACCAAATTTATTTCACTTTTGGTTAGTTGCTGCCAAAAAGTTGCATTCTAATTAATTTATTTCTTATGGCCCATAAAATAATGAAATAAATATTGATCGTTGATAATAATATTCACCTATGATAATTATAAAATAATGATTGCAACAATAAATGGTTGATAACGGTTTTTTTATGGTTTATTATTAAGTAGAGGAAAAAAATAAAACATGGTTTTTATTGTGAAAAACGAACATAGATTACAATAGATGTTTTTTCAATTATTATGCTAGGAAAAAAATTTGTTTTATTGACAAATATAACGCAGGCACGAAGCCACGCTTCATGTCCTATGATTGGTTAGTTTAATAGAACCTTGCCGATGCGCTCTAGTACATCGGCACGCCACATCGGTCTGTGTAGCCACTGGCATGTCGTAACAATCCATCGTGTAGATACATCGGCACCAAAATATAAATGCTGTGTAGCCACTTCAGTGGTTAGTAGTTGTATTATTATGTACATAGACAGCTAGATGGCGTATAAGTATACCATTTAATACATAGACATCTAGATGTAGTACACAATAGACGTTGTTGCAGATATCCCGAGTAGAGGAAATGCAAACCAGTCTAGCCAGTGTTCTACAGCATCTAATATCTGAAAAGGTGTGGGACAGAGGCTACTCCAACAGTTCGATTAACCAACCAGATTACGGTTACCAACCGACATCAGCCAATGACAGTGATTCAGGTATGCAAATGCTAAAGCAAAACTGTTGGTATTCAATTCAACGTGACTTGAATGGGGCCTGCGCTGCTAAGAGTACAAGCACCAGGAGTCGCTAGAGTCTCCAGGACCAAACGATTAGAGCAACGTAGTTATCTTCCCAAAAAGAAGACAACTCTGCTAAAATGGTTGCTTTCATTATAGTTATAAGGAATAGGTGTTTCCGGTGAAGAGTTTGCCAATTATCAAGAACTTCTTGAGCAGTAAAATGTAAATTGTTTTTTTTTTTCTGTTACAAAAACATGTTGTTGGTACATTGAGATGAGTATTTCAACGACAACTATCGCTATTTATTATGATCAAACCTGATCAGCGTTATATATCTATTTATTAGCGCTACCGATCTTCGCGAGTTGTTTCCAGGGCCAGATGCGCTTGAGAAGGACCGTCGCGGTCCCCAATGGTGTCTGACATTTCATACTATTATCATTTTTAGGTTTGAATGTTTGGTTTTGAAATAATTGGACAGTTGATCATTTTGAAATTTGAATTTTGGACTTTTAATAAACTGGTGAGCTTGTTAAATCATCTTTTATTTTGTTTCAATTTTTCTGGTTTATACTGAATTTCGGTCGGAAAACCATAATGGGGTCCCGGCAGAATAGTTTCACTTTAGCGATGCAATCGGAAGTAGCTTAGTCGATCGTTGAACTTATCATTAGAAGTCTTGACTTGCTGGACTATTATCCTGATTGGAGGAAATTTGAGCAGTTGGTATGACAAAAATGATGTTTTTGAGAAAGCGCAAAGGATCAATAAAACATTTAAATTTTTTTCTTGAGAATATATTGATTTATTCACTTTAAAAAAATTAATTTAATATTATGCTCATAATACTACGTAGCAGCGCCGTAGTTTCTTATTTCGAGTTTTGTTAGGTTTGCCGACATGATTAATTGAAGATCATAGCCTTGTTACACAGTTCGGACGTACTGAGATGCTTTATATGAACGGCGCATCATCATTACACACTCCGTACCTATCTACTGGTCTCGGATCATTGATCGCAGATATCATAAATCTAAATAAAAAAGATAGACTTTCGTTGATATTAATAGTATTTTAGCATCGTAGCAAACGGGCTTCCGGTATCTTCCCTGTTGGTACCCCGCTATAAAACTGCCGTTCCCCATTGATTTAAATGTTATCCTAATCTGGTAAAAAGTATGCTTATTGGTCATGTGAATATGTAGGTTTGTCTGTACAGCCAATCAGTGAAGCCGATGCACAGGAAGTTGAGGAGAGAACCAATGAGCTTCTTTCTAGTGTGGAAAATTGGAACAAAGTGGAGCAGGTAAGAGTGATATTTGGGCTAGCTCATACTATTTACTCGTACAAATGTTTGTCAAGTCTATTTGCTAACATATGGTATTCACCACATGAGTTGGCTTAAAAGAAATTGAGTTCTTTGACATTTCGTATTTGAGCGTTTGGATTGTCTAGTCTAGTATATGCTTTGGAAACACGTTTTTTCAGTAAATAATTATTTTAAGTTGATTATCATGTGATATGGGTTTGATCGCTTCTGTAGATCTTACATACTAGCCTTAGTGACCTACACACAGATCACCGTAGATATGATGAGGCAATAGCCTTTCTCACTAACTACACCCTCAACAATGCGGTGATTATATCACAGCTAGCTCAGGCTAGGGTAGATGATGGAGGCTCTATAATGATACTTATGAACAGCAGCACCTGGTTGAGTCAGCAGGTTTATTTGATGAAGGCAGCCGTGAGACAGGTCAGCGTCCTCTACATCCTTACAACTACTAGATTTCTACTGGTCAAAGTTCTAAAGGAATTTTTTAGCGTTTAACTGTTCAAACTTCCGTTATTCAAATTTTTGCACATGAAACGCAGAGTTATCTACCCCAACGAGTGGATAACTATGCCAAGCGCTTTGAGTGCCTAGCCTGCACTTTGAAGGTCTATTACATCACTGTATCGCTGCAGTGAGTCACTGAGACTTTCTATAAAAACTAGCAGTAAATGAGACAAATACTAGTTTTTATATTATGGATGTATTGTCACCAGACTGTGTGGCCTAGAATTAATCACTGACAATGGGATATTTTTTACGACCAGTATATGTATGGCTTTTCATAGCCAACTGAGACTTGTTAGTAGTTAACATTTGATATGAAAATAATAATTTTTATTATTATATTATTAATCACTATTATTATCACCAAAATATTTCAGGTACCGACCATCATGATAATATATAATGATCATTAATTATCATTATTTATTATCATGATGGTTGTAATATTCATTAATAGTTAACAAAAATAATATTTTATTTATTATGATTATCCTGACTGTAATAATTTATATAAAGAAAGCTGCAAAGTTTTCAATTCTTGTTATCTTTTCACCAAAAAATTGCAGTTTTAAAACTTTGAAGGTTTGAATTTTTTACCCTGAGAATTGGCGCAAGTCAAAAATCTCTTAGTCGACTTTGAAAATTGGAATAATAATTCAAAACTTTGGCTAATGGAAATTTAATGAATGTATTCTTTTCTGAAGTATCCTTCTGCGGTATGTTTGTCTATCAAATGCATTGTGACAATTGGCGCTATTGGCCAAGTGAACACAAAGTCACGACCATGACAAATGGTTGAATTTCTCTCGTTTTAGCCAGTGCAATCACATTTCTTCACACTGTGGCTTCACGAGAGTTTTAGCGCCAAGGTGTTTGCGCAAAATTAGGAGTTGTCTTTTTGTATTTATGCATTGCTATCAAAAACAGAGCCGTTTTTATGGCAACCAATATTTCTGTTTTGGATGCAGCAACAGAAACAACAAGTCCTCGTCGTCTTTGATGCAAAGCCATAATAATTATAATAATTTATTATGTGGAATATCTGTGTCACGGTATCAATATATTAGCGATGCCAAAAGTTATTGTTTATTAGTTTGCATTGCTTTAATAGAAATGCTTATTTATTATAATAATAAAAAGTATCATGTTATTGTTATTATATTTTCGTTTTTTAGCTTGTACAACGTATAATTGTTGTAAGAGAAGACAACTCAACAAAAAAATTTTGTTCACATTCATTTTTTTTACCAAATTCACGTGCATCCAGCTTTGAGATAAAAATTAGCAGAGTTCTTCGCGTTCACTCAGTCGAAAGCACCTATTGTCATGTCAAAGTGTCAGTTCCTGAGTTAGATTGGCTTTTGGCATCCATTTTTCAGCTCTACATTAAGTGTCAGTCATGTTAGTGAAAGTTTAGAAAGTCTTCATCCAAAGTTTACACTTCCTTAACATTGTTAATACTGCAGAACAAGAATTTGACTGAAGAATTGATGTATCAAACAGAACAAAACCTAGACCAATTGTTAGAGCTCATACAGCTCAATTCTTTGAAGGTGAGTCACTGATGCCTCTATAACTTTAATATTTATAAGTTATTACAGTCTCTATTACTCAACTCTATGTCAATGATTTAAGTAATGTTTAGTTAGTGGTTAGGGTCTACGCACGACTTCATTTTTTATAAGTTGTCATAGTTGATACTAGCAGTATTGATTGTCGTATTTAAGTATCCTTATGCCAGCCCACTCTATTCTTTTCCCGCCCCGCTTCACTTCTCACCTCTATATTGCTCTACCCTCGCTATCTCTCCCTTCCTCCCTCTGTCTCCCCGCTCAACTCAAAAGATGACACAGGCGCAGGTATATTACGGACACTAACGAGGTCACCAACTTGCCAAAACAATGTCAAAAAAACATTGCTACTATTCGTACTGAAAGGAAGTAATGTGAGTTAATTACTCGATTTAATAGTTTTTGTCAATGGTGTAGGTGAAGACAAATCACATAAATTCCCATTTTACTTTGTCTAGTAGTTGGAGTGTCAAGTAAATGACGCTGGTTTATGACTCGCCTTATTTCCTTCCCATGCGCATAGATTCATCTCATTTCATAACTTTATTTTTGCAAGTTAGTTGACTCAGTAATATGCCAGCTCACGGACGTCACCGAGAGAGAAGGAAGAAGGGAGAGATGGGAGGGTAGAGCAAATTAGAGGATGTGAAGTAGATTTGGGGGAGGGGGGGGGGTGAGAAGAGAAAGGTGCGATGCGAGAATAGAGTGCGAATATGACTAGTAATACGGGTAGTATTTTATATGTGTTTACTCTTCGTGCAAGTGGTTAGAGTTTGTGTCAGTTATGAGTATGAGTGTTAATAGGCGCATAACAAACCGTGAACTAGGAAGTCTGTTTAAATAAATAGATTTCTTTTATTGTTTTAGATAATCACATTACAAGATGCTTTAACTCACCAAGGATCTCTATACGAATCTCATCTCAATTATACTACCTCACAGCTATTTTATTTGGAGAGATCTTTGGCTTCTTTAGGCTTGACTCACAATTCTTCTCTCAGGTACACAAAATCAAAGGCAGTTATGCAGACGTATTGCTTTCATTTTCCTTTGTGTTTTCACTGGTCTTACCATGAATTTGTGTAGTCCACTGAAGTATTGTTGTGTAACAGTTGACTGCTGTTGCTGTTGTAAGTTGATACAGTGTTGTTACTTGTAGTATTGTGACGGATAAATTACAGTCAAACAAGGAAAAGTCGGACATGTTGTGGTCCAGGTTTAGAATATTAGACAATAGACTAGCCCATGTAAGTACAAATATACTAACATATGTGTCTATGAATGTGATTTATTGTGGAGCGAAAAGCTCTAGTAGGTTTACCTCTTTGCTCTAAATTGATTTTATCCGGCTAAAAAAGTACTTTCACCTCGTTACTTTTGCCTCTAGCTGAATAGTAACTACTAGCTTACAATGTTTGTTGAATGCATTCAGTGAGGGCGGAGGTGGCAGTCAATCAGTCAAGTACATATAACAGGATCACCAGAAATCCGTTAGGCCAAAACCAGGCTATCTTATATCAGCTTTTGCCGCCGATGTCACGTGACTCTCACAAACGGCTACATTTGACTCGTGATATACTTAGCGGTAAAGATCCGCAGTTGGTGAAATGAAAGAAATACCGTTCAAAAACGAAATTCAAGTAAGGTCTTTTGCCACATGCCAAAAGATTACAGATATATTATCGTTGACATGGTCGTTTTTGTTTTTGGATCGGATATGGTATTGTAAGTAACAATATTTGAATCGTCGAAACTAGCGAAGTATCCCCCGGTGTGGATTAAACGTATAAAAACCAATAACAACGCGATATTGATTACGAGACCCAAGTGGTCTTGAAAATTTCAGATCAGTATGGCCGCTCCCATAAACGGCTACATTTGGCTCGTCACAAAAGTTTCATTACTCAGCCGGGCTGGTAATCCTCATATATTTCATCCATGCGTACAGCCCTCTTATCTTGTGTAGGTGGAAGTCAAGTACTTGACTGAGGAGTTGAACAAGTACCAGAAAAGTAATGATGACTTGAGACAGAGTCTGAAGTTGATGGAGATAGAAAATCAGTTGGAGACTATTACTACTAACATTGATATACAGCAAACCAATCACGGTACAGTAGTTGTTGTTTTAGACCAATCATGGTGCAGTATTTTTTGTTTTAGACCAATCACAGTTTAGTTATTTTTTGTTATAGACTAATTACAGTTCAGTAGTTGTTGCTTTAGACCAATCACTGTGTAGTATTTGTTATTCTAGATCTAGACCAACCATGTTTCAATATTTAATGTTTTAGCCAATCATGGTACAGTACAACAGGCTAAGCTGAGACTGTTTACAAAAGTCGGGTTTTTGACATAAAAACAGTATGTCAATCTTTGCGCATTGATTTTAAAAAAAAATGTTGGTTTTTATTTGAGGTTTGCTGGCAGTTTGTTATGAATCTGTTAGCCTATCTTTTTATCGTCAAATTCACTTTCACTCAGACAAGGGAAATGTTTCATTCAGATTTTACATTTATGGCCTGTGGTCCATAGTTGAAGGTATTAGCATAGTCTGTTTTTATTGTAACTCAAGTGATATACAACTACTGCGCTTTCCGCTCGGTAAAATGGTCTGGCAATGATTTCTGTTTAGAGAGTATATTCAAGAAGTTGAACTCTGCACAGGATAAGCTAGATACATTGAGCTCTTCAGTGTCTAACATGCAGTCTGAATGGACAGAGTTCTCTGACAGTCTGCCTAAGTTAGATCTCATGTACAACGAAGTGCAATTGATGATCAATGTTCTACCCACAGGTACGTCTTCTTCTCTGTTTGTTGAGTCATTCTGTAGCAAAGCTTCGATTGTCTCTCTAATGTCTAGTACCAGCTGACTTTATGTTATTTAACACACCTTTTATTGGCTCCTACTTAACCAATGGGCTTGCTTCACAATTCAAAATATCCAGAGTGCGTATTGAAGTGAAGACAAAATGATGTCTTCTTGTCTCTTGCGTTACGTAGCATTAAGTTTAACATTTGCTTAATGTCTCCAATTTCTGGATGCATCTGTTATACTTTTACTGTTTACTGTACGGCTAGTAATAAGGGATTAATATAATTTTTGGATTACCTGGTAGGTTGATAATCTTTTTATTAAATATTTTTAGTGTGTGTAAACTTTTGTTTGTAAAATAATATCTACACAAAAATTACAACTTAAATTTAAACAATTTTTGTCTATCGTTTCATAATGTCAACTAAAAATTGACTTAGTTTCTTTTCATTTCAGCTTATTATCATAACGAAATCTGTTTTTGTTATTTTTTTGGATCGTTTGAAGATCTATTTGTTGAAATTCAAGTTGTTTATAGTAATGCAGTTTTTATATTCAGCCGGTTGTTCTAAAATATCGTTAACGGCTTGAAAAGTGTTGACAACTTCGCATTTCAATATAAATATTCATAGCTCGAGAAACATTAAATGTTTGCTATCAACTTGCATTCCGATAAACCCAAGCTAGATATGAAGAAAGCTGTCTATATTCCAACTGTCACTTGGCTAATAATATCTCTGAAGTCTCTGTTGTTTGGTGGTTGTAGTCTTTTATGTTTGAAACAAATGTTTTTCTTGGCATAAACTATACCACAAAATCATGATTAATGAAAAATATTTGAAGTATGATTTTTTTTGTGCTAATGGGTACCCTGTCACCATTGCTATGTACTGCACTTGCAGTAATACTCGTCACATTCCAACACGCCCACTTTCTCTGTTCATGCACTGCCCTTCCTCGGCCCACCCCACACTCCCTTAACTGTTATTGCCCCAATCTCTCCCTGTCTCGCTCGACTTCTTGCGCTATCACTATCCTGTTTCACTCGTGTCCCGATCTACCTTTATCTACCCACCTTCCCCTCCCCACTGATACAAGACACAATGATCCGGAGTGCACGCACATGCTTCATTGGGACCCAACCTTTTTTCTGAACCCAATGTGATTCTTTGGAATTTGCCTCCCTTGACATTTATGGAAAATTAAATCAGCAAATGTTGTAAAACAAATTGTAAATGTCTACAAACTTTTTTATTTGTTTAAATGTGATCAATTTCTGAAGTCTGGGTCTAAAATTGTCTTTTTACTACATTCTGGATTTGGAGACTTATTGTAGCTAGTTTGAATAATACACACAAATATTTAATATACGCAGATTGTGATGACGTGTACAAGAGGGGTATACACAACTCGGGTCCACAGCTAGTTAAACCCGCCACCAATCACAGTGCTCTGAAGGTATTATGTGATATAGACAGCGTGAATGAGAGAGGTTGGACTTTGGTGCAACAGAGATTGAATGGTGAGTGTTAGACTGTGTTCTCTCTTGTCTTGTATTCATTGGGTAGGGGTATGACTTCTATTACTTTATGTTATGCTGTAGGAGAAGAAGACTTCAACAGAAACTGGACTGAGTACAGGGAGGGATTTGGTCAGGTGGATTTTGACAAGGAATTCTGGGCTGGTAAGCTTTAGTTACTAGAGTTTTTACATTTTCTTGGCCATCAAATGGTTTCATATACTCCAAAAAGAACTGTAGTACTAAGTATTTTACATATTGTGCTCTTTAGTACAGTTAAATGTTTCTTTGACTTTAATGCTGAAAGTACGCTGCTAAATGTTGGCTACTGCTGGGATACTTGTCTTGTAAATATTTGGAGTTGTCTTTTCTCTACATGTCTTTTCTCTACATGTCTTTTAGTAATTCCTTTTAGTGCTTATCAAATACATAGACATAACGATGATATGGTTTTTGTTTGATTTTTGTGCTCTCTGTGGTGAGCACTTGACTGATTATTATAATAATACTCCTGCTCGGATAAATTTTATTTTTATTACTTTATTTTGATCGATCATTTTTTTCTTCAGTTTGTCTTTTTCTTATTTATTAAATGCATTCTCCTTTGATAAATTAGTGCTTTTGTTGGCTCTAAAAACAATGAGAAATGACAAAATTGGCTGGATAGTTATTATGCAGACCGCTTTCACTCACACGGCTGTTTTTGTTGCGCTTTTAGGGAAAGGTTTTGTCATTAATATTTTTTACCCTCTCTCAACATTGCCACTCTTTCATTGTGATTCAACTAACCTTGCAGGCAATGAGCTCTTACATACATTGACATCAAAGTACAACTACACTATAAAGTTTGATATGTGGACTACTGACAATACATATGTCTATGCTATTTATGACAGTTTTCAACTACTATCAGAGACGGAAGGGTATAGACTGCACATCTCAGGTATACATTGCATTATATAGTACACCTGATACAGATTGCTGTTGTGGGTGATTGTTAGCTGCTCATTTTATACTTGTCCATTGTCTCCTCTCTAAGTATCACTGTTTGGTCCGCAGGCTATTCGGGGAATGCTACGGATAGTCTCAAACACAGCAATGCTACAAGTTTCAGTACTATAGATGTCGACAATGATATGAGCTCTACAAATTGTGCTCATTTCTACACAGCGGGTAAGTGTTTTAGACATCATTGGATGCGATGGCCTGTCCAGCCGTTGTAGATTTTGAAGATTTTTTGTCTAGGACTAGTGAAAGTTGATATCAGAGGTAAAATGTGTGCAGCTTTAATAACATCAACGTAAATTCACGACACGTATTTTATCAATGTGGTGTCAACGTTGATGATTGGTTCAGTCTTTTGAGATATCTTACTGGCCTGCATACCTGTCATGTTGGCTGGTGAAAAATAAATCGAGATACTTTGGACCCGTTCGTTCTAATGGCATAAACTGGGTTTGAGGTTATATACGGGGTGATTTTGTGGATGCAAACTGAGATAATAAGTATTGTATTAGGTCAGAGTGCCAATTGCTGAGATAAATACAACGCTATCACAGTATTACAGGATTGTGAAGTCACGATTTTTCAAGCTTGGAAAGTTTTCGTTAGTTAGCTAGTGTTAGTTAGACCAGTTTAATAATAATAATGTAAGCAGATTCGTAAATGACATGACAGACAATAAATTAGTATTATTTATTGACACACACTGGTTTGATTTTCTTGTAAACAAATTGCAGTCTACTATACAATTTATAATTTGTTTTAATTATTAAAAAGATAAATATTTATTATTTGAAAAAAAATTATTTAAAAAAGTTTACACAATTATTTATCGTCATTAGTTTTATAGGAAATAATTTAATAACTATCTAGCAGGCCATTAGTTCAAGACATTAGCCTGTTGACATTCGGAGTTCTACAGGATATTTTGTGAGATCAAGTACATAGCATGTTTTATCGGGTTTGGTAGCAACAAAAAAGATGCCGCATTTTAGTGTTTCTAGTTTGTGCAGTTAGCCGGACTTAAAGATGTGATCCGCAGTAGGATTGCGCCGAATTTTGTGAATTGACAACCATTTTTATTGGTGCATGGCCAAAAATGAGCTTGTAATTAGCATGTGGAAACTTAATGTATATAAGGATAGTGTGGAAACAATATATACCCTGAGCCATCTCAAAGTCTATTTTTTTGGTCAACAAAAAGTAAAGTTTGCAGGAGACTTTTGGGGATTTCAGGAGTAGGAAAAATTTGTACCTAGAATTCATATGGGTCTATGAAAGTCTGAAGCCCTGATAGTATGCTGGCCTGGTAATTTTGTCATTGGCGTCACGTTACAAATGAATGAATTTTTTTGACAAAACTTTTTCATGCCATTTTGTTCAGAGTTTTAATAAGGATTTTTCATTTTCATTTAGTTTAGCAACTATTTTTATTTGTATATCGAAATTCCGAGCACTTTGCTTTGACATTGTTTTTTGCTAAAATGAGCAGAGAGGATACACAACTCCTCATACTTTCCCCTCATAGACTTATATATTGGTTTGTTGTGTTTTTGATAGGTTGGTGGTACAAACATTGTCATTACTGCAACCTCAATGGAAGGTACACAGTGGGCGTGGTCTGGTTTGATCATCTCACTGATGATTGGATGGAGTTGAAACAGACTTCCATCAAAATATCTAGGCGCAAGTGATCAGTCAATATATAACATAGGGAAGACAACTTCATATGTGCGTAGAGTGCCATGTCATGTGGTTTTACTGCTCTTGTCTCAATCGCTCTGGGTTCAGTGTTTGGATATGCAATCTGAATAAGTGCATGTTTTATTTTCTACAATCTAGTCCTAGCTGTAAATTTTACGACAATCTCCATGTTTATGCATTGCTTCACCCAATTTATGCAATCTATTAACAAGTTTTGCATTGCTTTGTCAACATTTACAACGTAATGCAAACGCTTTTTCAGTATGTGCAATCATTTTATGTCTTTTTGTGAATTTTATGCTTCGTTTTATTCTGATATTTAACAATAAGCTCAGTCATAAATAATTTCCGTGCTTTTTATTTAGTAAATATAAGCTTTGAGCAATTAATATTTTCACATTTTTTTCTTTTACTCTATATATAAGTAGCCTCCCTCCAACATGTGTTTGCTAATGTTTTGGTTCAGTGTAAATAAATGTGCTAAAGTGCAACTAGTTGATGAAATAAATGAGGCCTTGCAAAATGGTGGATGTGGTTTACAATGGTAGGAAAAAGTGAGGTGATCACTAACTTGGCAAATGTTTTTTTACTCATTTCCTTTGCTACCCGATGAATCAAAACCGGACTCATGTCTTCCACATGAAAACTGGGTAGGCAACTTCAAAAATGAACTGATCATTACGCAAAAATTGCTCACTCGACTACTTTCTCATCCCATTCATTGTTTTGCCGCACTAGTAAACATTAAAACTGCAATCCATGTTCTGGGTGTGATTGTGAGTCAGTTCTTCTTTAGAGGATATTCATTCAGCGTTGCTGGCTGTGGCTGTCACATTCATTTCTCATAAACAAAAATGGATTTTAATATGTTTAAAAGTGGTCCGAATTATACTAAACTGAAAACTAATTTGAGGTTAGTTGTTAATAGGCTGAGGTTGTTAGAAAAGAAAAGAACAGAAATAGCTCAAAAGTCAAGGGCTGAAATTGCTGATTATTTGCGATCAGGCAAAGTAGACAGAGCTAGAGTACGTGTTGAACACATTATACGTGAAGATTATGCCGTGGAAGCCATGGAAAGGATTGAAATGTACGCAGATATGCTTCTCGCCAGATTTGGGTTGATGGAATCCCTGAAGTAAGTTATCGGTTAAAGAGAAAATGTTATTATTATATAATTATTATTATTAAATAAATTATTATTATTCATTTATCATTAATTAATTATTATTATTTATAAACCATAATAGTTATTATTATTAATTATTGTTGTTGTTTGTTAGATATGTATAATAATATATTTTTTTAGTTATAATGGTGAGGTAGTGTTTGGTTACATTGAAAGTAATAATGGTAATTATAAATAATCATTAATTTATGGATTTTCTCATGATGATGATGTCCTTAGGCTTATTATTATTTATTATGATAATAATTCCATTTTACTTTTTTAGGTTTAATTATTATTTAAGAGAAGTAATTGATTATAATAGTTATTATATTTATTGTTTAGCGTTACTACTGTTGTTATTATGATCATTATTATTATCATCATTTCTCTATCATGTAGTTATTTTTCAAATTGAATAAACAGTCATCATCAGGATGATGGTTTTTTATCGTAGTAATAATAATAATCATTGTTAGTATTATTCATAATAATAATGATACGCTTTCTGATAAAAACATTACGTACTATTAATATAATCCGTCACCCTTCGCTTATTATGAAGAATAATAAAATACTTGTTGATTAATTAATCCTATGGATGGTTGGTCAAGCTATAATTTTGATTTTCTAAAGTCAGTATTATTGTTAAACTTTTTTGATATTGGATTGAACTCTGGTATAAATATCGGCAGCCCCTAAGATGTGACAGAAAAAATGAATCTCTGCTATGGGATATAAAAAATATTGAAAAGGTTTTCTGCGTGATTTTCACAGAGCCTTCACCGACACCTGTCAGAGAATAGGAGGGTGTACTAAGTAAAGCACACGGGAGCACTAGAGCTGGAATTGGTAGCGTAGCTGCGTAGTGTCAAGGCAACAATCTATCATACAGTACTACTATCCCGGTAGTAATAACTCCAATGCATACGGAAAATGATCAGTCTATCTGTATTGATCCGGAGACTTCCTGTTATCTCAATACAGAGATCTGTTTAATTGCACATAGGTCCTGTTTCGCTTTAGATTCACAAATTAATTGCAATCACATGTATAGTTCACAGAAACATGTTAGGCCGCTTTGTGACAATGTCCAAGAGTGTACCGCAATCTCTAAGAATATGTTATCGACCATGTAATACTGTTTGAGAAGAGTTGTAGATTATCAGCAACAATGTATTGAACGTAAAGATACAAAACCTTCACCGAGAGGTGATTC
Source organism: Cryptosula pallasiana (assembly GCA_945261195.1). Lineage (NCBI taxonomy): Eukaryota > Metazoa > Bryozoa > Gymnolaemata > Cheilostomatida > Cryptosulidae > Cryptosula > Cryptosula pallasiana. The sequence continues at coordinate 38,157,068 of OX183134.1, read as the reverse complement.
GAAGTGTACAATAGCTGACAATATTAGCTCCCGCTAATAATCCAGTCTAAGCTACGAGAATGCACAACATTACCCTAACGCTTCCACTGTATGTTCTCAACACGACTACTACAAACTCTGACTCACTGGGCGTTCTACCCTCCTATTTATGCAGTATAATATGTAAATAAAGCAGTCCAAAATCACAAGATACAATTGGCTAATAAAAACACAATGATTGGTGGACACAAACAGGCACATTAACAACGCCAAAACATGGACATCTATATCATTAAACAGGCGCATTACGAACTATGCACAACAACGATAATAATTAATTAATTACAAAGCAAGATGGCTACCGGAACAGTTTTAGCTTGGTTTCCTTAGCTTGATCTTTTATGGCTAGCTTTCTTTGGCTCGGTAAGAACGGAGGCTCCACTTGAGGATTCATTTGCTTCTTTTAGGTGAGACAACTCTGGCTCGTCTGTCCACACACTGGCACTCGCACAATTCCATTACAATATATTGGGCTTAGTTCTTGAAGGGGTCAATATTCATTTTACTTCTAGAGTAATCTACTTTAATGAAAACAGTTAATGTCATTATATAATTTTCTAGTGCATAATAATAGAGATTTATCCCAAGTTTATCAAATCTCGTAATAGCAGGTGTCTTTGCTATGTCAATTCTACATTTGCCTGTGTTTATATCCGTGTTTGTTTGTTCCATTCCTTTCGTTACATTATCCTGTCATGACTTCTGTAAGATGATAACCATGAGGAAAAAACCAACAGCAATAAAAACAAAGAAACAATGATTGAGCATTCATGTTTTCTCAATATGAATAATGTATACTACAACTTGCTTTTTGTGAATATGCTATGCCGTATTAGTAATAACATGAGATGATGAAATATGTATCTATATAAATTATGCTTGTGTGGTATGATAAACAAATTGTAAGACACAGTTTTTTAGCCTTGAGCTTTGCTTCAATTTTTATTCAACAAGTCTAAGTGGATAGAATATATTTTTTCTAATTGTGGCATTGCTCAGTGAGGCAGTAAGGTTGGAGAAGTGAAGATGCAAGTGTTAAAGAGATAAGAGGACAAGTAGTGCGTGTACTAAAGAAGGCTGCTCTGCAATCATTTGTCTGCTTAATTGGGGGAATATCGTGTAGATGATGGCATAGAATTCTTTAATTACTTTTTTCTGCACACAAATATATTACTCTCCAGTCCCATTTTTAGTCTGGTGAATGCAATGTTTTGAGGATTTTGAATAGATTTATGCCAAACTGTTTCCAGGATTAAAATGATTGTTTATTTATTTATTGTGACTGTTCATCACATTATTGAACCAAGGCAATTTCCACTTATTCATATCACTTGTTGAAGACTGGGGCAGGCAGGTTGGTGATCTTTCACTGCTGTTTTAGAGAGATAGATCCTGGTCTACAAGAGTCCATCGCAAGCATTATCTGGGCTACACCCAGGCTTAGAGCTGAGGTTAGTAAAGCTGACAGACCACTCCTATTGATGTACTAGTACTCCTAGTAAATATTAATGTACCAGTACTACTAGTAAATATTAATGTACTAGTACTAATTACTGATTTCTCATTTTTGTTGCTGCTGTTAGTTTTTTGCGTGTATAAAGTGTTAGTAAATTTATACCTAGAGTTCTCATTAGTTTTCTTGAACATATTATGCCTGATGTGAAGTTTGTAAGAGAGATAGTCTTAGTCACTTGATGCCTGTGTGTTTGTAAGAGAGAGAGTCCTAGTCACTTGATGCCTGTGTGTTTGTAAGAGAGATAGTTCTAGTCACTTGATGCCTGTGTGTTTGTAAGAGAGATAGTCCTAGTCACCTGATGTCTGTGTGTTTGTAAGAGAGAGAGTCCTAGTTACTTGATGCCTGTGTGTTTGTAAGAGAGAGAGTCCTAGTCACTTGATGCCTGTGTGTTTGTAAGAGAGAGAGTCCTAGTCACTTGAGGCCTGTGTGTTTGTAAGAGAGATAGTCCTAGTCACCTGATGTCTGTGTGTTTGTAAGAGAGAGAGTCCTAGTCACCTGATGCCTGTGTGTTTGTAAGAGAGAGAGAGTCCTAGTCACTTGATGCCTGTGTGTTTGTAAGAGAGAGAGTCCTAGTCACCTGATGCCTGTGTGTTTGTAAGAGAGAGAGTCCTAGTCACCTGATGCCTATGTGTTTGTAAGAGAGATAGTCCTAGTCACCTGATGTCTGTGTGTTTGTAAGAGAGAGAGTCCTAGTCACTTGATGCCTGTGTGTTTGTAAGAGAGAGAGTCCTAGTCACCTGATGTCTGTGTGTTTGTAAGAGAGAGAGTCCTAGTCACTTGATGCCTGTGTGTTTGTAAGAGAGAGAGTCCTAGTCACTTGATGCCTGTGTGTTTGTAAGAGAGAGATAGTCCTAGTCACTTGATGCCTGTGTGTTTGTAAAAGAGAGAGTCCTAGTTACTTGATGCCTGTGTGTTTGTAAGAGAGAGAGTCCTAGTCACTTGATGCCTGTGTGTTTGTAAGAGAGAGAGTCCTAGTCACTTGATGCCTGTGTGTTTGTAAGAGAGAGAGTCCTAGTCACTTGATGTCTGTGTGTTTGTAAGAGAGGTAGTCCTAGTCACTTGATGTCTGTGTGTTTGTAAGAGAGATAGTCCTAGTCACTTGATGCCTGTGTGTTTGTAAGAGAGAGAGTCCTAGTCACCTGATGCCTGTGCGTTTGTAAGAGAGAGAGTCCTAGTCACCTGATGTCTGTGTGTTTGTAAGAGAGAGAGTCCTAGTCACCTGATGCCTGTGTGTTTGTAAGAGAGAGAGTCCTAGTCACCTGATGCCTGTGCGTTTGTAAGAGAGAGAGTCCTAGTCACCTGATGCCTGTGCGTTTGTAAGAGAGAGAGTCCTAGTCACCTGATGCCTGTGTGTTTGTAAGAGAGAGAGTCCTAGTCACTTGATGCCTGTGTGTTTGTAAGAGGGAGAGTCCTAGTCACCTGATGCCTGTGTGTTTGTAAGAGAGATAGTCCTAGTCACTTGAGGCCTGTGTGTTTGTAAGAGAGAGAGTCCTAGTCACTTGATGCCTGTGTGTTTGTAAGAGAGAGGGTCCTAGTCACTTGATGCCTGTGTGTTTGTAAGAGGGAGAGTCCTAGTCACCTGATGCCTGTGTGTTTGTAAGAGAGAGATAGTCCTAGTCACTTGATGCCTGTGTGTTTGTAAGAGAGAGAGTCCTAGTCACTTGATGCCTGTGTGTTTGTAAGAGAGATAGTCCTAGTCATTTGATGCCTGTGTGTTTAGGTTCCAGAAATAAACATGGTCTGCCATGAGCTGACAACCAAGTATGGCAAGGAGTTCGCTCAAGCTTGTCTACAAAACTCAATGGAAGAAATTCAAGTAAATGAGAAATTAGTTCATACAATGAGTATTGCAGCACCACCAGCAAATTTAGTAGGTTAGTCATTGCCATATGACACTAGATTTCTGCATTCTCTTACGCTCTAGTAAACTCGTTACAAGTACCACTTTTGGAACTGACGCTTTATTCATGGTTGTACGTGAGAGAGCATAAAGCGTACGTTGATATGATATTTTTCTTTGCCACCATAAACATGCTGCAAAAGATATATATACAACGAGCCTTCATTTGCATGTACCTCGTAGTATAGTGGCTTTTTTTCTGGGCATGCGTTACATGAGATGTGGCAGTTTATGGATAGAAGGTAACTTTTTAAAAATCTTCAGTTTTACCTTCAAGATTTTATTTGTTTTACATATTTGCTATTTAATATGTGCTCATTGTAACGAAGTCGTTGATATGGTCGGGACTTTCAACTTTGTGGAGCTGTTTTTGTTGCATTGGCACTGCTTCCTTATTTACTTCATTTCATTTTTTGCTTTTATTCCTTGTCGTTGTAGAAAAGTATCTTGTTGTCATAGCATCCACTTATAAGGTAGATTACAAGCCAGATCCCAGTCTACTGAGTGGTGAAGAGCTGGAAGGGTTGACAAGCTTTGCACCTAAGGCTAATGATATGTCTCTCTCTGCTGTAAGTAAAGCACAGTTGGTTTGATATCTCTGTTGTTGGTCTGTCTCTGGTTACATATGTTATTCTCGATTGATCTCTCTTGTACATATCTCTTTTCTAGCACTTTTTTATGGTGTCACTTGCTTCAAGCAATGCTGTCAGTCACACAATAAATTATGTTTTCCATGTGTTGTTTGTAGACCTTTAGTTACGTTGGCCTAGCAAGACTAGCCTATCTTTAGGCTCGGTTTACACTAGTACGCTACAAAATACCATGAAAATCCGTAACAGCTACAGTTTAGACGATCCTTTATATAGCGCATCAGTTCCGTATCCGTATTAAAATCTTTTGAGCTTGGTTTCAGTTTTGAGACAATACGGGATAGGTATTGATGCTAGCCTATTTGAACAGCGGGCGTTTTTCCTGCAAACTTTGGTGTTCACATTTGTACAGAGTGGGCACTCAGACTATGATACTCACCAGTGTAAAGGCCTTGCCACACGGAAGCGAATTAGTACATGCGAGTTAGTGTGTGCTGAATTGTGGTTAGCAAACAAAGCCACACGCAAGGCAATAGATCTCTTGAGTTATTCTCCCTCAACACAAAACAACTCGGTCAAAAAAATTGTTATGTGCATCATTCAGTGCGATCCTACTAAATTTTCTTGCAATTAAATAACTAACTGTCATTTAAATTATTATTACCGTTATTCTTAATTTTATTTTATTGTAATAAATCGAATATAATAATAGTCAAGCTTGTAGTCCACAATTAGTTCACTCCAGCTAGCCATTGACACCATGATTGACACTAATAGGTATATTAATACATGGGAAAATTCTAAATAATTTCTGCTACACAAGAATCAGTTAAACAATTGTAACCAACGATTATTTATATATAATTTTTGATCAACTTTTGTGTTGTAGAAAATAATAAATTGGTTTCGCTGCTTTTGAATGTGATTGGCCAATAAAAACGGAGTGCGAAATCGACTCAAATAATTGTTGTTATTTGCGAGGAAAAATCGCAGCGAGCAGACAATTGCGATTTTGCTGGCATAATCGCTCCTGTGTGGCATGGCCTTTAGCATGGCCTTAGTGATAACCACTGTAGAATTGTTTTTACATCGCATTTTCCTTGAAGTCCATCTGATTTTCTGTGAATATGAGAACTAACGCAAATAGTATTGGGTTTCTGAAAAACCCGGCTTGAAAATGGATTTTTTTTAACAAACGTTGACGTACTTGAAACGAGTTACAGAAATGCTTTTTAGCAGATGTGCACGTTCAATCCAGGTTTATCAATAGTTGGTTGCAAAAAAAATTTGCATTTTTTCTAGGTTTATTTAATTTGACTTTTGTTAGCCTTTGTTCCAATCCATTGGACTGCTTGTGTTTTGTGTAGGGGATTCAAACAGCCATGAGTGTCACCAAACATGAATTAGTTAATATCTCGGTTGACTCTCTGCTGGAAAGTGAATGCAGAGGAATGGATGTTTGTTTTATATGGTTTCGTTTTAAGTAAAACCATCACAGTCTTTGTTATAAATTCTCTGAAATCAGTTATTGAATAATGTTTGAGCTGTTGTTTTGTATGAAGCCAACTTTCATCTGTGGGGTGACTTGGGAGAATATAGATTTCACCGGTGATGAAATGAGTACTATAATTTTGATTCAGAAATTTGTTTTGTACTTAGTTTTATGAGTGAAATTTTAAGATCTTTGTTAATTGGTACATCAGAAGCTGTGCCGTGTAATCTAAGCACAGAACTGCATCTCTCATACACAGGAGATGTTATTTATATACCATAAGATGATGTGACTCTATGTGACTCTATGTGACTGGATGTGACTCTATGTGACTGGATGTGACTCTATGTGACTGGATGTGACTCTATGTGACTGGATGTGACTCTATGTGACTGGATGTGACTCTATGTGACTGGATGTGATTCTATGTGACTCTATGTGACTCTATGTGACTGTATGTTACTGTATGTATTGCAGCCTCCACCGGCTCCTTCTGCCTCAGAGCTCTACTCCACAACAGATATACCCCCTCCAGCTGCACAACTACCAAAAGGTTACTTTTATTCTATATATGTAAATACACCCATTGCATACCTAATGGTTTATTGTATTAGCACTGCTACCCTTTGGGTTGTCTACAGCTACATTCAGTGTAGCGTTAGGCTTTACAAGTTTGTAGATGATCAGGTTTACCATTGAATATAACATGTTTTCAGGTTTTGTTGTTAGCACTAGTTAGTATATAGTATATCTTGTACCAATCAGTAGATAGTCTACTAGCTTCTAGTGATTGTAGATAATAACAATTGGTAGAGGTACTTGGCCGTATTACCTAGCAGCAGTAGGCATTACTAGTTGTTAGTACTATTTGTTAGTACTAGTTGTTAGTACTATTTGTTAGTACTGGCTGTTGTACTAGTTGTTAGTACTGGTTGTTAGTACTAGTTGTTAGTACTACTTGTTAGTACCCGTTGTTAGTACTGGTTGTTAGTACTAGTTGTTAGTACTAGTTGTTAGTACTATTTGTTAGTACTAGTTGTTAGTACTGGTTGTTAGTACTAATTGTTAGTACTACTTGTTAGTGCTGGTTGTTAGTACTGGTTGTTAGTACTAGTTGTTAGTACTAGTTGTTAGTACTAGTTGTTAGTACTAGCACTAATAATTACTAACTTTTTACCTCTTCCACTCCTACAGATACTCCTGCCCCAGTCAATGGAGCCTTCAATCTACCAGACGTGCCATCCTCTAGTCAGTCGGCAGCTAAACCTCCCACAACCAAGTCTGAAAGCAAAGACATGGACTTTGATGATCTAGAGGCTAGGTTCAATCGTCTCAAAAAAAGATGAACAACTTTGCTACGTTTTGTATCCTGTATTTGGGGAGACAACTGCTGCCTGCACTCACTATCAATTAACTTTGTTCCCTGCTAGTCTGTACCTGAGCAACCCATGCATAGACTGTCGATAAGGGTTTCTGACCATTCATTGAGAAAATTATCTTTGTTCATCTCAACCATATATTTATTTATCTTTTGTCAATGAGCTGTTCCATTTGTGTCACATTTAAATAACTGTAGGTGAGAGAAGTATTAGCTTGTCTGATTTATTGACATGAAAATGACAATTTTTTTGTCATTATCAGCTTGGTTTCGGTACTAACTCCCCAACATTTTAAACTTTTTATTAATATTCTGGTCTTACAGATCATGGCTTTCTGTTAGCACCGGTGAAGGTTGATGTATATTACATTACATGTCTGTTTTATGCTACAAATATATATTTTTGCAAGATTAAATTCTGAAATATGCACTGCGTTAGCAGCTTTATTAATTTTCTTGTTTATTCATTATTGTCTTTCTTTTGAAATATGATTCTATCACTACCCCTGCTTACTTTCTGTCTTGAAAAATTGATGTAGGCAGAAAACTCGACGTCACTACTCGATTTGGACTACTTGTACAGTTTTGTATATTGTTAGCTAAAGCCACTCATTCAATGGACTTAGTTAAATATTGCTACCAACTCGGACTTGGTTCTGTCTCCTGCCATTGAATTACAGTATTGCTAGCACTAATAATACAGTCTAAGAACTTTGCAAAACAGATGAAGTTCAAGGCAATTAGGAAAATGGGTTGATCTTTCGGAACTCTTGTGTAATAACGTACGGAATTTGCGATCGTGTAGCCAGTCCTTTATTGATGTAGGTGCATCTATCACTTTTGTGAAGTAATTCTGGAATATCCTACAATTTGTACTTGCTACTGATTTTGTTTACTGGAGTTGTCTTTTCAATCTGAAGTAAGTAGCGTTCAATCTCTTTGCACTTGTCTCTTTGGGACAAATCTGGATTTTCGATAAAAGTATACGGACGGTACGCCCTAATTGTGCCTTACAATGATATAAAGTTCTCGCGGCAAAACCTCTTTCTTAATTTTTCACCGTGCTATTTAAAAGCCGATATGTAAAAGCCATATCCTACTTGCGATAAATAAGAGCATGAAGATAAATAATGCTTCTGCTCTCTTTTCTCGCCATTTCTTGGGTGATATGTTTTGTTTGGTGCTTGATTTTAGTTCAAAAGTTAGTCCACTTAAACTCCGTTGACGAAATTGCAGAGGTAAAATTTCCATTATTCCAATACTTTTGAATTGTCGTGACAAGTAGTTTCTTCTATTCTTCCCCACCATTGATTGATCGATGATGATGATGATGATGATGATGATTGTTGTTATCATTGTTGTTGATAGAATTTGATTGGTGGTGAATGAATCGAATGAACCTGATCAGGACATTTATTATTATTAAATAATACCTTTATTAATTGTTGTAACATTTGCAGTCACCATTAATTAGTTATTACCCGTTGCTGCTTTGTTGTTTGTAGCTTTAAACTTAATTATTAATTAATAATAATATTTATTATTAGATTAGATAGATTAATTAATTTGATTATTATCAGAGGTGGGAATAAGTCGGACTAAGTCAAGTCATCTTAGAGTCAAGTCAAGTCATAGGTCATAACTTGACTTGACTTAGTTGAGCAGTGACTTGACTTGACTCTGACTTGATGCCTCATCCGACTCGACTCGACTTGACTCGAAAAGTTTCATGACTTGACTTGACTCGACTTCATAATACAGATGACTTTATTACAGTCATCATCTAGTCATTTGGAGTCAATCTCGCAGAGTTGTCTGCTCCTACCACAATTTCCTAAATTAACAGAATACCCGTGTGTCATTGCTGTTTGTATTTCCTGTTTGGTTATCGGAACCAGAGGTGTTATTTAGTGCACAACCCAGCTAATAGTTAGCCAACTGTATGCTTGCTGGAGTATGGTGATCAGAAAATTACATTAGGCCTTCCATTCAAATGTTTTCTACCAGAAAAAAAGATAGAATAATTGATGATTTTCTACCGTTTAAAAATATAAGAAGACAAGAAGAAGGTGCGTATGCAGACTGTTTGTTTTGTCAACTAGAAATGTACTAAAAATAATTAGTGCACTTTGATTACGAAAGTTTGTGAAATGGGGAAGACTTTTTTTTCAGTAGGGTTGTTGTTTTTAATACGACTTCTCGTCAACTGCATGTAGGTCAAATTCCCTGCTGGAAAAAAAAGTTGATTGCAACTTGTAAAATTCCTAATGTTTTTTGACTTTATTAAACATGTGGTTCAAAATTTATTGCACAACTTTACTGCAGAGATTTTTTTGACAGAAAATGAAAAAGAACAAGTAATTTTACAAAATTAAGTTACTAAAATAAAATGATGACCTTTTTTTCAAGTAGGCAAGGAGGAAAAACAACTGCCATGCAAGGAATAGGGTTAAACCATTTAACTCACTGTGAAGTGTCTACTGCTTGAACTGTGAACAGAATATTTTATTGGCTGCAACATTCTACTGGTTCTGGCTTTCCATAAGTACAAATGCTATACTGCCAGACTATTGTTCTGAACCACTGATTTATCATTGCCAATATTTTTGTCATCTGTTGCTGTTAGGGAAATCTTTCAATAAAAATCGTCTGATTTCTGTGAAAGTTTTGTATTAGTCATCTATTGGACATCTAAATTACCCCTCTCTGAAATCTGCTGATCACGATGATGTCTTTGATAATGCTATACGACCAATAGACTCTGAGATATTCAAGTGACTTGATATTTGACTTGTAAGTCATTTGAGTCAGACTTGACTTGACTTAAAATTTTTCATTACTCAACTCGACTTGACTCAACAATGTTTGTGACTTTACTTGACTTGACTCAGCTGAACCTCAGAATGGCTGCGACTTGACTTGACTCGACTCACAAAGTTCATGACTTGACTTGACTCGACTTTAAAGTCATTTTCTCCCACCCCTGATTATTATTATTATTATCTGCTATAATAGTAATTTGCTGTCCTGTTAGTACTACCCCCTCCAAGTTCAACTCACCGTGAGCCATGTATGATTGGTAACAAACTTCGTTGTAATGAGAATAATTAAAAAAAATACAATAGCAAGTAATATTATTATATATTGTAAAGGATATGTATGAGTTAATTATTAAACACCTTCACCGGACCACTGTTTACTTTAGCCTTCCTAAGCTAATTGAGCACTAGGGCAAATGGTAGCGAGCCAACTAGTGTCAAGACACAACTCCGTATTGCAGCGTCTACCAAACGACGGTGGTATAACTCAGCTACAAACGGCACTTAATCAATTAATTAATTCCACTGTCTCAATACGGGAGACGTTCTCTACACAATACGGGGATCTTTTACGCAACACAGCCAGATTCGTTTCCACTATCAATTATGCTTACTCAGCACGTGTATAGATTTCAGCAATTGATAGACTTTCACTAACGTTAACTTCAGCAATTTATTTCACCAAGCGAGTGACGCAGAACTTGTAATAATTACAAAGACTAGTTAATCTCAAAGTGTTTAATTATTTGACAAGTGTTCTTCTACTTTGCAAGTGTTCAGCACAAGGAGAGTTGTAGTTGACAATAATAATTATATTCTTCGAACAAGATACAAAACTTACAACAGTGAGAGATGTTTCAAAGCGTATAACAATCCTAGCACGTTTGACAAAACGACTTAAACTTCCAGCTTCTGATTGCGAGGAATTACAACGTTACATTCAATTACAGCAATTCTACTCAGACACAACTACTCCAGAGCTCTAAGGTTTTGGGCGATTTGCCGTAGTACTTACAGAAAAGTTATGCAAATTACACAGTTGAAATTCTCTACATACAATTGGATAAAAATAATAACATATGGTTGGCTAATTTAAACATGCCCAACTGACAGAAATAAGCGCACACAAGTTGTTTCCAAAAGCGCCAGACATAGACATATAAATATATACAAGATTAGCGTTCGCATTACAAGCCATGCAATAACAACGATAATAATTAATTAGTGTTAGATGGTCACCAGAACAATTCTTAGTGCGAGGTCCTGTACTGTACTTGGCTAGGTCGTCTACAGTATCCGTAGGAATGCAGGCTGTCTCTCTGTTGCTAGGCATCCAGATACATCTAGTCGGAAGGGTAAGGAAGGGCAACTCCTGGCGTAACTGTTTACACACAGGCATTTACCGAAATCCACCACAATATATGTAATAATAATACTACTACTGGTAAATATTTTATTGTTGTTGTATATATATTTAATAATAGTGATTGTATTTATTATATGTTATATACTACTATTATTATTATTATGATTATTGTAAATTGTTTTAATTATTTCTATTACAACGTCAATTTGTTACCAATCATAGATGGCTCACTGTGAAGCCAGTGCAAATGCATTTTTCAAATCAGCCTTGGGACGTTAAAAAACATATCATGGCATAGAATCATATCTTGCCGTCACGTTAGTGGTAAACTTTTTTGTCTCTCACTAATAGTTACTGAGAAAATGAGTTTTAAAAATTGCACCAAAATTACTTTGTTTTATGTTTGCACAGCGGATAGTTTTACGCCTCATTATTGATACATTAGAGTGAAATCTGTGACGCGTGACCAAGCATGCGTTATTAATTTGCGGTAAGTACTAATTACTTCATTGTAATAATCCAAAAAAATACGTTTTTATTTGGAAAGGGCATTATTAAATCTATTTTCATACCTTCAGATGTAAATGATCTATGACAAGTAGTATATCAACAGGTCGCTAATCTGATAGGCTAGTGATATAAAATGGACTAAAATCATAAGGGCCCACGGCGCACTGGGATATTGCTTGTTTACAACGTGGTTTCAAAACATTTTTTTCAAGTCTACAGCTATGTGAGCAGTGCAGTGATTAGTTAATCTGGTCCAGTAAAGTGCATCCTATTAAACCCTTTTAAAAAATTTTCTCTTGCAGCCTGTGGTGCCAAGTTATTAAAGATTTATTAATTTGATAATATTTGAAAACTGAAAAGAAGCGTGGGCTACAAATTTATATATCGATGCATAGAATCCATAAACGCTACGCAACCATGGCTTTTGTGGACGCTACACTGTGCTTCAATTTGCACTACTACCACTGCCAGTAGTAGTAGTAATTATTAACAATACAGTAATGATAACCATCGATTATTTTTTATTAACACAACATCAATTCTTATTATTATGTTGTCTTGTCAAGTTATGAAAGTATTATGCATGGTAGTAAATTAGTTGGACTTGATTATTAGTCATTTATATTCATTGGTTTGTTTGGGTAAACACGCATTGATGAAAAAAGTTGAGTACTGTTATTAATATATTATTATCATGAGGCAGTTGTTTGTTTGTTGCACATGCAGCACAACATATGAAGTTAGTTGGATAGATATGTTTTTTCCTGCTTACTGCTTAGATCAGACCAACTCCTTAACATCATTTTTTATGGCATACTTTTGCAACCGGTTGAGGATGTGCTCTTTGATTAATTGTTTGCAGCCTAGAATTTTTTTAACCGTCTCTTTCAGTAGAGTAGTCTAATTGATTTTCTAGCAAGTTAACAGCCAAGAACCTGGTCCATATCAAGCATAGTGATAATTGTTCTTATTTAATTAACATTAATAGATGGTTTATGCTACCATTAAACTGGATAGTTTGCAAATAGTTCAGATGTCTTAGAAATGATTCAGATGGTTTGGAAAATTACAAACTGTACGAACGCTTTAGAACTAGTATGAACTATTTACAAACCATATGAACTATTTTGAAATTGAACTGTTTTAAAATTATCCAAACTATTTTAAAATAGTTTGAAAGGTTTGCAAAGCACATGGCTTCCGAACAAAAAGCAATCGCCATCATTTTCTTTATAGCCTCTATGCAAATTTACCAACATAGACGTAGCTCAATAGACATGAAGCAAATTAAGTAATTGTATAAACCATTGTTGAATAAATTTCTAAAACAAATTTTTCACAAACATAATTAGGTTGCATGTATTATTTAAAACAATATGAAACAAATAATATTTATAAAATACAAACCTTTTTTCATTTATTAAAGAAAATTCAACGGTTTGGTGTTTAGCATAAGCATTATCAATCATGAATGGACTGGAGTTCGTTGGTCAATTAAGCAAACCAGCAAATTGGCTCGAATTTTCAAAGCGTATAAACGATTTTACAAAGCGTTCAGAAGATTTGCAAAACTTCAAATTATCTCAAAGCTTTCAAACGGTTTGGAAATCGGTAAGACATTCGAAAACTCAAAACACAAAACGTTTCAAGCTACCAATGTTTGTGTGTTTAACCGTTTTGGCAGTACTACTACTGTTTCACTTTTTCATTGCCTTGTTCCCTCCATTGTGGTGCGGTGAAAGTTTTTGGATGCAAAGTAATTGCTATTTTTGAAAACTTTCCAATCGCTGCATAGTCTGGAGAATTAAAAAACTTAACCTTTTTAGAGCTTCATCTCCAAAACTTTTTCATTAGTAATATTTGTTGCATCCGTGTAAAGATTATGATATTATCAGTGCATTTATTTGTTATATATTTGTTGTTACCTGCCCTCTGGGTTTCACTCATATATGCCATTAGACTAGCTTATAAACTGATGAGCTTCATCCTCAATATCAATCTCCTCTCCAAAACCGAACCAAGTTCGCAATTTATTAGGAATGTATTTCTAATTATGTTAGTTAATGAATGCATTACTTCCTCTTGTTCGTTTCATATGCGATATCTACTTTGTGATAATGAACTACATTTTTGAGCCGGAAACCAATATTGCCTATATGAATATTGATTAAGCTTCTCTCGACTTCACTTTCCTCATTATTTCAATAAATTTTACGAAGCCCTGTTTTTTGGGTAATAAAAAAAACAAAAATGTGAAAAGTTTGCTGTGTAAAAGTTTAATTTCAACAAACCGGCTGTCTAGTAAACTGTATGAAAAGTAGCCAATCTCTCTTCTAAACAAAAATGGCTTATCTGAGATCTAATGGTGTGAGACAAAATAAAGCAAATTGATTCGCTACTCACTCGTGAAAAAAAATGACAATAGCATCATTTTTTATTGAGCAGAAAAGTCCATATTAGCACATTTGCACACCTAAAATGAATAGTATTATTCTTCACGCAGAATCATTTTTTAGTATCCATACACTAGTGTTATCTTTTGTATGTAGACAACTCAACTTTGCATGCGTAATGGTGAGCCTTTTTTGAAACTCTTCACAAATCATAGGTCTATTGTATTATGTCAGTTCAAGCTAAGTGAAATACATGGTTACTTATTGCAAACACTTATCAGTAGTTGTTTGGTATCTTCTTCAATTGCACAATTGTCATACATTACATAGGAAATAAGAGTATTGAATATTGGTCATGCGATGTCTTCATGACACTTACTAGCATGTGCCCAGTTTTTTGCTCTAATCCAGTGTAGGATCCGGTATTTTGTTCTGAAATGATCGTTTAGGATGACCAGTTTATTTATGGTGTGCATAGGACAACGACCTCTAACCACTTGTAATGCTTTGCGAGTACTTTCTTATCAATATCCGTGATAGTTTTCACAATGTTTGAATAAAAATTATTTCACTGCTTTGTGATATAGACTAAGATTTTATTACTACATATAGGCGTGATATTTTAGGTTGATAGTTCATTTTCAAAATATGGACCAAACCAGTTTCTTACCGAGGACCAGCTTGAAGAGGTATGTGTATGTATATATTGATTATACATACGTATTAACTTTAGTTATCGCTGATAATTATTAAATATTGAGCTTTGAGAACTCGGTTACATGCGATCACCTATTAAAAATACCATCACATGGCCTCAAGTACATGTGTGTATAATAGTTTACTTGTATTGTATAAGTTGTATTATATATAATAGTTTACTTGTATTGTATAAGTTGTATTATATATAATAGTTTACTTGTATTGTATAAGTTGTATTATATATAATAGTTTACTTGTATTGTATAAGTTGTATTATATATAACAGTTTACTTGTATTGTATAAGTTGTATTATATATAACAGTTTACTTGTATTGTATAAGTTGTATTATATATAACAGTTTACTTGTATTGTATAAGTTGTATTATATATAATAGTTTACTTGTATTGTATAAGTTGTATTATATATAACAGTTTACTTGTATTGTATAAGT
This sequence comes from Cryptosula pallasiana, assembly GCA_945261195.1. Classification (NCBI taxonomy): domain Eukaryota; kingdom Metazoa; phylum Bryozoa; class Gymnolaemata; order Cheilostomatida; family Cryptosulidae; genus Cryptosula; species Cryptosula pallasiana. Next base: position 38,141,912 of record OX183134.1, on the reverse strand, counting down.
TGTATTATATATAATAGTTTACTTGTATTGTATAAGTTGTATTATATATAATAGTTTACTTGTATTGTATAAGTTGTATTATATATAATAGTTTACTTGTATTGTATAAGTTGTATTATATATAACAGTTTACTTGTATTGTATAAGTTGTATTATATAATAGTTTACTTGTATTGTATAAGTTGTATTATATATAATAGTTTACTTGTATTGTATAAGTTGTATTATATATAATAGTTTACTTGTATTGTATAAGTTGTATTATATATAATAGTTTACTTGTATTGTATAAGTTGTATTATATATAATAGTTTACTTGTATTGTATAAGTTGTATTATATAATAATTTACTTGTATTGTATAAGTTGTATTATATATAACAGTTTACTTGTATTGTATAAGTTGTATTATATAATAGTTTACTTGTATTGTATAAGTTGTATTATATAACAGTTTACTTGTATTGTATAAGTTGTATTATATATAATAGTTTACTTGTATTGTATAAGTTGTATTATATATAATAGTTTACTTGTATTGTATAAGTTGTATTATATAATAATTTACTTGTATTGTATAAGTTGTATTATATATAACAGTTTACTTGTATTGTATAAGTTGTATTATATATAACAGTTTACTTGTATTGTATAAGTTGTATTATATATAATAGTTTACTTGTATTGTATAAGTTGTATTATATATAATAGTTTACTTGTATTGTATAAGTTGTATTATATATAATAGTTTACTTGTATTGTATAAGTTGTATTATATATAATAGTTTACTTGTATTGTATAAGTTGTATTATATATAACAGTTTACTTGTATTGTATAAGTTGTATTATATAATAGTTTACTTGTATTGTATAAGTTGTATTATATAACAGTTTACTTGTATTGTATAAGTTGTATTATATATAATAGTTTACTTGTATTGTATAAGTTGTATTATATATAATAGTTTACTTGTATTGTATAAGTTGTATTATATAATAGTTTACTTGTATTGTATAAGTTGTATTATATATAATAGTTTACTTGTATTGTATAAGTTGTATTATATATAATAGTTTACTTGTATTGTATAAGTTGTATTATATATAATAGTTTACTTGTATTGTATAAGTTGTATTATATATAACAGTTTACTTGTATTGTATAAGTTGTATTATATATAACAGTTTACTTGTATTGTATAAGTTGTATTATATATAACAGTTTACTTGTATTGTATAAGTTGTATTATATAATAGTTTACTTGTATTGTATAAGTTGTATTATATAATAGTTTACTTGTATTGTATAAGTTGTATTATATATAACAGTTTACTTGTATTGTATAAGTTGTATTATATATAATAGTTTACTTGTATTGTATAAGTTGTATTATATATAATAGTTTACTTGTATTGTATAAGTTGTATTATATATAATAGTTTACTTGTATTGTATAAGTTGTATTATATATAATAGTTTACTTGTATTGTATAAGTTGTATTATATATAATAGTTTACTTGTATTGTATAAGTTGTATTATATATAACAGTTTACTTGTATTGTATAAGTTGTATTATATATAACAGTTTACTTGTATTGTATAAGTTGTATTATATATAACAGTTTACTTGTATTGTATAAGTTGTATTATATAATAGTTTACTTGTATTGTATAAGTTGTATTATATATAATAGTTTACTTGTATTGTATAAGTTGTATTATATATAATAGTTTACTTGTATTGTATAAGTTGTATTATATATAATAGTTTACTTGTATTGTATAAGTTGTATTATATATAACAATTTACTTGTATTGTATAAGTTGTATTATATATAACAGTTTACTTGTATTGTATAAGTTGTATTATATATAATAGTTTACTTGTATTGTATAAGTTGTATTATATATAATAGTTTACTTGTATTGTATAAGTTGTATTATATATAACAGTTTACTTGTATTGTATAAGTTGTATTATATATAACAGTTTACTTGTATTGTATAAGTTGTATTATATATAACAGTTTACTTGTATTGTATAAGTTGTATTATATAATAGTTTACTTGTATTGTATAAGTTGTATTATATATAATAGTTTACTTGTATTGTATAAGTTGTATTATATATAACAGTTTACTTGTATTGTATAAGTTGTATTATATATAACAGTTTACTTGTATTGTATAAGTTGTATTATATATAATAGTTTACTTGTATTGTATAAGTTGTATTATATATAACAGTTTACTTGTATTGTATAAGTTGTATTATATATAACAGTTTACTTGTATTGTATAAGTTGTATTATATATAATAGTTTACTTGTATTGTATAAGTTATATTATATATAACAGTTTACTTGTATTGTATAAGTTGTATTATATATAACAGTTTACTTGTATTGTATAAGTTGTATTATATATAATAGTTTACTTGTATAGTATAAGTTGTATTGTATAATAGTTTACTTGTATAAGTTGTATTATATATAATAGTTTACTTGTATTGTATAAGTTGTATTATATAATAGTTTACTTGTATTGTATAAGTTGTATTATATAATAGTTTACTTGTATTGTATAAGTTGTATTATATAACAGTTTACTTGTATTGTATAAGTTGTATTATATATAACAGTTTACTTGTATTGTATAAGTTATATTATATATAATAGTTTACTTGTATTGTATAAGTTGTATTATATATAACAGTTTACTTGTATTGTATAAGTTGTATTATATATAACAGTTTACTTGTATTGTATAAGTTGTATTATATATAATAGTTTACTTGTATTGTATAAGTTATATTATATATAACAGTTTACTTGTATTGTATAAGTTGTATTATATATAACAGTTTACTTGTATTGTATAAGTTGTATTATATATAATAGTTTACTTGTATAGTATAAGTTGTATTATATAATAGTTTACTTGTATAAGTTGTATTATATATAATAGTTTACTTGTATTGTATAAGTTGTATTATATAATAGTTTACTTGTATTGTATAAGTTGTATTATATAATAGTTTACTTGTATTGTATAAGTTGTATTATATATAACAGTTTACTTGTATTGTATAAGTTGTATTATATATAACAGTTTACTTGTATTGTATAAGTTGTATTATATACAATAGTTTACTTGTATTGTATAAGTTATATTATATATAACAGTTTACTTGTATTGTATAAGTTGTATTATATAATAGTTTACTTGTATTGTATAAGTTGTATTATATATAACAGTTTACTTGTATTGTATAAGTTGTATTATATATAACAGTTTACTTGTATTGTATAAGTTGTATTATATATAATAGTTTACTTGTATTGTATAAGTTGTATTATATAATAGTTTACTTGTATTGTATAAGTTGTATTATATATAATAGTTTACTTGTATTGTATAAGTTGTATTATATAATAGTTTACTTGTATTGTATAAGTTATATTATATATAACAGTTTACTTGTATTGTATAAGTTGTATTATATATAATAGTTTACTTGTATTGTATAAGTTGTATTATATATAATAGTTTACTTGTATTGTATAAGTTGTATTATATATAACAGTTTACTTGTATTGTATAAGTTGTATTATATAATAGTTTACTTGTATTGTATAAGTTGTATTATATATAACAGTTTACTTGTATTGTATAAGTTGTATTATATATAACAGTTTACTTGTATTGTATAAGTTGTATTATATAATAGTTTACTTGTATTGTATAAGTTGTATTATATATAACAGTTTACTTGTATTGTATAAGTTGTATTATATATAACAGTTTACTTGTATTGTATAAGTTGTATTATATATAATAGTTTACTTGTATTGTATAAGTTGTATTATATATAATAGTTTACTTGTATTGTATAAGTTGTATTATATATAATAGTTTACTTGTATTGTATAAGTTGTATTATATATAATAGTTTACTTGTATTGTATAAGTTGTATTATATATAATAGTTTACTTGTATTGTATAAGTTGTATTATATATAACAGTTTACTTGTATTGTATAAGTTGTATTATATATAATAGTTTACTTGTATTGTATAAGTTGTATTATATATAATAGTTTACTTGTATTGTATAAGTTGTATTATATATAATAGTTTACTTGTATTGTATAAGTTGTATTATATATAATAGTTTACTTGTATTGTATAAGTTGTATTATATATAATAGTTTACTTGTATTGTATAAGTTGTATTATATATAATAGTTTACTTGTATTGTATAAGTTGTATTATATATAATAGTTTACTTGTATTGTATAAGTTGTATTATATATAATAGTTTACTTGTATTGTATAAGTTGTATTATATATAATAGTTTACTTGTATTGTATAAGTTGTATTATATATAACAGTTTACTTGTATTGTATAAGTTGTATTATATATAACAGTTTACTTGTATTGTATAAGTTGTATTATATATAACAGTTTACTTGTATTGTATAAGTTGTATTATATAATAGTTTACTTGTATTGTATAAGTTGTATTATATATAATAGTTTACTTGTATTGTATAAGTTGTATTATATATAATAGTTTACTTGTATTGTATAAGTTGTATTATATATAATAGTTTACTTGTATTGTATAAGTTGTATTATATATAACAATTTACTTGTATTGTATAAGTTGTATTATATATAACAGTTTACTTGTATTGTATAAGTTGTATTATATATAATAGTTTACTTGTATTGTATAAGTTGTATTATATATAATAGTTTACTTGTATTGTATAAGTTGTATTATATATAACAGTTTACTTGTATTGTATAAGTTGTATTATATATAACAGTTTACTTGTATTGTATAAGTTGTATTATATAATAGTTTACTTGTATTGTATAAGTTGTATTATATATAATAGTTTACTTGTATTGTATAAGTTGTATTATATATAACAGTTTACTTGTATTGTATAAGTTGTATTATATAATAGTTTACTTGTATTGTATAAGTTGTATTATATATAACAGTTTACTTGTATTGTATAAGTTGTATTATATATAACAGTTTACTTGTATTGTATAAGTTGTATTATATAATAGTTTACTTGTATTGTATAAGTTGTATTATATATAACAGTTTACTTGTATTGTATAAGTTGTATTATATATAACAGTTTACTTGTATTGTATAAGTTGTATTATATATAATAGTTTACTTGTATTGTATAAGTTGTATTATATATAATAGTTTACTTGTATTGTATAAGTTGTATTATATATAATAGTTTACTTGTATTGTATAAGTTGTATTATATATAATAGTTTACTTGTATTGTATAAGTTGTATTATATATAATAGTTTACTTGTATTGTATAAGTTGTATTATATATAACAGTTTACTTGTATTGTATAAGTTGTATTATATATAATAGTTTACTTGTATTGTATAAGTTGTATTATATATAATAGTTTACTTGTATTGTATAAGTTGTATTATATATAATAGTTTACTTGTATTGTATAAGTTGTATTATATATAATAGTTTACTTGTATTGTATAAGTTGTATTATATATAATAGTTTACTTGTATTGTATAAGTTGTATTATATATAATAGTTTACTTGTATTGTATAAGTTGTATTATATATAATAGTTTACTTGTATTGTATAAGTTGTATTATATATAATAGTTTACTTGTATTGTATAAGTTGTATTATATATAACAGTTTACTTGTATTGTATAAGTTGTATTATATATAACAGTTTACTTGTATTGTATAAGTTGTATTATATATAACAGTTTACTTGTATTGTATAAGTTGTATTATATAATAGTTTACTTGTATTGTATAAGTTGTATTATATATAATAGTTTACTTGTATTGTATAAGTTGTATTATATATAATAGTTTACTTGTATTGTATAAGTTGTATTATATATAATAGTTTACTTGTATTGTATAAGTTGTATTATATATAATAGTTTACTTGTATTGTATAAGTTGTATTATATATAACAATTTACTTGTATTGTATAAGTTGTATTATATATAACAGTTTACTTGTATTGTATAAGTTGTATTATATATAATAGTTTACTTGTATTGTATAAGTTGTATTATATATAACAGTTTACTTGTATTGTATAAGTTGTATTATATATAATAGTTTACTTGTATTGTATAAGTTGTATTATATATAATAGTTTACTTGTATTGTATAAGTTGTATTATATATAACAGTTTACTTGTATTGTATAAGTTGTATTATATATAACAGTTTACTTGTATTGTATAAGTTGTATTATATATAACAGTTTACTTGTATTGTATAAGTTGTATTATATAATAGTTTACTTGTATTGTATAAGTTGTATTATATATAATAGTTTACTTGTATTGTATAAGTTGTATTATATATAACAGTTTACTTGTATTGTATAAGTTGTATTATATATAACAGTTTACTTGTATTGTATAAGTTATATTATATATAATAGTTTACTTGTATTGTATAAGTTGTATTATATATAACAGTTTACTTGTATTGTATAAGTTGTATTATATATAACAGTTTACTTGTATTGTATAAGTTGTATTATATATAATAGTTTACTTGTATTGTATAAGTTATATTATATATAACAGTTTACTTGTATTGTATAAGTTGTATTATATATAATAGTTTACTTGTATTGTATAAGTTGTATTATATATAATAGTTTACTTGTATAGTATAAGTTGTATTATATAATAGTTTACTTGTATAAGTTGTATTATATATAATAGTTTACTTGTATTGTATAAGTTATATTATATATAATAGTTTACTTGTATAAGTTGTATTATATATAATAGTTTACTTGTATTGTATAAGTTGTATTATATATAACAGTTTACTTGTATTGTATAAGTTGTATTATATATAATAGTTTACTTGTATTGTATAAGTTGTATTATATAATAGTTTACTTGTATTGTATAAGTTGTATTATATATAATAGTTTACTTGTATTGTATAAGTTGTATTATATAATAGTTTACTTGTATTGTATAAGTTGTATTATATAATAGTTTACTTGTATTGTATAAGTTGTATTATATATAACAGTTTACTTGTATTGTATAAGTTGTATTATATATAACAGTTTACTTGTATTGTATAAGTTGTATTATATACAATAGTTTACTTGTATTGTATAAGTTATATTATATATAACAGTTTACTTGTATTGTATAAGTTGTATTATATAATAGTTTACTTGTATTGTATAAGTTGTATTATATACAATAGTTTACTTGTATTGTATAAGTTATATTATATATAACAGTTTACTTGTATTGTATAAGTTGTATTATATAATAGTTTACTTGTATTGTATAAGTTGTATTATATATAACAGTTTACTTGTATTGTATAAGTTGTATTATATATAACAGTTTACTTGTATTGTATAAGTTGTATTATATATAATAGTTTACTTGTATTGTATAAGTTGTATTATATAATAGTTTACTTGTATTGTATAAGTTGTATTATATATAATAGTTTACTTGTATTGTATAAGTTGTATTATATATAATAGTTTACTTGTATTGTATAAGTTGTATTATATATAGTAGTTTACTTGTATTGTATAAGTTGTATTATATATAACAGTTTACTTGTATTGTATAAGTTGTATTATATAATAGTTTACTTGTATTGTATAAGTTGTATTATATATAACAGTTTACTTGTATTGTATAAGTTGTATTATATATAACAGTTTACTTGTATTGTATAAGTTGTATTATATATAATAGTTTACTTGTATTGTATAAGTTGTATTATATATAACAGTTTACTTGTATTGTATAAGTTATATTATATATAATAGTTTACTTGTATTGTATAAGTTGTATTATATATAACAGTTTACTTGTATTGTATAAGTTGTATTATATATAACAGTTTACTTGTATTGTATAAGTTGTATTATATATAATAGTTTACTTGTATTGTATAAGTTGTATTATATATAACAGTTTACTTGTATTGTATAAGTTATATTATATATAATAGTTTACTTGTATTGTATAAGTTGTATTATATATAATAGTTTACTTGTATTGTATAAGTTGTATTATATATAATAGTTTACTTGTATTGTATAAGTTGTATTATATATAATAGTTTACTTGTATTGTATAAGTTGTATTATATATAATAGTTTACTTGTATTGTATAAGTTGTATTATATATAACAGTTTACTTGTATTGTATAAGTTATATTATATATAATAGTTTACTTGTATTGTATAAGTTGTATTATATAATAGTTTACTTGTATTGTATAAGTTGTATTATATAACAGTTTACTTGTATTGTATAAGTTATATTATATATAATAGTTTACTTGTATTGTATAAGTTGTATTATATAATAGTTTACTTGTATTGTATAAGTTGTATTATATATAATAGTTTACTTGTATTGTATAAGTTGTATTATATATAACAGTTTACTTGTATTGTATAAGTTGTATTATATATAACAGTTTACTTGTATTGTATAAGTTGTATTATATATAATAGTTTACTTGTATTGTATAAGTTGTATTATATATAACAGTTTACTTGTATTGTATAAGTTGTATTATATATAATAGTTTACTTGTATTGTATAAGTTGTATTATATATAACAGTTTACTTGTATTGTATAAGTTATATTATATATAATAGTTTACTTGTATTGTATAAGTTGTATTATATATAATAGTTTACTTGTATTGTATAAGTTGTATTATATATAATAGTTTACTTGTATTGTATAAGTTGTATTATATATAATAGTTTACTTGTATTGTATAAGTTGTATTATATATAATAGTTTACTTGTATTGTATAAGTTGTATTATATAATAGTTTACTTGTATTGTATAAGTTGTATTATATAACAGTTTACTTGTATTGTATAAGTTGTATTATATAATAGTTTACTTGTATTGTATAAGTTATATTATATATAATAGTTTACTTGTATTGTATAAGTTATATTATATATAATAGTTTACTTGTATTGTATAAGTTGTATTATATATAATAGTTTACTTGTATTGTATAAGTTGTATTATATAATAGTTTACTTGTATTGTATAAGTTGTATTATATATAACAGTTTACTTGTATTGTATAAGTTGTATTATATATAATAGTTTACTTGTGTTGTACAAGTTGTATTATATATAACAGTTTACTTGTATTGTATAAGTTGTATTATATATAACAGTTTACTTGTATTGTATAAGTTGTATTATATATAACAGTTTACTTGTATTGTATAAGTTGTATTATATAATAGTTTACTTGTATTGTATAAGTTATATTATATATAATAGTTTACTTGTATTGTATAAGTTATATTATATATAATAGTTTACTTGTATTGTATAAGTTGTATTATATATAATAGTTTACTTGTATTGTATAAGTTGTATTATATAATAGTTTACTTGTATTGTATAAGTTGTATTATATATAACAGTTTACTTGTATTGTATAAGTTGTATTATATATAATAGTTTACTTGTGTTGTACAAGTTGTATTATATAACAGTTTACTTGTATTGTATAAGTTGTATTATATATAATAGTTTACTTGTATTGTATAAGTTGTATTATATATAACAGTTTACTTGTATTGTATAAGTTGTATTATATATAACAGTTTACCTGTATTGTATAAGTTGTATTATATAATAGTTTACTTGTATTGTATAAGTTATATTATATATAATAGTTTACTTGTATTGTATAAGTTGTATTATGTACAATAGTTTACTTGTATTGTATAAGTTGTATTATATATAACAGTTTACTTGTATTGTATAAGTTGTATTATATATAATAGTTTACTTGTATTGTATAAGCTGATGCCAGTAGGGACGTCAAAGGGCTGGATACTGCGCAGAGTTATAAATAGCTACAGAGTCTGGCAGCTTTCATATCACGGCAGCACAAAACTATATGCTGTCTCTCTCAAAGTCAAGTCTTCCTCCCAGGTCTGTGCATGTTTCTATGTCTGTGTACATATCTATATAAATGTATACATCTATACACGTGTGTATATTTTTGTATATATATGTTTGTGCTAGAGCATATGTTTATGTCATAGTGCACCTTTGATATATCATTACATATAAACAGTAACATGTTATATGTGTTGTATGTTGCTAACCTTGAATATTGTCACTTAAGTGCACATACATACACACATACATACACACACCTACATACATGGTGATTGTGCTGTTGTAGTTCATTTGCTACTGATTGATTGAGGTAATGTTGTAGTAGAAATATCTCACTTATTGTGTGCACCGCGCTTTGAATATATATAGACACTTGGTCTTAACAGTTTATCACCTCTTCCAACAGAGTCGTCTTACCTGGAGAGTTCAATTGTGTGACACTATACTGTTTCTCTACAACCACTGCATCTCACACCATTCAATTTATTGTATGTGCTTATGTTGGAAATTGCAAATTACAAACGTTTTACTGGTTCAGAGGCTGTTTGACGAGTAATTTTTTTATGAAGTTTCTGACCAGGTTTTTACATGCTTTTCAATCGGACGTTGTTGCATCCCCAATACTAATTTTTCGTGCGTATTATATGTTGATTTTGGTTAGTAGAAATGAGGAAAGTTTTGTGGGCAAAGCATGGACTCACAGTTGAATACTTCATTATCATAATAAACGTTTGTCCCACTCAGTGATGTGCAAAGCTTCCCTTGTATCACCAACAATTCAGTAACATTGCTGGATGGTCAAGTCTACTATAACTGTACAATGGAATCGAACAATCAATTTGTAACTTATTGTTTTATAACAGGGTCATCGTAAAAATTAAAAAACAATTATTATAAAAATTTTGAACTTTCTGATAATGTCGTATCAAGTTGTCATAAATATTATGTTTACTATTATCATTTGTTACTAGTAATGTTATCATAGAAATTAAAAGTAATTATTTTTCTGATAAATTATAATGAAAATTATTTTTTCCCGTTATTATTTATTACCATTCTTTATGATTAAAAAAATTTATAAGTCCACTTGAAAAAAAATTCACAGATATGATCAATCAAATTTTTTTTATGTTGAGAATTGTGTTGCTTCTCCCACAAAACTTCGAGTTTTATTAAACTTGGTGTAAAATTTTCTGCTTTATTATTTTTCTATAGATGTTCGTTTACTGTCATTGTGTATGTTGTGGAATGTACTTTTGTAATTGTTTGTAGAACCTCACAAGATTCCTGGGTCGCCCCACCTTGTTTAAGGAGTGGAGGTGTAATATATTATTAAGCTCCGCCCCCACAGACCCAACAACCAATAGCAAACAAGTATTAAAATGGAGGCGGAGAAAGTTTAACTGTAGTTTAATAGCAGAGAATAGTTCTATATATTGGTGGCTAGAACCTTTCTTAGAGCACGAGTGTACAATCAGCAGGTAGGAAACTGTGCTGTAAATTGTGTGACAGTGTTGTGTGCGAGCCAGTACTTGGTGTGGGAAATTGTGAGGATATAAAAAGTTCTGATAGCTATGTTGGCTGCAGCTTCTTTTTGTGAATCACTTCTGCTGTTTCTGATGTTATAGAACTTCGTTATGATTCTTCTTCTGGTAGTCTGGTTGGTTGGTCTGGTTGGTTGGTCTGGTTGGTTTGTTTGTATCTATATCAAAAAGCTACATTTGGATCGTTGTAAAAATCATTTTAAACACCCCAGCTGGCAATTCTGTTATATTTCATCGTTGGACGACACCCAGTAGAACAACCCTACCTGGACAAAACATGGCCGTCTATTACAGTAATAATAATTATTTACCGCAGCAACAATAGTTCAGATATTTTTTCTGTATCCATTTAGTTGTACAAACTATAGACTTTTGTTGTAGAATAATGCCAGGTCCAATAGCTGTGGTTTCTTTATATTTTGATAGGAGGGAAGTAAACAGACATCTAGGATAGCAAAAGCCTCCATTTGATAAGAATTAGTCACGTATATTTAAATTTGTAGAGTCTTCCTAACTGGTGCTAATTATACAGGAGTCAAGGAAACCAATGCATACTCGGGGGAATCTACAGTCTTTATATGTCAGCCAATCATCAGTCTCGGTATGTGTCATAGCCTCTAATTGACCAATCATTGTTCTGATTATATGAGCCAATTATTTGTCAATATTTGAGATTAATATTTATTTCATCCAAAACTGAAGCGGCAATTTTTTCATTTATTGCTGTTTTTTTAATGAAATCACCCAGTTGTCGATTTCCTTGTAGAAAATGACCAATGCAGGTTGACTGTCATCACTTCAGGAAATATAAACAGATTGACATCAGAATGTCAGTGTATCTCAGATCACTTTGCCATGATGAGAGCAACTGTTGATGCTTGTCAATCAGTTTCTGACAACTGTCAGCAAGTGCCTGACTCAATCAATTCGCAGGTAAATAACCATCAGTTGGCAGATTGTTAATTGCATATCATGCCACTCTGATCCATATTTTTACTGACACCTGTCACTCACCTGAAGTATACTGGAACATCTTTGCACTGCTCCAGTATACCAACTGTCAATACCAGCCGTATGGATGTTGTTGTGTGATGTATATATACACCCGCATCACTGCCTTGCATCACACATGGCCTTTAAGTTTTTCTGCTGTAATGCGGGTTACTTGAAAGATTTGATTTTAAACAAATGGGGTATTTTGGTCCACTGGAATCTCAACCACCCCCTGCTACATGTGGTCATGTGACACTCAACATTTGATTGACTGGTCCATCAGGTAGTTCCCTCCACTCATTGCGTAGCTTCATGAATGTTTGTTTGTGTAACAAAGCCGTAGCAGTTTTGTAATGGGCTTTCCTGAACAGATTTATGCAATAGTTATGGAGAGATAACTCTATGTAATAGTCATGGTTAAATCACTCTATGCAATAGTTATGGTTAGATAACTCTATGTAATAGTTATGGTTAGATAACTCTATGTAACAGTTATGGTTACATAGTTGTCAGCTCTATGACATAACTTTATGACACAACTCTATGCCATACTTTAGAGAGACGAAGAGGAAGATGTCATTGGGCAGACAAATATAGAGCTCTCTGCTAGCTCGATACCCAATGAGCTGGCCAGCAATGAAGAATTGACATCCGCAGGAAGCGGTGATCACTGCTCAGTGGAAGTTTTGTCTGATAGTTCTACCTCCAGTACTGAAGAGCTTGGCATACCTCCAAATACTGCCGGTAAATGACATAATTATATATATTACATGTCATAGATGTGACCTTGTAATGTCATATGGCAGGTGTCGATAGATGACGTTTATTTCCAGGCAGTTCATTTAGATGTTGGATGAAAAAGAGGAGACAACTCCGTATAAATTAGTTAATGGTTCATTTATAATAATATCGTGTATTTTTTATTATTAAACAAAACGAATATGCTTTTATATTTTCATAATAATCAATTTATTTTTAATATTACTATTATTATTGCACCCGATCATTATCGTTACATCATCATGACATCATTACATTATATTTATATTATCATCATATTACAAAAGACGAAGGGGTGTCCGTTTGTCACGGGCGTCGCCCACTTCCTGTACGAGACGGGCGTGTCACACTTCCGGTAGGAAACGGTGTCAAAAGGTCGAATGGCCGGTATATATGATACAATGCTGACGGTACGCATCTTGGCCCTAGGTGGTCCCAGGGCTCCGGCAGCGAGTCCCCGGCATCGCTGCCGAGGCGGGGCCGTAGCCTCAGGGCCTCGGCCCCCCACCCGTGGTGGGGTGGGTACTTGACCTGCCCTGCCCCAACCAGCGGGTGTTGGAACTCAGGCTATGTCGGCAGGGCTGTAGCCTCAAGCCCTCAATTTTCAAACTGAGGCGGGGTGGGTACCTGAACCACCCCGCCCATCCAACGGGTGTTAGAACTCGGGCTACAATACATTGGCCTTGCTTAATGCTGGAGTTGTTTCCTCAATACAAGGGAGCACGACTCCCGATGGACACCCCTTCGTCTTTTGTAATATGATGATAAAAGAAACTTTGCAAACAGTCTAAACTATTTCAAAGCGGTTAATGTGCATTGAAAGCAAAAGCGTCTGATGTTATGAACCACTATACCCAGCCCTCTATGAGGGATATTGACTGTGAAGTAGTTGGTGGCATCTGGGGCAACAGGAAGCATACCATTCCCACATTGCAGCAACCAAGCAGCGAGCTCAGTTGAGTGTTCATCGCTGTGGAGACGAACCCGCATGTTTGTTGTTAGGTGAAAGACTTTTACATGATGCCAGAGATGAAATGTGCATGACCTCTGTTGGTGAGGTCACGTTTGGGAATTCCGTCAGGAGTCGTGCTCCCTTGTATATTACAAAAGACGAAGGGGTGTCCGTCCGTCACGGGCGTCGGCCACTTCCTGTAGGAGAAGGGCGTGTCACACTTCCGGTAGGAAACAGGGTCAAAAACTCAAACGGCCGGTATATATGATACAATGCTGATGGTACGCATCTTGGCCCCAAGTGGTCCCAGGGCTCCGGCAGCGAGTCCACCCGCATCGCTGTCGAGGCGGGGCCGTAGCCTCAGGTCCTCGGCCCTCCACTCGTGGGGATGGGGTACTCAACCCGCCCTGCCCCATTCGGCGGGTGTTGGAACTCGGCCCATGTTGACAGGGCTGTAGTCTCAGGCCCTCAATTTCCAAACTGAGGGGGTGGGTACCTGAATCACCCTGCCCCACCCGACAGGTGTTAGAACTCGGGCTACAATGCATTGGGATTGCTTCCTGGACCTGGAGTTGTCTACTCAATACAAGGGAGCACGACTCCTGATGGAATTCCGAAACATGACTTCACCAATAGCGGTCATGCACATGGTGCATCCATATGGAGAATAACCATATTACAAAGAAATCGAGCAAATACTGCAATGAGACTTGCGCAGACCAAGCCCAAAGGGCTTGTTATTATAACAAATTGTTATTTTTAACTTTGGGTGATGTTTTCAAGTTGTTACTTCCCACAGATGCTATGTTTTTCGTAACAATACATACCATTACATTATGTGTAGCCAACTGAAAATTATATTATAATACTGCTGCAACTTCTTTGATAAGTGCATGATACTTTAAATACACAATATTATTATAAATTTATATTGAGTTGTCTCCTCTTTTTCATCCAAAATCCAAATGAACTGATACAAAATAAATGCCACTGAAAATGATGCCGTATAGCAGTTTTTGTGACGTCACGTAGCAGACATAGATGTCACATAGTAGACACAGATGTCACATAGCAGACATAGATGTCACATAGCAGACATAGATGTCATATAGTAGACATAGATGTCACATAGCAGACATAGATGTCACATAGCAGACATAGATGTCACATAGCAGACATAGATGTCACATAGCAGACATAGACGTCACATAGCAGACATAGATGTCATATAGCAGACATAGATGTCACATAGCAGACATAGATGTCACATAGCAGACATAGATGTCACATAGCAGACATAGATGTCACATAGCAGACATAAACGTTACATAGCAGACATAGACGTCACATAGCAGACATAGACGTTACATAGCAGACATAGACGTCACATAGCAGACATAGATGTCACATAGCAGACATAGATGTCACATAGCAGACATAGATGTCACATAGCAGACATAGATGTCACATAGCAGACATAGATGTCACATAGCGGACATAGATGTCACATAGCAGACATTGATGTCACATAGCAGACATAGACGTCACATAGCAGACCTAGATGTCACATAGCAGACATAGACGTTACATAGCAGACATAGATGTCACATAGCAGACATAGATGTCACATAGCAGACACAGATGTCACATAGCAGACACAGATGTCACATAGCAGACATAGATGTCACATAGCAGACATAGATGTCACATAGCAGACATAGATGTCACATAGCAGACATAGATGTCATATAGCAGACATAGATGTCACATAGCAGACCTAGACGTCACATAGCAGACACAGATGTCATATAGCAGACATAGATGTCACATAGCAGACATAGATGTCACATAGCAGACCTAGATGTCACATAGCAGACATAGATGTCACATAGCAGACATAGATGTCACATAGCAGACATAGATGTCACATAGCAGACATAAACGTTACATAGCAGACATAGACGTCACATAGCAGACATAGACGTTACATAGCAGACATAGACGTCACATAGCAGACATAGATGTCACATAGCAGACATAGATGTCACATAGCAGACATAGATGTCACATAGCAGACATAGATGTCACATAGCAGACATAGATGTCACATAGCGGACATAGATGTCACATAGCAGACATTGATGTCACATAGCAGACATAGACGTCACATAGCAGACCTAGATGTCACATAGCAGTCATAGACGTTACATAGCAGACATAGATGTCACATAGCAGACATAGATGTCACATAGCAGACATAGATGTCACATAGCAGACACAGATGTCACATAGCAGACATAGATGTCACATAGCAGACACAGATGTCACATAGCAGACACAGATGTCACATAGCAGACATAGATGTCACATAGCAGACATAGATGTCACATAGCAGACATAGATGTCACATAGCAGACATAGATGTCATATAGCAGACATAGATGTCACATAGCAGACCTAGACGTCACATAGCAGACACAGATGTCATATAGCAGACATAGATGTCACATAGCAGACCTAGATGTCACATAGCAGACATAGATGTCACATAGCAGACATAGACGTCACATAGCAGACATAGATGTCATAGTGACATTGAACTGCTCTGTGTGCACCTCATCAAACCCACCAAGTGCTATGCACATATTCTGTTTTATGCCGATGCTGCTCTTTGGTCGTCGCTGAGTTAAATAATAACTACTTGCACTTTAGTTTCATATAATTTGCTTTCTTTGTCTTGTTTATCTATTATAAACTGCAAAGTCCGGTGACATTGTGTTGTTTTTAATGCAAACTATTCTATTGAAGGGAAAGTTTCAGTTTTATACCGAGTTTGCACTCTGTGAGATAACTTAAGTTCTACAGAGTCTTGAAATCATCAAGTCAATTGTATAATGAAAACAACTTAGTGTAATTTTTTAATTAATTTTGATGAAAAAATGTAAATAAATTATACTGATATTGTCACAGCAGATGCAGATGTTACCGCTAGAGGTGATGGCGTTGCGGCTGAGCAAAAGGTTTCTACAGCTGAAGGAGAGCCAGTTAGTGAGAGGTAAGCAGTGTCCACCCATAGCACGTTATCTGAACTCTAAGTCTAATATATACATAATACATACCACCGCATACCTAGCGTGTATACACTTTGTAGTGGCTGTAGTTATGTTTTTTTTAGGTCCCTTTTAACAGGGTATGTTAACAGTGTGTTTACATCATCCCTATGGCTGACAGAAAATTAGGCTGTTGAAAAATGTACAATATTTTTCATAATGTAGTTTTCGTTGACTGGAAAGTTCGGATATCTCGCTCTACTGAAGTGAAAATCGTTTTTCTCAACTTTCTTTGTTTAAACTGAGGCTGAGCACTCCAGCATTCTCTGTTTTTTTACTCCCTTTTCAGTTATCGTTGACAGATAATCTCGCAAGGAGTTGTCCGTTCTCTAGTTCCCCTGACAACACATCTCGCAACAATTTTCGGACGAGATTTCTAATGTTTTTAGTAGACCAACAATAATAACTTTTACACCATCGTGTAGAACAGATTCTCCTCTATTTTCTGGTTTTTATTTGAGGAAATTCTGTCAGTCTAAACGGAAGCAGTTTCATGTCAACCGCGCCATGTTCATTTTCGGGAGAA
The DNA here is from genome assembly GCA_945261195.1 of Cryptosula pallasiana. Lineage (NCBI taxonomy): Eukaryota > Metazoa > Bryozoa > Gymnolaemata > Cheilostomatida > Cryptosulidae > Cryptosula > Cryptosula pallasiana. The sequence goes on along the minus strand of OX183134.1, from coordinate 38,123,997 downwards.
GAAATAATTTTTGCTTGCTGAGCTGGGTTGAAATAATTTCTTGGCAAAGGACCTCAACAAATGATATTTGTTCTTATAAATAAGTTATATTTATTTGAGCTGTCTGGAATTAGTCAGAAGTGAATCTGAGTCCAAATAAGTTATAAATTAATTACTTGGATGACGACTATAATTATTATCGTCGTCATCCAAATAATTAATTTATAACTTATTTGGTATCATAATAATAAATAGTAATGTTTTAATTATTTTCACTTCTTTTTTAAAAAATGTTTATTATTTTGGTTCTTTATATCAGAAGAAAGCGCTTGAAATTCTCTATTCAGTGGTGTAAAAAGTCAGGTGCTAGCTTGATTATTAAAAAAATTATTAATATTATTCTTTGAAAAAATTTCCGGGATTTTCGCAATACTAAGGCCAATTTTGATTGACGTGTTCTGGCTAATGTAGTAGCCCATTATTCTTCAAAAGTACCTACATGCATCAAAATCAAATTTTCTTTCTATTTGTTGCATCAGTTTTTTGCTTTGAGCTTTTTTTTGGTGTTTTTTCAAAGCAAAAATGTCAATTTTCAGAAATTTTAAAAAAAGTGTGAAATAAAAGTGTTTTTACCACTTCAAAGGTACAAAGTTAGCTTTATTTAAAAATCTACTGATAGAATAGGTCTTGGTGAGTCTGATGCTTTGCTTTTCAACTCTGTAGTACTAAGTTGAATTTGAAAACATTCTTAAAATTTACGAATTTTTGTCAAAAGCGCATGAGGCTAGAGAGATCAATAATCAGGCATAAAGCAGACGAAAATTAAAGAGTTTTAATATTCTGTTTTTCTCGCATTATTAAAATTAAATTCATTGACACAGTTTACGCACTGAAGCTTTGTCTTCGTTTTTGTTATGATTTAGTATCATACATGTACATACCAACACATACATGTACATACCAACTCATACATGTACATATCAACTCATACATGTACATATCAACTCATACATGTACATATCAACTCATACATGTACATATCAACTCATACATGTACATATCAACACATACATGTACATATCAACTCATACATGTACATATCAACTCATACACGTACATATCAACTCATACATGTACATACCAACTCATACATGTACATACCAACTCATACATGTACATACCAACTCATACATGTACATACCAATTCATACATGTACATACCAACTCATACTTGTACATATCAACTCATACATGTACATACCAACTCATACATATACATATCAACTCATACATGTACATACCAACTCATACATATACATACCAACTCATACATGTACATACCAACTCATACATGTACATACCAACTCATACATGTACATACAAACCCATACATGTACATACCAACCCATACATGTACATACCAACTCATACATGTACATACCAACTCATACATGTACATACCAACTCATACATGTACATACCAACTCATACATGTACATACCAACTCATACATGTACATACCAACTCATACATGTACATACCAACTCATACATGTACATATCAACTCATACATGTACATACCAACTCATACATGTACATACCAACTCATACATGTACATATCAACTCATACTTGTACATACCAACCCATACATGTACATACCAACTCATACATGTACATACCAACTCATACATGTACATACCAACTCATACAAGTACATACCAACTCATACATGTACATACCAACTCATACATGTACATATCAACTCATACTTGTACATACCATCTCATACATGTACATATCAACTCATACAAGTACATACCAACTCATACATGTACATACCAACTCATACATGTACATACCAACTCATACATGTACATATCAACTTATACTTGTACATACCAACTCATACATGTACATACCAACTCATACATGTACATATCAACTCATACATGTACATACCAACTCATACATGTACATACCAACTCATACATGTACATACCAACTCATACATGTACATACCAACTCATACATGTACATATCAACTTATACGTGTACATACCAACTCATACGTGTACATACCAACTCATACGTGTACATACCAACTCATACATGTACATACCAACTCATACGTGTACATATCAACTTATACATGTACATACTAACTTATACACCAATCACACAAAATCACATATTAGTTAGAGGAAAATCTCTACTTTTCTCATTGCTTCATTTTTATATCCTTCTTCGCTTTCTTGTAGGTCACAGAAAAGTAAACTCATTGACTTCTCTACCTCCATTGAATCTTCTTTGGAGTCGTTTACTCGTACAGAGCATGTAGAGGGTTACAACTCTGTTAAATTCCTACGCACTATCAGTTCAGGTTTGTTGTATTCCTACGCACTATCACTCCAGGTTTGTTGTATTCCTTCTTCTGCCCAATCAGTTCAGGTTTTGTTTTTAATAGCAGCTTGATCAGCAAGATCTAATAAAATTTTCAACTTTGTAATAAGTTTCATGTATAGCGACCAAAATTGTATCAAAGTTAGCAAGAGCTTTCTATCATCTATGTTGGAAGCAGTTGACTACTGTATAAAGATATATTGCTTGCTGGTGTTTAGAAAACCAAAGAGGCCTGGTGGACTACAAGACGCTGTCTAACAACTGCGCTGCTGAACTGTTAGCCGAAGTTCTCACTGCCACAACATCTGCACGTAGACTCTCTCAAGACAAAACTGATGGCATCATCACAGGATGGGTGTGAGTGTTTCTCTTCGTTGACATATACTGTTGCCTGGTTGAAGGCCATTGGTTGTTCTTTAGAATTGCATGGAATGTTATAAGTTTTTCATTAAAGATTAAATACAGTTAGATTGCTTTCTGTGATGGCTATCAAATGCAGAGATCTCAAAGACCTATTCAGAACATTTTTTTCTACCTCAGTCCTTGCATTTATTATCCTGGGTGTGAATGCGTGACCACCATTGCTGCGACGAATAACATATGCCGATGTTTGCTCTTTGTGTTGAGTGCAAGAGCAATAATTCGAGGAATGGGCAGCATTTTGTAGACATTTTTAATTATTCTAGAGAGCACTGGTAAGCTATAGGGTCAAGGACAATGAGTATTGCAACTGATGGAGCGGAGAATGGGCAAAAAATGGCGTGCATTGTTTTAGTTTTTTAAATCTTCTGAAGAGTTACGTTAAGTTCTAGTGACTAAGATATCAGTCCCCATTGCACTTGTAGTCGTCTGCTCCTTATATGTAGGACTCCGGTTGACGGGCAGTGGGTTGGTGACTAGTCATGGATGTTCTATCAGTTCTACACCACTTCATAGCAATTATTTAATGGGTTAGAAGTTGAGCTACACGGATATAGCTGCTCTCATTACTAGACAGCTAGCGTTGTCCAGCACTGCTTGCTGTGTCTCTTGTAAACCATCAGAATCACTTGCATCTCTGTTGGTTGTGATCTGGGATAGTTGTAGTTGTCTACTCGATATTTTCTGATTAGAGATAGAAATGTTGTAGGTTTGACAGCACAGACAGAGACATTGCTATTTTACGCAAGTATGCAACAGCACCTGGCACACCTTGCAGGTTAGCTCACTTGTTTTCAGATCACTTTTTCTACTTACTAAATGCATCCATTGTGATATAGAACAACATCATATAACATACTTGATCCACTGCTACAGTTGGATGGGCAAGGGGCTCATTAAGGAGACACCAGACGTAGTATGGCAGACTGTAGTCAATCCCTACAGTAGATACATATTTGATGAAACGCTCAAGGACTTGACTGTACTCAGTGATCTCGGCAACGGCATGAAACTATGTGAGTATTTGTTACTGCACTCCTCTATGGAGCGTGGGGAGATAAATCTACTTTAACACCATCTACAGAATTTATAAATAATATACATATGTGTGTGTACAGTAAAGCTGCTGTACTCGACAAGCCAGGTCCTCAGAAAGGACCACAGAGAGTTCTACCTCGTACAAGCTGAAAGAATTGAGAAGAAGAAAAAGCTGGTCACCATCTGCTCATTCGAATGGCCGGACCCAGAGGTCAAGGACTGCCCACGAGGAAAGGTACATTTTCATTAATGATCCTAAGTAAATAGTTAGCAAAAATAATTATAAATGCTAAAAATTACTATCTTTCAATGTTCGGCAAACTTACCTTTCATCCCAGACCTGTCCAAGGAGAGATGTTATATAGCCTACATACCTCTTCACGTTACAGTTTGAAACTAGCGGGTGGATTGTAGAGCCTGTTGTTAGTAAAAGAAAACACCACTACTCTATGGTGACATATCTTTCTCGAATTGACCTTGGTGACCTTTCCACGTCCGGAGTTCAACAGTTTGAAGATGAGTTTATCAACAAACAGCCTCTGGCCATAGCCAGCCTCAGAGATTATCTTGTTACCAAATAGAGGGTGGCTATGAGCCCCACCCCCATCCCTGCAGTGCTTTTTTCGGGGTTGATCACCATTTAATTAATTAGCTTGTAAAGTTTTATTCCTTTACGAATGTTTGTTGTTGCTCTACCCAATTCGTCTCGATTTGTAACTGAACAATATCTACAGATGTTACATTTTACGTCTGCTCAATATTAAAAATGTTTGAATGATTTATCTTTTGATTTAACTGAACAAGTTCGGTTCAATTGATGCTATAAGCCAGCGGAGATTTGTGCCTCAGCTGTGATTAATATTTGCTTTATGCGCTATTTACGTTTATTTTTTGTCTACCTGAATTATCGCAAAAATTACTATTAGTGATTTGGTATAATACCGATATTTGATAGTGTTTTTTTTTATCCCTAACATCCCTGGTGACCCACAGCCCTTGTGATTGTTTGTTTTTGTTATATTTCCTCGATCCTATGCAACCCCAGTCATATCAACAGATACTCTCGTTTTACCTCAAAATGAACATTTGATTCTTTTTCGGCTCATATTAGTACATCTGCTACCATTGAGCAATAAACTTTGTTACTTGTGTTGGCTTTTCATTTTAATGCAAACATAATCTTATATCTAGTCTTCAGTGCATTATGTTGACTTGAAACTAGCAGCCATCTGTTAAAACAAGACATACATATATATATGACCGTCTTTATGTGCACAAGTTCTCGGATAATTTGCATTGGTAACGCAAGTACAAGTTGATAATAAAAAGCTCGTTTACTTACTAGGATTTTTTTGTTTTATCTGAAAACTGAGTTATCCATCAGCATTCAATTAGCTACTAAGATCTATAAAGTTTAGCAGTAGTTTTTCATTTCATTTTAAAAATGTAAATTTAATGTTGATCAAGTTGATGGCTCCACTAAGATTACAATGATTGCGTTTTCAACTGATGGTTTGTTTAACTACCTACCACGTAAATAATTAATGTAATAAAAAAAAAATGAATAATATCAACAGCTGCTAGTCATTCTAAGCCAGGGTCACTCAGCATTGGAAATCTTTAGGTTGAATGTGATAAAGATAATTAATTACATGGCTAAACTAAGTAACTCTGTTATGGGCACGCAAAGAATATAATAGACAAACAACCAAACAGAGGGAATAACTCCCAAAAAAGATTTCTGTCTCTCTGATTGCTATTTTACACTGCCAGTTGCAGCCAGAGCACATTTGTGTCAATTTTGTAATGCTACGAAACAGTATCAAAGTTCTATCGATCTGAATGGAAAGGTGGGGAATTCTTATCGATCACCTGATACAGTTATTGTGAATTGTATTCCCATGACTTATAGAATTAATTTCTAATCCTGCTGTGAAGTCTGTTTAATGGTGTATGTAGTAGGGATTAACTGCAGGTAGATATTAGCTTTTGTAGGTACGAAGTGCATCTTTTTAAATTATCTCTCTTGTGTACACTGAAGTCTTTTTACCTGTAAAAGCAGGTAAGGTTGTAGTTGTCTGTATCAGTTACATGTTAGTAATTGCAGTTGCAATTCAGAAATGCTGTTCAGTGGCTGTGTGTGGTCTGTCGATATAACAATCCGTTATCATTATTTGAACTAGAAAGGATTAGTGGAGTTATGTACTCATGATAAATTAGTTTAGCACTGAGGAGACAAATGTTTCTGATTGGTACGTTAAATATCCTCCCAAGTTTCTTGTTTTCTGGAGCATGGAGATTTCACAGGGTCCATTCATATCACCGTACAGATCAAAGCAGGCTTCCACGCAGATTTCAGTAGCAAGAGAATCTTCATCGTGCATTAATTCTCATTGGTCGATGCACTTTCTATACAACCAGTAACAGACGTGTTTACTGAAGGAAGGGCTGGAAGTGATTGGACGATCAATGTTTTCATTGAACTATGAATTATTTTTGTTAGTTCTACCATAGCAGTAGTAGTGACACATACTTGCATGATTCTAGATACCCACAGACAGCCACCTGCTGTCGTGTGGCAGCTGTATCACAGCAAGCTGGATTTTCACTCATAGGAGTAATCGTACTACCAACCTATGTTGAACAAATAGTATATTTAAATAAAATTGAAAAAATAATTTCAGAGATCGATAAATTAAAAAAAAATATGATAAAGCTGATTTCCAGTCATTTTCTTTATGGTATGCTAGCGTGTGGTTATAACTACATAGCACTCTAATCATACAGCAACAAATAAACCTACTCACTCCATTTCCCAAACTTCCATGGTCGCCGCCGTAGATGAAGTTCTAATAAGCAAAAAACAATTAAGTTCTTCGATATCTCCCATAGTAATGTCCTAAACTAAACCAGTTGGGTAGGTCAACAGATAACTACAAGCTTTTTTAGTAGCAACTATGGCTACAAGAAGCTTAACAGGCTGTAAAAAGGATTACAAATAGCTTTCAAATACTTCTGAAAAGCTTACACCGAAATAAGTGAGCCCACCAAATGCCTGGGGGACTTGATGGGCTCAACAGTGCACTGGAACCCAATTGTAATATATTACTATACTATTGAAATAAAGAAACCTGTTTGTTGAAACAACCGATTATTTGTCTGATTACCTACAAGAATGAAATGCTGAAATATGTGAAATTTTATCTTCTCAAACATTGTATTGCCTTACTTTATATATAGAGGTTCTGGGTGAAGCAATGGCCGTAACAAAATCGGTCATCTGCAACTTTTAAATATAATAATTACAAACGCAATGATAACATCAACTATAATAGCCAGAGTTCCTGTTAACTAGCAGCACCGACCAATCAAGTACTTATTACAGGCTCGATGTTCAACATTTATAAAAAATATATAGTACAGACTTGGTCTATTGGTCCATTGTTGACCTGTATAAAAATGAGTGTACTACTAATATGAATGCACAGTGTAACAAAGTAAGAAGTGAACTAAACATGGATAGTCTAAAAGACAAAAATTCCTAGACTATATACTTTACACTAAATATTTACAACAATTATTGCGCCGAGCTAGCAACTAAATAAATAACGTAACATAGATGTACAAGGGAGACAACTTGAGAGCTAGCAGAAGCTGCTGTTAGACTTGTTATGGTCGCTGACATACAGAGTCGTTTTATAAGTTCTGTTACTAATGTCAGACGATGCGTGACTAGAACTTGGGCTATGTTTTGATCCAGACGACGAAGGTTTACGTACTTTCTCTTTCATTTCATGTAAAGTCTTTTGTAATTTATTATTTGCGTTGTCTAGCTCACGGATTCGTCTCTCCTGGCTCTCGATGATTTGTTCCTTTCGAGAGATTGCGCTTTTCATTTCCAGCTGTTCCTGGCGCAAATCCTCCTCAATGGCCAGCAATCTGCAAATAATTAATAAACTATTAATAATAATGTTAGATATACCTGTTTGCAAGTCAAATGTTTAGAAGTTTCAATTAGCCAACCAATGGCAACCCTGGATAAATTCCAACAGAGAAAGACTGCAGTGTTTAAAATTATAAAAACGACATTACCAGAGCACGCCATGTGACTAGGTAACATATTGCCACGGCACACAGAAAATATACTACTGCAGCAAATACATAAACTAAAACAGCGAGCCCATAGCCTGAGCAAACATTCAATCCTAACAAACGCTGACTATATGACTCGGACTATGTCGGAGAGACATCTGATGGTAGAAACAGTGGTCAGGTTGCAATTTGAAAATTCACTAACCAGAAGTGTACAGCACCTTCGTAGCTCCACGGCACCGACTCAATTTGGCCTGCTAGGAATTCGAAAAACTATAAATATTGATTCTTCAAATTACAGAGAAAAATTTTGGGAAAATGCATTATAGCAAACACAGACACTGAAATAAATTTTTATTGATAATACATTTATTTATTATTTTCTTATCATCATCCAACTCTCAAACTAGAGATGTGTCTTATAATTATTTTCTCAAACAAAATCAGTTGTAAATTGATAATAAATTCCCGATAAAATGCTTAGATGGTAAAAACTCAAACAAATAATTAGAGCTTTTAAAAATAACTAAGGCGGAGCTACCACAGAGGTGTTGTACAATGTCCGCTGAGCAAACTTGATGATTGCAACTAGAGGTGAAATAAATAATAATTTAGACGAGGGGCAAATGACCGAGGTCTAAAATTCTTACCATCTGAAGGTCAAACCGTGGTGACACGAGGACTGTCAATGCAGCAAATACATAATCAGAAAGCCATGCATGAGCAACACATAAATACTACCAAAAAACTTCTTGAGTTGATATTTTGTAAGTTTTGCTGTTTTGAACGCCTGTCTCTGGTCTCAATTTTTTCTTATGAGAAAACAGCTACAGCCCATCAAACCTTGAAATTTTTCAAGATAGCGCAACTAATAGGATGAATACAATCCAAATCAACAAATTCAAGTGCCAACCTTTGAATGATATTCTTGATTTGCTCATCTTTCTCATGCTGCTGAGCTCTTAGCCTCTCTTCCGACTCATCTAAACGTGTCTTCCACTCTCCCATCACCTGTCTGGTCTGTTGAGCTTGAACGGCCAGCTTTGACTCGGTGCCACTCAGCCTCGTCTGAGCCTCTGTCAGCTGACTACGCAGCACAGTCACCTCAGCTTCATACTGCAAACAGGCGCTTTGTATCAGTCTATCATCTCAACCAAAGACTGTGTACCGGTCTATCATCTCAACCAAAGACTGTGTACCGGTCTATCATCTCAATCAAAGACTGTGTACCGGTCTATCATCTCAATCAAAGACTGTGTACCGGTCTATCATCTCAACCAAAGACTGTGTATCAGTCTATCATCTCAACCAAAGACTGTGTATCAGTCTATCATCTCAACCAAAGACTGTGTATCAGTCTATCATCTCAATGAAAGACTGTGTATCGGTCTATCATCACAACCAAAGACTGTGTATCAGTCTATCATCTCAACCAAAGACTGTGTATCAGTCTATCATCTCAATGAAAGACTGTGTATCGGTCTATCATCACAACCAAAGACTGTGTATCAGTCTATCATCTTAACCAAAGAGTTTGTATCAGTCTACTATCTCAACTAAAGACTGCAGATCAGTCTATTATTTCAATGACTTCCTACGTATAACAAGTAAATATGAACTTCAGGAGTTCTAAACGTATCAGTTGCAGAACCAATACACGTTTATGTGAACTTGAAAATAAAAAATTCCATTTGCTCTTTGGAAGAAACAAACCGTAATGAATCAATAAATCCCGTTCCTTTCACAATGTATAAACCACAAGTAGACATTACCCATCAACAGTCAACACCTTAAGACTCCATAAAACATTCAGGCCAACTAGAATGACTTACTTCATGTTTAATCTTTGACGTCTCATCGATGCTTTTCTGCAGATTCCTGATACCGGTGTGTTGGCTGTTTAGACTGAGTTGTGAGCCTGCCCAGCTTTGATTACTGGTGGGGGTGTTAGGCCTTTCAGTCAAACTCAGCTATAAATGTGTGCACACAGGCTATGTAGTTTAGGAGATGTAGCCAGTTGGCCAGATAAAGTATAGATATAAATTGTGTTTATTGTCTTCCCTTGAGCATGGGAATCTTGTATACAGCACAAGAGCAGCAGCAAGCGCATAAATGTGTTAAACGCAAAACATACAACAAATGTAATATGTATCGCTAAAAATTTACAAATTACACCACCAGCAAAGATCTGAGGCTAACCTGCTCTGTTGATTGATAAGATAGTGGAGGGTCAAATGCATTGCTTCCATCTGGTTGGGGGCGTTTGGATGTCTCTGGGTAGAGCTCCATTGCAGGGAACCTGGCACAACCAAATCTTTTTTCATCTACAACAAACACATAACCATCAGCTTCATCACAAGTAATAAAATAAATAATATAATATATCAATGAGGTAACATAAAACACATCTCAAAGTGAAATTGACAATGTAAGGGCTCATGGAACTGCCAGTACACATTTCAACCCCAAATAAACCAGTCCACTTTTTCTCATATCCAATGGCCGGAAACCAAGAGACTATTTTCTAATTTTGTTCCTCAAAATAGGCAACTTCCAAAGAGCGGACAACTTTGAAAGTTCATAAACTATTAACATGATAAACACAAATTTCAATTAGTATTTTAACAAAATTATCAGTACTGCTGACTTCATACGATTTTGTTTGTTCTGGAAAGGCAGCTTGAACAATTTCTAGGCTCACAACAGCCGAAGTTGTTCTACAGGAAAAAATAATTGAAATGATGCCGTACCTCTATCTTGATCCGGAGGTGTGCTCTTGTCAGATGTCAGCAGGTGCTTGGTGTCAGTGTCCATGTCAATGCTACGTGGGAGGTCTAAGGAGGAAGTAGCTGCGTGTTTAGCGACTACTGGGTGGTCTAGCGTGTGATGGTAATGCCTAGCGGATGGTAGGGACAAGTCAGTTTTAGCGGGTCCTTCTTTGTTTTTTCTACTTCTGCCCCGCAAATTTAACGAATTGAACCTAAAATAATGATGAGAAACGCGTGATAAAAGTGGTTAAAGGTAGCAAACTTGACCATATCATGAGTTACCAGATTATAGTATAAAAAAGGGAAAATTTTTAGCAGAATGCCACAGGAAAAATTTATATGTAAGGCTATGGTTGTTTGTAGGGCAGAGGGTGGTAGTGTACCGGTGAATGGGGCAATCAGCACCGGAAGTACAGATAGGTATTTTGGTACGCAGGGAGTCGTGCAGACAGCCTTGAGTGAGAGGTTTCACAGAGAACACGGAGTATATCATAACAAATGAAGAGGGAAGGGCAAAGTAATAATAAAAACTAATGAAAAAATCATTGTTATCGATAAGAAATAAAATAAACGAAAATACTCTTAGCTGAGCCTTAAATAAAACATGGCTAGATAAAACCGATAGCTAATTATTGAGATTCTTTGATTGATAAGTCATCAAATGAGCCAATAACAGTTGAAGCAGCAGCAGCAGTAGCGTACAGCAAGTACTGGTACAAAAAGACATCGCTCTGACAATGTAGTTATTTAGAATGAATCCAAGTCACATCTAACAGCCACAACAACATGATATATTTGTGTGCAGACATGTGACATCACGAGACAGTGGCCTGTAGCACTGGAATTGTCTCCATCTGATTGGGAATGAGGTCACAGGAGTAAACAAATTTTATTGTTTTTCAACGATAACGACTACTATCCCAATGTACAGTCAACTTCCTCCTAAGTTTTAGTTCTCAAACCAGTGTAAAACGGCAAACATTTATATATAAAATTAGTGCATTTGCATGGTAAAACGATTCATTTACAATAGACATCGACTGAACAAGAGTGCAAGCAATGTGAAGACAAGACGACACCGCAGAACTGTACAATACAAGAAGAGAAATAGCCAAGTATGCAGAGAATGAACGGTAGAAAAAGCAGCGAGCCAAGTAATGATGGGCAATGATAGCATTATATTTATTAGACTTCCGCATGTACAGTTAATAATGCAGTGAGTGTTACCAACCTAACCAGTTGTAGTTGTCTAAAATAACATCAAACATAGCAATGCGGTGTCTATGGCCTTCACAGCTAAACATAGCAATGCGGTGTCTATGGCCTTCACAGCTAAACATAGCAATGCAGTGTCTATGGCATTCACAGCTGGTCGGTACTATGCATGAATTGTAACCTATAACAGGATTGCCAGAAACTTGATTCAAGTGTGTCTAAATTTAGCGATTTTCTAAGGACCGGATACATATTACTTTTACAAACGGCTACATTTGACTCGTGATCAGTGTAGTGGTGAAAATCCGTTATTAAAAAAGTCCAAAAATAAATATTAAAAACGATGTAAATTTACCACTTTTGAAATATTACCAACAATCACTGATATACTGTAGTTGGCCTGGTCCTTTTTTCGTAAGACCCGGAAACTGTGGACATCAGCAAATATAATTGAATCATCAAAAAATAGTAAGTAACGCCCGCCGTGGATGAAGTTTCAAAAACTGAGAAGAGCACTATTTGAATGATGAGATATGAGGATACTTATTACCAGGGGCGGACAACTGCGAAAAATGGCGTTAACATGGTGGCTCCCACAAAACGGCATCACTTGAATCGTGGTCAAGTTATATTGACTGGCTGTAGCTGGCAACCCTGTTATACTTCATCCATGGTGGATACCATGGATGACCTAATCACATGACCCAAACACCAGGTCCATTAATTAACTTTGTGTTAATAAAAAATCAAACAACTGATGTGCATGAATCAGCTACAGCAGTCAAAAACTAACAAACTCACTTGTTAGGTAGAGGAGTGAATTCAGGAGTTCCTGGATGAGTTCCCGGGTGTTCAGAAGCTCTCCTGGGAGAGGTCATCATATTGCTGGCGCTGTGTTTAAAGGCTGGATTGATAAATGCTAATGGTTGCTGCTCCTTAGGGGATGGCTGGAGATTTGCAGGTTTGGCTGTAAGACAAAAGACATCAACTGCAACTCTGCATAAAAGGGCGAGAATGTTGTAAATTTAGCTTTAGATTGTTAATGGTAGCTTAGCCGAGAGAATTTGACCACCACCCGCAGCAGCAATGTTTGCAGTTACCGTCACCAACATGAAGGCAGCATACGTTACCTTTTCTAAGAGCATCGATGTCTATGTCAGCTGATGCGGAGTCGAGTGCGTTGTTCTCACCATCCAAGGGCAAGCGCGTCGTCTCAATATTAGTGATTGTCTGCTGCTGTGATTGCAGCACCTCGGCAGACAAAGTCGAGGAAGCCGAGTTGCTGTCGTCGACGTAGGAAATCAAGTCTATATAGTCGCCTATACCAAGCAGACAGAGACAAGGAAGGTCAAGGGACAAGGATGAGCAGAGTTTACACGTAGCAGAAAATTTTAGATGATATTGATTGGCTAACCAGTAAGATAGAATTTCAAGCATCAGAACAGATACAATTACTATTGTCAACAACTAGCAGCATCGAGTGAAATCATGAGTGTAGAGCCAATGCAGAATCAATTGGTGGCGCTAGTCATAGTAAGGAGTCTTAGTATGTCTGCGCTTTGTTATCTGTGATGGGATTGGACACAACGAAGGGAAGGGATGTATAGCAGCAGAACATTACATGTCACATGATAGAGCAAGCAATTAGTAACATATAAGACAACACATTACATAGACATCTATAATGCGCAGCATTTCTGGTTTCCTTGCGTTCACTCATAGAACAAATCATATATGAAGCTGTAGATCTTGAAGGGGCTTTCAATATTTTCTTAGATTATATTTCAAAGTAAATGAATAGAAAAGCTGTCCAAGTAGAAACCAAAGTGTGTTGTCTTCTCTTGCTACTAATTTCCTAACATGTGAAATAGGGGTGACAACTCTTTAGATTTTTAGTGGTAAATGACTCGTATGTACAATTTTGTTCTCTAAATAATTTTTCCATTTCTCTCTCACCACTCAAGCAAGCATACTACAATAACCGAAAATGCTGGCAAGGTCAGGGACATAGATTAGAATGTGCTAGAATCGAACGGATATGGACACGTGGTAGCAGACGGCACACTAAAAGCCAGAAGGAGAACTTATAGCAGTTATACTACAGACAGGAGTGAACCAACCAGCCAACTCCAGATATATTACCTTCTACAAAGTCAACCATCACCCACACTTAGCACAGACAGACATAGCCTGAGCGTAACATGTGCAGACAGAGACAAATAGAGTACAGCCCGACCAGTATGAGTAACAGTATAGCCACACAGACAGACAGTACAGATATTACAAAAACAATTCTGAGAGAATTACTCATTTCATTACTAGCCACAAGTACTCATCAGGTAGAAATGTTAAGTTGACAAAAGTAACTAGTTGAATGTGCACTCACCATTGACAAGGTCATTGGCAGTCAGTACTCTATCCCACACACGATGTCTAACCACCTTCCGTGAGCCATTAGAGCTCGTTGAGCGCATTGTATCGCTGTCGCTACGGTTGCTGATGTCAGCATCCGGATCTTTAGGTCTTTCTGTTAAAACCTGCAAGGTAAAACGTTTCATTACCAGGTGGATCTGCAAGTAACAACATTTGTTAGAAATCACTAGTACTAGTTAAGACACAATTGGTTGGGTGGTTCATCACCAACCCTCAAAAAACAACTCTACCACCTAGAACTGAGCCTACAGCAGTACTCTTGAAAAGAAATATTAGCCTCCGCACTCACTTGCGGTGTGGAGATTTTGTCTTGACCAACAGTTAGACTGGGTCTATGGTGTTGACTAGATGAGACTAAGTGAGGGTGGGTGGTTTGACCACCCAAGCTGGCAGAGCGTGAGTCCTTGGTACTGAGTAAATTGGGTGTCCTTGGAGGCTGTGGTTGAGATGTAAGGCTCTCCACCTAATTACAATAGCAGAGATGTTTTACGTGGTACACAGTCTAAGCTGATATACCAACCTTCCTTAATTACATGTATGTAAACCTTAACAACAGACTTGGCCGTAAGTCTATAACAAGCCTTTCTAATCATGTCACCAAACATAATGAAAAATCTACCAACAGCAGCTAAAAGCGCTCACCTGAGAGAATTCTGGTATTCTATCTTGCCTAAGTTCCACGTACTCGTCTGACTCGGGACGTGTAGACTTGGGCATAGAAAGGGTTGATTGATGACTAGACATAGAGCTAACGCTACTTTTTTGTGTCCTCTGTAACAGCCAGTAAAATACTTACGGCTCATGGCTGTGGGTAACAGCTACTAGTTTTACGTTTTAAAGAATCGGATGAAAAAACAGTAAAAAAAAACACAGGAAATATCCAAATATTAGTGATTATACATCAGGCACAACGATTACTATAATCTATGATTTGTACAAAAAGCCTCATGCAATACTCAAATGATAGTTTGCATTCAATGTCCACTAAATGTACGAATGCTGGAGCAAATAAAGCATTCAAGTCGACGCAAGTAGAATAAGCACCTTATTTGGCACATCCTCTGGATTACTGTTGAGTTCATCTCTCAGATCATTTAGTATAGGTTGGAGGTCAGAGAATCTGTTGGCGCTGTCAGCATCAGCTGATGCAATGTTCTCTTCTAGCTGCGAGTGCAGAAGCGCCATGTGCTTTCCCACATCTATGTAACCTTCAAACTGTGTCAGTGGATAGCTGTGGTCTGACGTCTGCAACATAATGACAACATAAAGCAGGTGCTGACAACTGAAACACTTTCTTGGACTTGTTACACCTTGACTACTTATCAGTTTTCACCAACTTTAATATTTTACTGAAAAAGAAAACGACTCCTACAAATATTGATATGCAAAAAGAGTCACAGCTACTCACTGCTGAAGGAGAAACAAGTGAACAGATAAAAAACAAACAAGGTTGAAACTGAGGGAAGTTACACCAGAAGATCATCCTATTCAGAGAACATCTCATCCACAACCCGACCACATGTTGAATAAATATGGAAGAGAAAAACATCACTCAAGAAAGGGTGTGCCAATTCCTTATACAGGTTTGATAAATGACAGTAAATATAAAAAAAACAACACCACATTATGCAAAAACCGCCCAACAAAAAGACCACCAGCATATACTGAGCAACCCCTGTACAAATTATTGTATAAAAAGACCACTCCGTAAAGACCACCGTATAAAGAGACCACTCTGTAAAGAGATCACCATATAAAAAGACCACTATGTAAAAAGACCGCCGTATAAAAAGACCACTCTGTAAAGAGACCACCGTATAAAAAGACCACTCTGTAAAGAGATCACCATATAAAAAGACCACTATGTAAAAAGACCACCGTATAAAAAGACCACTCTGTAAAGAGACCACCGTATAAATAGATCACTCTGTAAAGACCACCGTATAAAAAGACCACTATATAAAAATACCACTCTGTAAAGAGACCACCGTATAAAAAGACCACTCTGTAAAGACTACCGTATAAAAAGACCACTATATAAAAATACCACTCTGTAAAGAGACCACCGTATAAAATGACCACTTTGTAAAGAGACCACCGTATAAAAAGACCACTCTGTAAAGAGACCACTGTATAAAAAGACCACTCTGTAAAGAGACCACCGTATAAAAAAACTACTCTGTAAAGAGACCACCGTATAAAAAGACCACTCTGTAAAGAGACCACCGTGTAAAAAGACCACTCTGTAAAGAGACCACCCTATAAAAAGACCACAGTATAAGAAGACTACTCACAGAGATTTGTTTCAGAAAGTTTTGCATCTGGTTCCACTCCCTCTCCACAAATTCATTCATGAAGAGCATGTAGTCCTCCTTGCTGCCAAACTTGGTGAAATTGGCCAGTGACTGGAGAGTTTTGGCTACCAGAGTGAAGTTACGCGATTGTCTGCCCTCTGGCAGCTCCTACCAATGACAAAATGAACGCGCGTCAGCGAGTGGTTTGCAGTGTAGCAGCACAATAATAAGTCAGAAAAAGATATGGCAAATGCTGGTAAAGATGATGTATGAGGTCTTTACGATAAAACTTGGCTTTTGTCATGTAGTTATAGTTTTATGTGTTTTGTATAAAATACCACAAATCTTGTATAATTGTTTACAGCAAATTAACAGTAAATCCACAAACTTGAAAAACAAAAACTTTTAAATAATTTGAATACAAGAACAGACGTTTGGCCTGCTCCGATTTGTTGCACTAGAACTGTAGTCGATTAACAACATATATACTTGATACAACACATTGATTGATATAAACCAAAATTACTATACTTGGCGATGGGTCAGCTAATTTAACAAGGGAGGACGATAACTTACCTGACAGAGTCCAAATAGACTGGGAGACATGATAGCAGGACAAATGAACCTCAGGAATATGCATGCAGATATGAGATTGTCTGAAACTTCACCTTTGTTCATATCCTCACAATGGCGACGAAACGATGTAAATACGTCTCGTAATTCACTAGAAATGAACAAGAGTACGCTACTATTGCAACGACCCAATCTCTTCACACAGACAACTTCTACTACACGCCACACTTTCATAATATGTCTGACATTCACACATAACGACAAAAGAAAATTAACTATTACTATTTGGGGCGCATCAAAACATTGTAACAAAAGACCAAGAACCTACCTGGGAAAATAGCTGTGGGAGTTGATGATACGCCCCCAAACCATCTCACAGTAGCTGATGAGATTGCACTGGTTTCTTTGCAGCATAGAGTTATTTTGCAGCTTTCCCGGGTCAACCTGCAGAAGGATTTTATAGTATAACTCTATGACTGTACCCAAGTATAAATCTATGAACTGTATTCATGTATAATTCTATGAACTGTGCCCATGTATAACTCTATGACTGTACCCAAGTATAAATCTATGAACTGTATCCATATATAACTCTATGAACTGTGCCCATGTATAACTCTATGTATTCATGTATAACTCTATGAACTGAACTCTATGAAATGTACAATAAATAGGGTGGCTCTGCTAACCTCACAGCTGTCCTCAGAGTCTAATATCAATCTAATGAAGTCCTCTAGGGTGTCGTGTAGATATTTATTGCCTACCAACTTCATGTATGACTCTATAGCCTTGGTAGCTATAGTATTGCCTCGTAACATCAAATTTAGATTTTCTACAATTAGTGAACGATATGTACAACTAGGGAGAGGGGAGAGAGGGAGGGGGGAAGGGGAGAGGGGGGGAAGAGGAGAGGGGGGGAAGGGGAGAGGGGGGAAAAGGGGAGAGGGGGAGAGGGGGGGGAAGGGGAGAGGGGGGGAGGGGGAGGGAGAGGAGGAGAGGGAGGGAGAGGGGGAGGAGAGGGAGGGAGAGAGGGAGAGAGAGGGAGAGAGAGGAAGAGAGAGGGGGAGAGAGAGGAAGAGAGAGAGAGGAAGAGAGAGGGGGGGAGGGAGAAGGGGGGGAGGGAGAGGGGGGGGAGGGAGAGGGGGGAGGGAGAGGGGGGAGGGAGAGGGGGGGGAGAGGGGGAGGGGGG
This sequence comes from Cryptosula pallasiana, assembly GCA_945261195.1. Classification (NCBI taxonomy): domain Eukaryota; kingdom Metazoa; phylum Bryozoa; class Gymnolaemata; order Cheilostomatida; family Cryptosulidae; genus Cryptosula; species Cryptosula pallasiana. Next base: position 38,105,594 of record OX183134.1, on the reverse strand, counting down.
GGAGTGAGAGGGGGGGGGAGGGAGAGGGGGGAGAGAGAGGGAGGGAGAGAGGGAGGGAGAGAGGGAGGGAGAGAGGGAGGGAGGGAGAGAGGGAGGGAGAGAGGGAGGGAGAGAGGGAGGGAGGGAGAGGGAGGTGATAGGAGTAGCTGATGTAATGTAGAGGTAGAAAATAAGACACTTCCGCCATCCGTTTATATCTAAATCTATTCAACACGCAATCACCTGCAATCACAACTCACCATGTTTTGGCACTTCAGAAATGACAATATCACAGAGAAACTTGCGAGAGAGTTGCTCTCGCTGGAGTATGTGCACCAAGTTGGCAGCGACGTCGTCTTTTGTCCTTACAGACAGGATGGGCTCCAACCTCTCTACTAGAGTGTGGTAGTTTGTCTTTATGTACTGTAAACATCAGACAAAAATTTATAAATATACTTTTGTTTATCTGAGGATTGCGTATAACTGTGTAATAAAATATATTTGGAAAATATTTATTTTCTTTGACTTTTAATTTGACCTTTGACCTATGCTCTCCTCATTTGTATTGAACACTTGTTATGGGAATTTAAACAACTTCATTTCGCACATATATGTATACATATATGTATACATATATTTATACATATATGTAAAATGGAGGTCGTGCATATAATGTATGCGTAATCTATAAAATACTCACATGACCTATATAATATCATACAATGTACACCAGTAATGGCTAAAATGAAAAAAAATTATTACAAAATATACTAATAATACATTGAAGCACTACACACGATATACGATATAACACTTTATGATGTTCCTATAAAAATTGACCCAAATAAAAAACATCAAAAATATGTATTGGAGATTTTAATAACCGAGAATGTCTTTTGCAACAGAAGACAACTCTTGCTTCAGTGTCTAAATAATAGGACTTTGCAGGGGCAGTATGTTATACATAGACTGTGTACCTTAACAAGTAAGTTATAGCTAGGAAGGGGCAGTATACTATACATAGACTGTGTACCTTAACAAGTAAGTTATAGCTAGGAAGGGGCAGTATACTATACATAGACTGTGTACCTTAACAAGTAAGTTATAGCTAGCGAGGGACAGTATACTATACATAGACTGTGTACCTTAACAAGTAAGTTATAGCTAGCGAGGGACAGTATACTATACATAGACTGTGTACCTTAACAAGTAAGTTATAGCTATCGAGGGGCAGTATACTATACCTAGACTGTGTACCTTAACAAGTAAGTTATAGCTAGGAAGGGGCAGTATACCATACCTAGACTGTGCACCTTAGCAAGTAAGTTATAGCTATTGAGGGGCAGTATACTATACATAGACTGTGTACCTTAACAAGTAAGTTATAGCTATTGAGGGGCAGTATATCATATATAGACTGTGTACCTTAACAAGTAAGTTATAGCTATTGAGGGGCAGTATATCATATATAGACTGTGTACCTTAACAAGTAAGTTATAGCTATTGAGAGGCAGTATATCATATATAGACTGTGTACCTTAACAAGTAAGTTATAGCTAGCAAGTGGCAGAATATCATATATAGACTGTGTACCTTAACAAGTAAGTTATAGCTAGCAAGTGGCAGAATATCAACCGTCTGGTAGCGTATCTTTATTCTAATCTGGGTCAGATCTGTTTTACTCTCTCTACTGGACTTGCTGACTAGGCTGACAGGACTTAGCGTGTGCCTGCAATGCAAATATTGTGATATAGTTTGGGTGGGTATGGTATCCTCCTAACTATGCATGCATTGCAAATCTCAGTCTATACCCACTAACTAACCACATGCTAAGAAATAGAGAGATGGAAATATTTTTAGAGCCAAAAACATTTTTGGTTATCGAAAAAAATAAAATAAATATCTTTTGAAAATTTAGCAATAGAAAGCACGATAAGCATTTGAAACTTTTATTACAAGTAAAAACTGTAACAAAGCGCAGATAATTCTCTTTACCAAAGACACAGAGAGTAACTCATACCATTTCTCATAGATTTGTCTATTTTGTAGGTCTGTGATTGGTATGTTTATGTAACCAATTTGAACGTTTTTGTCTCGTTTTTTCTTCTTGTCAGCTTCTCTGTGAAGTGACACTGTGATAGACTTTATACTGGGCAGATTGCTACAACAATGAATCGATACATGGGCATACTACAAATAACTCACAATGTTGGGAGTTGTTTGTTCGATGTGGGGCAACTCCTTACTACTTTAGAAACCTTATTGTAGAGTACTAGATAGTGACTAAAGTTATTTGGGGTAAACCTAATGCAACAAACTCCCTCTATAGAACATTGGACAGAAAATTAAGCAATGTTACAAAACAATTACAGGCTTTCAAGGTTTCACACCACATGTCAAGGTTATTCGGGTGATCGTATATTTATCGAAGTTATTAATAGGAAGAGAAATAACAACAATAATTACTAGCCAGTTAGCAACTAATGAACACACAAAGTAAATAATTTTCAAGTAGAACTCACTCAAAATCAAATTCTTCGCCCCAAAAAAGCATATCAGCTTTAGGTTTAGCGGAAGTCCTTGCATAGACAGCTTTGTCCAGTGATATCTCACAGTAATATCTTTTCTTGTTTACACAGTTTTTAGCCTCCTGCACCCATATCTTTAGCGAGACATCCGACCTACGCATTTGCTCTTCACCAGGATTTACAGTCTTTCTCAAGCTAAAACGGAATGTACAAACGATGAAAGCAGCTTTAGCAACAAGATAAACAACTAACTGGGTAGGGACATATGGCATGGTGGCATGACATTCTGTATAATTGTCTGCTCATACAACAATTCTTACTGATAATAAATTAGTGCTTATAACAAACCAAACTTCACCACCTCAACACCGTAAATGCAAGCTCCATACATCACTGAATGTAAACATTTATAGTTCGGCACAAAATTATTTGGCTTGCTCGAGTTTGTAATAAAAAGGTTTCCACTGTACTTATTACCAAACAAATCATTCAATTATGGAAAAGATGAGTCAACACTAGAGCACCAGCAGTCATCTCCTTCGGGGACATAAAAAGCGGATTAGATTATAAGCAATTTGTAAAAATAAACCTTCCAACATGGCCACTAAGAATACCTACGATGAATGCATTCCCATGCACTGTAGTTGTCATATTGGAGAGCAAACACTTGTTAGCTGTGAACTAGATAGTGTGGAGAGGCAATAGAGAGGGAAGAGAGAGGATATGGTGAACTATAGTCAATACTAGTTAGTATTCTATGTAAATATTGACGCTACTAGGTTGACTAATTACCTAACCTACTAGCACCATAGGTCAGTGAGCATATAGTGCGCGCCCTCTATGTAATCACTACCTGAGTGTCACCAATAAGTCAATACAATCCAATTATTAAACAGACAACGCTAACAAAGCCCATACAGAAATGCCTCTATAGCAGTGCTCATTCCAGAAATAATTCAGTCTGGGTAGTCGAAGCCGAGCTGCTGATCACTAATAACAAAATTATCTAAATATGTGAGAAGATAAGAGTTGTACGCTAAGATACCTGATATTCTGTTTCTGTCGGTATGCGGTAATGTCTCTAGACATTAGAGATAGACACAACACAGGGTTGATTGCCATTTTGAACAACAAAAGTACGATGATCACCCTCGAAACAAGCCTCAGTAGACTGCTAGAATCGAAAGTCTAGCACGTTTTCACTAGTTCCATACCCAGTTACAGAGAATGTAGTAGACTATGAGTTTGAAGATGAATCTTTGTTACGGTCTGTTATAATCGTCGTGTGATGTAGGAATGGTTGACTCTTCACCAAACCATGCAAAGATTATTCATTTGGACTCATTCACCATAAGCAAAATATATTCATACACTGCATTGACTAGCTCCAGCAGGTACTTGCAGGCACTTGCTTTCTGTTGAACATTTCACGATCTATAGGCAACTAACCAGCCATGACAGAGTGACAAATTGTTCAGAGATGTCAATTAGCAGCAGAAGACTAAAGATATGTTGTATTGCACTGCAAATTTGGATAATCCGTGAAGTGTACCAGCAGGTTCAGCAGTACCACAGAGAAATTGTGCACAAGGTTGATGAGGTGCGCAGGTGAGAAATACTTGACAAAGTTCAGTGAGGTAGTAAGACAAAATTCCAATAGTTTTCGACGAAGTGTCAAACGCCTTTACCCATAAGTCATCGATAAGCAAACTCCTAGAAAATATTCATTCCTTCAGGTAAACTTTGTCGTCCAAGTCATGCCATTATTCGGTTACTAGAAATCCACAACGCCCACTTCTACCAAATGTCACCATTAATTTCTCGTTGAACTTGCTTTCAACTTCACAGATATTATCGCTTGTATCTGGAAGCCTCTTAGCAAGCTGAGATCTCTCAATAAATCAAAAGTGAAGAAGCTGTGAGGTATTTCTCCAATGGAAGAATTCCCTGACAGTTAGCTGCTGCACTAAGCCACTGGTACAATATCAAGTGAGCTGGCGTGTAAATATGTGTGTCAATGAAGGTGAGGCTTACCCATGTGTACACAGTGAGGGGCGGACAGTTGAAGTTATCTCGTATTACACTAAACAAAGAGAGTTACATTTGAATTACGAGCCTCTTTCTAATGCATAATAGGAAGTCACCCAGCAGAAGAAGATGATAAGAAATTACAAAACCGACTCAAATTTTTGAAACGATCGACTAAGCTTGAATGGCATTTTTTAAAAATCGGTGTAAGGGACACAAACGAGTCACGTAGACCGAGTCGTACAAAAGGTCATCATTTCAGGTAAGAGAGGGGAGTAACAGCTCACTGTACAGAAGATGTTGATGCTAAAAGAGGAGCAGAAGGGTGTTTCAAAATGGTTAAATCTATTATGATAATTTTATACAGTTTGGCAAAAGACCAGCGAGAGCGATGAACCAAGCACTTGCCTACCGTTGACAGTGAATGCAGAGCAGCATTGCTGCAAGAAATGCTCCAAAAATTGCTGCAGCAGGTGCACTTGGTCTATCTTTTTTTGGAGATGATTCAAATCCTAAACAGCCTTACAAATTTCAACAATAAAAACGTCACTGCAAATACACTTCCTTCTTGCCTAAACTGCTCTCGGACTTGATAGCGAAAGTGACACTAATAAAAAACATGAGACGGATGGTTATACTTACTACGATATCCAGTATTCTAGATCATCCAATCTCATCAACTCATTAAACGACCCCATATCCGACAACTTCCTGTCGATTGAAGAATACAACTGAATCCACCAGAGATTAGAAGCATTCCCTCTCACCACCCATACTCCCTGATTTCACAGATCAAAGAGTAGACAGATTGCAGAAGCGATTGGATCAACCAACGGCAGCAATGAGTCACAGATTCTCTGGCAGCAATGTTCCGGTAGCTGACCACAACAGTAGAGCAGCAGCTGGCAGCTTCTATTGCCAATATATACTAATTAAGTCTGTCTCAACAAAGCCGAGGCTAACTTGTGCGTAATTTAGTGCGTGCTCCTTGTGTATAAATAACAGAGTAGACAATAGAGCAGGTTTGTGTTAGAGATGCCTATTCAATCACATCTATAGCTGCGATCAATCCATTCAATTGTACCTCAAGCGTTCACCATAGATTGATTCGTCGATGTGGTTTTACATTGGCAGCAGGCTGTTTCACCTGACTAGTCCCTTCACAGATGGTAGACACAGCTGCTTGATGATCAATAACCAATTTTGAGCCAATCACCTAATTTCCCAAACTAAAGTAGTATGTTCCTTCCAAGAAACTGAAGAGTATTATAGATGTTTACTTCAGACAAGATCACTGTTAGACCTCTTGGAGACGACGATAGTGAAGAGTTATTACTTGACGTTTACGCAAAGAAAAAGCTATTACCACTAAGAGAGTAATTCCGTGAACAGAGAGATAAGATAAAGGCAAAGATCGCTCTGCACAGATCTATTTTCTCCCGCACTAACCACTCTCACCTCACCAACTGCCGCGTGCAATAAATCAACTCATCTCAACTCAGCCGATTGGAAACTGCAAATTGATGGCATGATAGTAATTAATTTTATTCACAAAAGTCTGGTTCCTGTTATTGATTTTATTGTGATAATGGGGCGGCATGAATGAGCATCTCACATACACACACAGCTAAGGAACTGAGTCTTAACTAATAATTTCACATCCTAAATGCTTGCTCTGATGATTGATGAAATTACGTTAGCCTGAGGACTTCAGAAAGGATTGAGCATTTAGGCACCACCTCTTACAATGAAGTGTTGCCATTTACGAAAGAGACAATACCGTTTTGGTCTAGTAATAATAATGGCCAGGTCACCGCAGGTATCAAATCAGATGACTGAATGACAAACAAAAATATTGACACCAGGAAAGTGAAAACAGGTGGAGAAGTCAAGGAAAGGGCATGACGTAGCCACAAGTCACTTACTCCTGAATTAGTCATAAATGGGGGAATAAATGGTAGAAATACTAGACATTGCAATGATTGTTTAGGTCAACAGATAGTTTGGTCTCAGTTTTAAAGTGAGTTTGTAAGAAAGTTCTATACCAGTGACCGAAGGTTAGTTTCAGAGCCATTTAAAAGGCTAAAAATGAAAAAAATAGGTGTACAGTAAAAGTTCACTTTTTTTAATAAGGATGAGAAAACCAATAAAACAAATTAACAACGAAAATATAGTTTAGACTGAACTGAGTGACTACTGATAATTACAAAGCCTGCAGAGTTTTCACACAGAACGCTAGGACTAGGGCTAGGACTAGCCTGGCCATATTAATTAATAATTGAATTAATAAATATAATAAATAGATAAGAGATGGATAGATGCACCCTAGGCAGATGAGATAGCATGTAGTAGTAATTAACTAGGCCTATATAAACATGTTCAGTGTAAGTGTACACAGAGAGTATATCACAATATATACATCTGACTAGGCAGACAGATGTTTCACAACAGTAAGTACTCTACTATCCATCACATCTCTCCCTCTAGCAATACTATTCGCACGCAGCGCAACGTATTCTCCACACTACCATATTGTCAAATCTGATTTGATGATCCAGTAAAAAGTCAATACAACTCCAGACAACTCCGAATTTCACTCAACTTTCAGCCAAATAATGGCTCAATACTGTCACATAAATTGTCATCAATAATACTGAAAGATTTTTATTTAGTATGATCACACACTGTGGTGAAAAAAAAATTACACGGCTTACAGAGAACATAATGAGCAAAAAAAAGTTATTAAGATTTTCGGCATTCTATTTGGCTAGAAGCGTGTAAAAACAAGGTGGCATTTAGTGTATTTTTGTCAATGATTATACTTTGTTAAATGAGATATTTAGTATAATTTTGATAGAAAAATAATATTTCATACTTATTATTAGAGACAATTATCAGTGTATATATAATTAAAAAAAGTATTTAAAATATTGTCAAATAAGTATTTTTCAAACAAAATAAATTTATTTTTACAATAATAATCATATAGCTAAATATATATGCTCTTAACTGAAGAAAGGTTGGTAAATTAAGAGTAAATCTGAAGCAAAGATTCAAGTGAGAGGACAACTCCAACTAAGCCAATCAAGTGAGCCATTCAGTTACTCAATAAGTTATTAAATTAACCAAAAGCAGCAGCAGTAATTTCTCCAGAGATGTTATAACCATTTTAGTTGATTTCTCAAATGGTTAGGCTAGACATCTGTGGGGAGAAAGCAGCCTAAACTGGCACGTCAAAACTCTAATCAACCCATATCTACATAACCATGTTCATTTCATAATCTACATCAACTAAACGACTTGCTTCTTATTCTCTACCGATAAATCCGAGACCCTTTCTAAGTCATCCGATGCTCAAATGCTATCAAGAGGTTGTTAAACACCAAATTCATAACAGAACACACGTATTAAAGGTGCTACGTCACCAATTTTGGGCTGAATTAAACCTAATGTAACTATTTCTACTGACTCGTGAATTGCGTGTCAATCGATGACACACCACCTTTAAGAATGCACACAAAATCTAGAGTTGGATGAGACAAACACACGTTGTTGTCAGAGATTACAAAGCATAAATACAAAGATAAAGCTGATGCACTGACATTATGTGTTATCGAAATGAGAGCCTGATGAGCCCTTACATAGAATATTGGCCCATTGGTTACTGATCTAGCCCATATACACCTAATAGTAAACATAGGTAGATATGCACCCTTTACCTACTGCATACACACAACATAAAGACTCGGTCGGGACTTTTGTTTGCAGAAGAAGAACTCGTCTCCTTAACTGACCAATTCTACACCATATTGTGGAGTTATCTTTTCAAACAAATGCAAAATTTTCTTGCAGGAAGTTGAACCAGCGATGAATTTGTAACCAACTATCTTATGTTAGATTCATCAATAATTCAAAATGTATTTCAACTGCAGTGAATCTTGTCTGCCCAAACTACCCGGAATTCATAAATCAGCTAAAAATAAGTCAACGACGTTTTATCAGTTTATCAATCATTTTCGGATCACAAAGGTCTGTCTTGGAAAAATTTGGTACAGAAAATCCTTTTGAATGCAATTTGGTTCGTCAGTCCGACGTAATTACAAATATTCAAAATAATAAGCTTACTTCATATGGAGTTGTCTTCTAGTGTCGCAGTGAATGTTAAAAATAATTTTGACAACTTCTTTGTTATTCATAAAAAACAACCGCAAATATTTATTTTAATAGTTTTCACAAACTAATGTATTACTATTTACCATCTTGTAACAATATTTATTAACTATTATTATGATTTGACTCTAATCAATAACTATTTTTTTTATTAACAAAATTATAAAATCAACAACTATAACAACAACAACTCAAAATATTAATAACAATATCATTTGAATAACGGTAATACTAATAATAATAATAATGGGGTTGTGACCGGGGTTATCCCCCCTTATACAGGGAGCTGATGTACATCGAACAGGAAAATGCTAAAAGTTCCATATAAGCACAGTGCACAAATACAGAGTTGTGATGTTTTAATTAGATTAAACAGGCTATAACAATGTGATTGATTTAATTTGACAACTCACAGAGTTCACAGGGCTATAATAGCAGATTACATTTATAGAAGTTTTTAATCATATTAGTATAGGGATAGGGGATAATTATTAAATAAACACAATACGGCCGGCCAGCGGTTATATACAATCGTTGACGCAGTATTGAATACTATATATATGACACCGATGATAATTGAAAAGCTGCTGATGACACGATAAAGCCTCAACTACACACGCCACTGATTCTTACATCAATGCAGCGCTGATGTGCAAATGAGTTGTCCGGAGTCTGTGAGGGAGAGAATGCAAGTGTCCTAAATAAGATAACTATTTTACTATTATAATAAATGATAATGAAAATTAAATGTTGTACTCATGTAAAATAATAATTTATTATGAAATCAACTATAATTTTGCTATAATAAGTTATAAATAAGAATGGTCATAATGCTTATTATTAAGTAGAATAACAATAGACTAATAATATAAACAAATAATTATTTTTATATTATTATAATTCTAGTAATAATAATTACAATAATAACAATGAACGAGTATAATAACAATCATTAACATTATAATTATAGATAATTATGATAACAGTAAAAAAATAATTATAATAATAATTATAAAAATAAATATAATAATGGCTATAACGGCGATGACAACTATGATAAATAATAATTATAAAAAATGATTAAAAATATAAATCCCTCTTTTTGCAGGTAAACTTGATGCCGTCTTTCAAAATATTCTCAAGATTTTTTAGGGACATGTCATTATAGGATATGCTTGTCATTGTGGCAGCTAACAGGAAAAAATTTAGCATGAGTCTCCTCAAATTAATTATATTATATACGACTAATAGCCGTTTCCAGATGGATGTGGAAAGTTCAAAGAGAGATAACTCTCAATGTTAAAACCCCATTATCATCCTTTTCCATTGTATTATAATTCACCATGATAAATATGTCCGAAAATAATTTCAACACGCTTCAAAGGTTATTATTATTATAAAAAATGAAACTTGAGGCTTCATCGTTGTTGCCTTGTAGTTAACATAAAAGATTCGCTTTTGACAAAATGGGAGTCATCTACCCTCATACGATGAAACCTGCATTCAGCATTGCATTCACAAAAATAGGTTTCAAGCTTACCGAAAAATGAGAACTTCGCCCAGTTTGGCACAGACATTAGCGATTCTGAAGTGCCTATTATATCTATTCAAAAATTAGAACCAAAAACTGGAAGTTATTTGTTCATTAAAATTTATATATATATACTCACTGATTCAACCATTGAGATCTTTCCTCAGAGTTTCTGCAACTGTAATAGGTGGATGAACCAGCCGAAGAGGTTAACTGTATGCAGTTGTCTTCTCCTAGCATGCTCCTGTGCAGAGGTACAACCTGTTAAATAGAGGATAACTCCAGTGATATCAGCTAAAACTACTTGGGGACAAAGAACAAGAGGTAACATATAAAGTTTTTGGGAGCAATGTGAACAAAACCACGAAAAACCTTGCGAGAAAATTTAACCTAAAATAGTTCACGCTAAAAATATGCACAATAGAAAAATGTATTGCTCTACACAGCAATAAAAGAAAAATCAAAGTATTTCATCTAGAGTTTTAACATGGAAATGCCGTCAGAATAGAACAAACCAAATTATCTACAAAAGGCATGGATTTAATGAATGGACAATGGAGAGCAATTGAAGAAGGGGGATGGGAAGGGAAGGGAGATGGGGAGGGAAGGGGGATGGGGAGGGAAGGGAGATGGGGAGGGGAGAGGGATGGGAAGGGTAGGGGGATAGGGAGGGGAGAGGGATGGGTAGGGGGATGGGGAGGGAAGGGAGATGGGCAGGGAAGGGGGATGGGGAGGGAAGGGAGATGGGGAGGGAAGGGAGATGGGGAGGGAAGGGGGATGGGGAGGGGAGAGGGATGGGAAGGGTAGGGGGATAGGGAGGGGAGAGGGATGGGTAGGGGGATGGGGAGGGAAGGGGGATGGGGAGGGAAGGGGGATGGGGAGGGAAGGGGGATGGGCAGGGAAGGGGGATGGGGAGGGAAGGGGGATGGGGAGGGAAGGGGGAGGGAAGGGGGGATGTGGAGGGAAGGGGGATGTGGAGGGAAGGGGATAGGGAGGGATGGGGAGGGAAGGGGATGTGGAGAGAAGTGTGGTTAACAATACACGGAACTGTTACTACTAAATATTGATTACTAAAAGAGTTAGCCATCACTCCAAGCATTCCTGGTGGTCCTACTGAGCTAGTAATAAAAATATGGACAAGTAAATGAGCTACTAAACAAGTTCATCAGGAGAGTCTGTCCACTGAAAGCATTCTAGAAATGTACAAGTTCCCACCAACAAGAAGTAAACAACTCCTAATCAATAAAAAGATGAAGAGGAAGTAGGCAACTCCTAAATAAAAATAAAATTTAACACAGTTTCAAGGTTAGCAACGTTGGAGATGGAGAAGAGAAGAGTGGAAGGAGGAAGCAGAGAGTCACCACAGACGGTGAATCAGGGAGGGAGAGAGGAGATAAGTTGTCTGGTAAGAAATAATAATTAATAAGCATACATGTCAGATTGATGTATTACACATGGTTTGGGACTATTAGCAGTGTGTTAATCGCTAGTATAATAGTGTTGAGCCCAATTGACACATTTCTACAACTTGGATTAATTTCCACACCAGTATTTATCTACTGAAATAAGTCTGCATACTGAGCACATGCAAAAAGGTTTCAAAAATTATCTAGGCTTTGGGTCAACTTGTTGAATGATTGTCAGCAGGGTAGAGGGAAGGTAATAATGTCAATTGTCACAAACTGGCAAGCACCTGCTAAGGATGCCACTAGTAATTACAGTAGAATTTGTTGAAACCTGAACAGATGAGCTGATAGTGAGTCAACTACCTGTTGTTCAAAGCAATCTGAGTGAGCGTGTTGATTAAACTAGCACAAAAGTATCAATCTCCCAATAGAAAGTAGAGCTGATGTAATTGTATTACGCAGATGCCGTGTTTTAGAACTAGTAACAGAGTGCAAGGTCATTTATATGACTGTAAAATTTAACAATTTTCACAGCATTATAAATAATAAAACCAGAATCCGACAGTTTCGCTCTTCTCGGCCTCATTTCTTGAATATATATCACAAGGTACTGAATAAAATGTTTATGAATGTATGAGAGCCGATGTGTAATGTAATTACATGGAGGTGTTTGGGATAAATTCTCATCCAGGAACTACCCCATCAATCTAGCAAAGCTAACTTCCATGTTTGTTAAAAGTAATGAAGTTGAATCTACTTCGCTAATAGCTGGAGAGTGTAGCACAACCTCCAGCCCAAACCACCCAAAGAAGAACACAGAATGTTAAGCTATCATGCATCGATCTACAGCCAACCGCCATCTCACCCACTGATTTAGGTCATAGGTTTGAACTAAGGTATTACACACTTGTGCTCCTAGACAACACAACAAGACTTGAGAGCATTTGATCACAAAATAAATCTCTTACCATTACTATTAGCTAAGCTAGAATTGCATAATAGTACTTAGGAAATGGCAATCAGGCAAGAGGGTATTATGTCCAAATAGTCTTTACCAACCTGAACTTGTCCTTCTCCCAAGTCAACACTGGGTATTCTTCCAGCTGCCATCAGTAAACTCTCACAGCTCCGCGCTGACTGCACTTTCCTGTCAAAAGATCCTGGACATTTCATTGCTGACCCTTTACAACATTGACACTCCTTCAGCTCCATCTCAGCCAATCGAGGAAAGTTAGGTAACGGTACAAGTTTAACGCTAGCCAACCGAGTGATCGAAGAAGTTTCCGAGCGATCGCGTGTCATTTTCACCGCACTCACTGCACTTAACAGGTTTCGGATTTTGTTCCATTCTTTCTTTTTTACTACGGCGGGTTGGCTTTGATGAGAAGGTTGAGGTGTCAGTGGAGCTGCATCATTGGAATTTATATTAAACTTAACGGACTTGCTATAGGCAGCCGATGACGCGCTGCGAACTGGTGTCACAGCGTAATGATTTTCTGTAGAAGTAGACTTGAATGACATATCTGACTCCGTGGACAATTGGGAGTAAAAACCATTTATCTCTTTCCGAGATTGAATATTAGATGAAGCACCCCTGTGAAGGTAATTGTCCCGCTTCCTGTGATGTAGATAGTTACCAGGTAATCCAGAATCCCCTGAATCGGAGACATTGCTGTTTTTTCTACTGATGTGATCCAAAGACCTAGACTGTTGACCTGAATACTTGAGTCGCTTCAGGGCTGGCGTGGGGTTATTGTTAAGCTCGCACTGATGTGAGGACATCGAATAGGGAAGATAGTCTTTAGACAAAGTGTCATAAATTCTGTCTTCATTTAACTCTTCAAGTCTTGAAGGGTTGTTATGTAAACACACATCACACGCCATGTATCTTTGACATCCACAAGTACGGTTTATTCTTGACCTTCCATGAAACTCGTAATCTCGGCTGCCCTTTTGAAGAGAGCCATAGTCGGACTGAGTGGTAGATGGGGGGTGATAGATAGTTTCACCATCATAACGTGATCTACTGATTGTCCCGTAATCCGAGCAACTGCTTCCATGTCGCCCAAGACTTCTGTACGACAGACATTCACTAACTGTTTCTGTCTCGGCAAAACTTGTATTGACAAAACTGTTCTCTGAAGACCAACTCTCAGCGTGGTGAAGTTTAGGACGAGCAGCTACCTTGCTGTAGACTACCTGAGGAACGTAACGTCGATGATACTCACGATTCAGATGGAGAGATCTCACCGGTGTGTAGTCCGTACTGGCAAACATAGTAATAGTTGATTCTTACATGAAGCCGCCAACTAGTCAGATGTTGACAGTAAAGTAATCACTGTTTGAGCCAATGTTTACATGTAAAGGCTTGACACAGATAAGCAGGTGTACCACCTGGTGCTACACACGAACAAATTAGATTTGAATTGGAGCTTGACACGGTTGCACTTCTGTGTAGATCTCCTCGACCTAAATAGAATCACGAGTACTTCCACAGTGGTCAAACTTTGGTATTCAAATGAAAGCAATCCATAAGCACAGATGAGGCACACGAGCTCTATTCAATTCTTCAGTTGAATGAACAGCGAGAATTGACGATGACGCGTCAGACTTCTATAAATCATATCCATTTATCATTTGTATGAGAAAGCGCATTGACTCGACAGTCCGAAGTCAGTGCTCACAGACCTGACTCACATTCCAAACATTTTATCTTCCTTCACGCCTCCTTATTACCCCAAACCATTTTCAGCTGTGAGACTTGACCCAGTGCAAACAATTTTTCTGAATGAATGCCACCTGCTGACAGTTGACCTTTGAACTCCATACTGGCTGACATTACACTAGCATTTGATCTACCAATTGGCTGCCATCAAAAGAAGATTAAACGTAGATAGATGAGCAAGATAATACTGGCTGTGCAGTAAATATATATATATATAAATCGTTGATGACACGAGCTAGGAGTTGTCCTTTTTGAATAGTTGTAGAATGATTTCACCTCAAGCAATCAGCAGTTGGTTTAGATTAATCACAAAACCTGACATGAGGTGAAGGTGATGACAAAAGCCATAATCAAATACTAATGATTGTAGCCATCTGGTGAGGCCATTCCAGTACTAAGTATTTAGCAATTAACTACCAGCATTTTTTAATAAACAGCTGAAAACCAGGTCAGTTTGGGATAGATGAAAATTCACCAGTATCAACAGCCTATACTACAACAAATTGGCGCACTGTAATTTGAGTATAATAACAGGAAACTCTCCTATTTACTCTTTTAAAGTGGAGGTAATTATGTGAGTGAGTCAGTTGATTCAATGAATGATATTGTATACTTGATACCCCAAGTATTCGTCGGATAAATGGACTGAATGAGACTTCAACTGGCAACGCAATTTCCACCCCGCCACAAATCACATGCAATGGGTTACATTTATATGCTTTGTTAATTTATTGCTGGTTTAGCTGTGAGGAAGGTAAAGATTGATGTCGACTCTCCCATCCCACAGCACTAAATATATTCCGGCTAAAAATATCGGCACTAAATATATTCTGGCTTACAAATACCGGTGCCAAGCAATTGAGTGGACATTGAACTTGAAACAAAGGAAAGTTTTAACTTGACGACGTAATGAAATATAATCATTTAATATTTGATACATGACATGAATGTCACAACCAAAATATGATTTTCGATATTTGAACGCTGAGAGTCGACGTTTGTATCCACAAAAACAAAACTTCTTTTACTGATTCAACATTCAGACAGTGTTGAGCTAGCTAAGCAAGCACAAGTGAAGAATAGATTTAATATTTCAAGGACTGAGTATCTAAACTTAGGAAGATTTCCGGAATACCAGGAGATCAAATTGCAGATTGAACCAGATCAGTGACGGAATCTACCTTAATGACAAAATAATAAAAGCGAGCATGGCTACTGAACAGGAACAGAGTACTGGTTGACAGGAGATTAATCTTACAGACAGGTAAAACACTGCTATTATTTGTTGATGGTGGTTACTCTAAGCCTTCCCAGTGCCGGAGGATAGAAGTTGGTAGTACTTTCGAACTTGTGATATCAGCGGCTGACTGCTTTTCCAGAGATAAGCACCTCTCATGGAGCCGTAACAGAAATGAGAAAAAAGAATTCGAAATTTACTCAACTCGTGTCCAACATTTCCATTCTGACAAAGACCAGATAGTTGAAGGTAAACTTACTAACCCATAAAGAGGATTTTTTCTCAACAGACATACTGAAAATTTCGAGAAAAACTTGAAAATACTAATACTCAATTGAAGCCTTTTAACTCACATATCATGTTGTAAAAAAGTAGGAAAGATTTTGGTATTCAACCGCATCAGTTATAAAGTAGGTGCAGCCAGGAGAGTAAAGTGCATAGATTGTGGGTTTCAATTATTTGTTTTTATTACTTATAATATTGTTTACGATTTTTGAAGTATATGCTCACTAAACTTTGGTAAATATGCAGTGAATCAGAGAACTAGACCATAAATTGTGAGCATGGTAAACCTAGTGATGCCGTTTCAAGAATGCCAAGAACAGTCTACATAATCTCATCAGCTTGGATTAAATCTGTGATAATCCTTAGAGCTCGAGTTAAACCCTAGATATTAAAGTTTTATTGTAAAGTACAGATAGAACCATAGCGCACTTCCCTGTATATTATTTTAAGCAAAACATTTCTGGTATGTCGCCAACCTTGATTTTATTTTTAGTCACGGTGAAACAATATTTTGTCTAGTGACAATGGTACAAAGCAGCAAGGTGGGTGGTACAGGCATAGATGAGAATTATTCTACACTTCATTTAAATTCAATGCAATATTACGAAATTTATTATTTTACGCAGAAACACTTTATTTATTTACTGAAGATTTTATTAGAAGCAATTAGTTATATTTATTATTTCTGGAGCATGTTTATTAATTATTTAGTAGCTAGTGTTCATTATTTATGACCAAATACTTTCCATTTGTTATTTTGGATGGAGATGAATCAACTAGGATGGGGACAAAGCCTCAGGCAAACTGCTGCCCTCATTTTTGGCGGGTAACCCTGAAGCCCGAGACAGAAACGGGGAGGCTTGTGCCAGACAGGTGTCACAGCGAGTCAAGTGTCGCCGTCAATCAGGCCCCAAATACCAAACTGCCACCCATCCTCAAGATTATGAGTTTCATTTCAATTTAATATACAAAATAATGCGGCAGTTATTCTTTTATGCAAATTAAGTTTTCCATTTTCCGCATAATGATATGAACTTCAACATGTAACGTATAGATTAGGACAGTGTCTCTAGCCATATTCAGAGACCCCATTTGGCATACTGATATTGAAGAATTTGATCCTTTACTCAACTTGCAACCGAGGCTAAACAATAATATAACATTGAAGAGTTGACATAATCAAGTCTCATCTCAAGAGCTTATACCATTTCGTGCAGTGAGCGTTTTCTTATCATAAACTGACTTAAATACCATTGCATCATTTCCTTTTATTGTAACAGCCAATTATATGATTTTCCAGTTCACTTAGAAGCTATTACAGGTTTAACACGCTGCAACCCTAGAAAAAAAATTAACAAGAACGACGTATGTACTTGTATGTTGAAAGTTCTTACATCAATGTTGAAAAAAAAAACATGGAATCAAATAAGATTAGTAACAAGTTGAAAAATAAATAATAGGCGTTGGTATCGTACACAAGTACAAATCAGTATTGCATGACCACATCTGGCCACGAATAACCGTTACAAGGATATTTGTTTTAAGGAGGAGTAGGAAAGAAGCCCATAACATAGGTCAACTATTATAAATATAGGTATTTTAATCTGTTAAAACCTAGATCAAACAAAAAAATCGCATAATTCCATCAGTTATAAACGTCTAGCTATGAAAATTAATATTTCATGAATAATGGATAAGCAATGAAGTAGCACTTGGCTACTTCCGCAATATAATCACAAATATTAGCAAGATAAAACAAGTATAACACGCATTAGGTATTAGATATATTGCACCCATCATTAAAGGACTGATTAGCCCATCAATGTTTTCACCAAACATTGAGTTGGTCAAATTTGAGCGGCAGATTTCCATCGTTTCTGTTTTGGCATTTACATTTCCAAATAAAAAATACAAGTTTATCCAAACCCAGCTGAATGCGGTTAGAATTGTTTGCGTGTGGAAGATGCTTCATGATCATTGATGGCATGTTTAGATTACAATAAAGGTACAAGAACATTTTTGAGACACCGCACTGGCTTTAGCCCCTTTGTTGACTACACATGAGCTCATATTTTTCGTGTACATGTCATACTGCCCAGGAGGTTCAGGAATAAAGTACTTCAAGTGCAAATCGGTGAGTTTAATTACACCATATACTTATACAGTTTCATTGGTATAATCATAATATTTTACGATAATGGTACCGAAACCAACTGATGCACTTAAAGGAAATTAAAGAAAAACTTGGTTTATTATTGCAAAATTTTGATCCAGATGAACATTTTTATCTTGATGTGATACAAAATAGTTATTTATTAATTATAGATATTCATATTTTTTTCAAAAATGCGATGCAAGATAAATTGCTACAACGAATAAACCTCAAGCCCAACTTTAAAAGTAACTTTACTTTAATTTTTTAGTTTAGATCTGAAGAGAGGACACTAAATCAACCAGTTGTAGTTGCCAAAACTAGATTCTGACAGCATACTGTTTTTCTATCCCTGTCACCATAGCAGCAGATAAATGATGGAAATGGTGCAACCAGCATGATTCACTGATGGTGTTTTACAGCAAACAACACTCAAGCTACATTCTATACAACTAGCTTCATTCGTGATCAAATGAAAACTTTGATGATGGCGAAATCTGTACACTGATAAATCTCATTTCACAGGTCATTTCTCGCACACAATCACTTAGTTTAGCTTCTGTTGACATTTTGACAAGGAGAGCTTAACAAAAGATGTATGGGGAGTATTTGATAGGTGATGTAACAGGTATGTGCTTGAGCAATCAGATAGATGATGTCTATCAATTTCACATTACAAACTTTCAAGGGTTTAATAAGATTCCTTAATGCTTAGCAACAATTTGCTGTCACGGCAGCGTAAACCGGGCGAACCTAGCTTACTTTAATCCACCCTGCAGCCAAGCGACCAATGAGCCTTACCGCGGACACCACTTTGACAAATGAACTCTAAACAATGTTATTCATGTCCCTAAAAATTTGACCAATAATGGGTGGAAGAGTTCCGTAAAGCTTTCGAACAGCTGCATTTGATTTTGTGAATTTTAAGTTGCCATGTTGATGGCAAGTACGGTTCAAGTACGGCTTGTTCACTAGTTCTCTCAAAGCACAAAAACTATAATGATTAAAACACTGAAGACAAAGTGGTGACATTTTCTCATGACCTGAAGGAAAGGGAGGTAAGAATGTCCGCTGGCTACTGACCTTGTAGAGGATTAGTGGTCTGTTTTACTGATGGATTAAGAGATAATCTGGGATACAAATAGCAGCACAGCTTCTTAGCCACACCTATATGTCCCAGAGCTAACTAAAGTCTCCACATATTTGTCTTGAACTGACTGCATATTTGATAGTGGTACAAAAAATGAAATTGATGGAGAGAGTACAGGTGTCCTAAAATGGTTTAACATGACACGTATTTTGGTCAAATGGCCCCTCGCAGTTCACTAACGACTCAGTTACCAGAGGCATTGGCTATCAGTTCTGTACGTCTCTCTATCTATCTCTGCAACATTGTCATATTTTAGCGTTGACAATGGGTGTATCTGAATCACCCCAACCTTATTGATATGATCTCATTGACATTCATAAAAAATTGGCAAAATTGAACACGCTATGCTGGTATTTTGAGTTTCAAAATAATAACGTAAAACTTAATCAACTCACAACACAACCGCAATTACATAACTCACACAAAAAATATTTAGTAAACTTTTTTGCCCATGGTCTGATGTAAATTGTATATTTGTGTATACAGCAAAGGCCTTTTACAGTCAAATGTCTCAATTTCAATTATACATCTGAATAAATTATACATTTCAACCGATGCATTGCCACGGATCAATCAATCAGGCTAAATAATGCTATAATTTATCTGCAGAGCTCTGTGAGAGCTTTGTATGCTAGCACCAACTTCCTTTTCCACAAATCCAAACGGATTGTTGGCACAGCATCACATTATGAGTATTTCTTTGTTGAAGTGCATGAAAACATTAGCTACGAAGTTACAGATAGTCTCCTTCACATGAGATCTTGCACATATGAATGATCAATCATGCTATATGGCGCAGCGTGACAGAAAAGCATAACGCCTCACTGGTTAGATCATAAAATTATTTGATCGTACGCCCAAGTCTGCGCTTATAATTCCAGCAAATGCCTACGCACTATCTCATTTGAGTAACAATCTGTCTCCTCTCTGTGTATTATGGATACATTTTTAAGTTTACCGAGATATAGATTTTCGACAGTATACTTAAGTATAAATGCTTCATTTGTAAAAAGAAAATGATGAACAGCATAAATTACTTACCGACCTAGTCTACGTTTTACTGAAATATCTATGCTGTTCCATAGGCATTTGATTTTAGTGAAAGTGCATCATGAAACTCAAAAATAATCATTAAAACTGAACAAATTGAAAAAAAAAACAATATCTTTTGGAGTTGTGTACGCAACACACAAACGCAAGTAATTAACTGGCCCTCACACTTCACTACAGTGGTAAATTTCAAGATTTAGCAATTCTTCATTTTTTCTCACTAATCTATAAGATGTGCTTCAAGTTTTCGGTGATGTAACAATTTAATCAGCAAAAAGTAGAGGAATTAGGTTGACTCGGCAACTATGACAAGCCGTGGATACGATACAAGATATAAATCTGTGACCTAATTAAAGATGAGGTTAGTTAACAATGACCAGTAAGTGGAGGAGAGTCTACAGCTAATTGAGTAGAAAATAAATAATGGTGTGGTTTGTAGTCTTCCACCTTTAGATGAGTAATTTATCAATGATTGCACTTAGATATCTTCTAAAATATACTCATTGCAATCGATTAGCTTCTCACAGTGGCACCTGGGTGTTTACTTGTCAAACACCAACCAAAAGTTGGGTAGGAGTTTATTCATTTGCAAGATTTAAGGAGTACAAAGATAGGCGGAAAACACCGGCGGTTAAATTTGCTATACGGTAACCGATAGCGTAGTACGATTGCGCGAAGTTTCGTTCCATGGTAGACAACTCTCGGTTGGCTGAGCTGAGATCAAGGCAACGGCTGTAAGAATACATTTACACAGTAGCAGTAGCAAGGCAATACAAAAATGAAAAGAGTAGTAGCATATATTCATAAGCCAGACATGTAACCACCCCGCATTGCTTCAATATCTAAGGATTAGCGTGTCTACAACATCCACATGTTTTAGTTAACATAGCCCCACAGGTTGCTGTTGACACAGGGCCACAGGTTGCTGTTGACACAGGGTCGCAGGTGGGTAAACAGAACACAGTGCCAATTAGTGACAGTTAGCCAACAATAACTACAAGTGTCATAGCCAGGAATGCTGTTAAGTGTTCAGCCAGTGCACTACTAACTGACATGCAAGCTAGCGGAACTAGAAACTAGGAGTTATCTGTTCATTGATGAGTAGACAACTCCTAGTCATTTTTCTACTACATTGCGCATTCACTATTCTTACAATAGCATGACATGACAGAGCTCATAGTGTTTGTCACCACACAACCATGTTTAGCAAGAAGTAGACCAACATGAGCCAACTGTTTAGGTGGATCATGCTTTTGTTTTTTTATCATTGGTGGATGAGAATTTGCTTAAATTAGAATTTGATAGCAAACAAGTAACTTTAAATTAATCCAATTAACTCCCACTTGATTGAGGAAACTATATGCAGCTCACAAGAAAAGAATAAAAACTTACTCGTTAGAACATGGTTGTATGAACAAGACAGAGCAAACTATCGAATTATTGTTTCTGTGCATGCTTACAATGCGACCTGGCAATGGTGCACTTACAATGCTCTGTAGCCTGGCGATGGTGAGTTGGCATCACCCACAGTTGACTCATCATCTGTTTGCGAGATTCTAGACCGAGATCGTTTCTTTGCTAGCCTCGTTAGGCTGAGGCTACGTTTGAGTCGCCCTAGCACAGTACCCTGTACAGGAGTGCGGGCTAGGGCAGGCCCGTCACTTACCATCACCGGCAAAGAGTTGTTAGTAGCACATCTATAGGAAGGCAGGGCTGAGGAGCTAAGACTAGAGCTTGAGCTACGAGGTGCTGGCAACGTCAGAGAAGGGTTGACATATGACCACCCGCTGTACGTGTGTAACAAGAAAGACAGAGCACTGACTAGACATGCCAGCTAGGTGCTGTTAGTGAAAGACAGTTCACAAGGGCTTCTTTCCTCGCTACGACTAACAGCCAATTTATCTAGTCATAAAGAAGACAACTCCAAATGTTGGATGAATTTGAACATAAGTTGCGAAGCGAGAAGAGAGAACCCATGCATGCGAACTGGAGAGATTGTGTATATCTAATGTTATTATTTAAACACAACATGATAATAAGGGCCATAATATCAACTAGCAAACAATTTTGGGAATTCTCGGGCCAAAGATGAATAAAATAATTTTAAAAATTATAAATATAAAAAAGAGACACAGTGTGTAACGAATAACCTGGCAGGGTATTTATAAACTCTAAATGTTTCCTTCAAAGCAACTTTATGATTACCTGATCCATGCACATTTTGAAAAATATTCAAAGTGTTTCGGGCATTTGATTCACAAATACAGACAAATTGCTGGAGCAGTCTTGATCATCATCGTTTAATATTAAATGCAAACAGCGCACCTTGGGAAATATTTTGGTTGCACAAATCTCAACATCAGGGGTTGTCTTATAATTGTAACAAATCCAAAAAGACAACTCCAGGATTTTTAAGGCACTGCCAATATTTTGACAAAGTAAGTGTGCACACGCAGTGCTATTAAAATGTGCTAGAGATGTGTGCAGACAACACTGATGCTATCAAATGTGAACAAGCTGTGCATCACATGACTGATAATATCTATAAAATATATTTATTAAAAGAATAGAAATTTCAGTGTTATGTTGTGAACAACAATAGTTGTGGATATTAGGGGAAAACAATGAAGGGAAGATTAACATTTATGGCACCCTCCACCCAACCCAGACACGTGAAACGGAGCTTAAGCTAAGCACTCACCTCATGTCTTGCACCGAGCCTGAGGATTTTGAGTTAAAGGTCGGGGAGGTGGTGCTTCTTTTCTTGTCTAATTTGGTGATACTACGAGCTCTTCGAATGATCTGGGACTTTAGGCCACCACTCTTCTTGTTACCCTGGGAGAGAAACTACACCAATCAATACTTGTCCATACAATATTCCCTATACTCTAAGACAGTTTATGAAAGTGTGTCACATTTAATAAATAATTTAAAACAAAATAATATAACCAAATAAATGTTAGCTAATTACATTATTCTGTGCAGCAATTTTGACTCGACAACTAAGTTAAAAAATTATAATTCTAAAATTTAAAAACCACAATTTAGAGATTCCCCTGGCAGACCCTCATCATTATTGTGTACCTTGGCACAAAATAATTACCAAATGGCAAGCAAATAATGGGCTTCAAGCTACCGTAGTACAACACAGTACGTTAACTCAGCGAATTTTCAGAAGCACAGCAACCTGCTTGTTAGTGTCACGCCCTACAATACTAGCCTGTTGTCAATAGTCAGCCAACTCACAATTTTTTTAATGGTTCACTAAAATATACAATAATGAAGTGAAATTTTTTCAAATACACAATAGATATATCACTTCAACAGTTTCAGTAAAATATAGCAAAACTGCGTTTTTAAAATATGCAAACAGCCTATCATGGTCCTTCTGCAATCAACAATTGAATAGTGACTTTTTTTGACTTGACAAATTAACTGATAAATATGAAACTGTAACAAATAATTCTACTTTGACAACATTTTAACTGCTGATATCCTTGACACTAACTTGTATAGAAGTCTTAATAATAAATCCGTGATTTTTTAATAATAGTAAGTAATCAGTGGATCCTGAACATTTGTACAACATATCCAGTACTTTACCGATACAAGGACAGACAATCCCAACATTATGTACAAAGACAGACAAGTCAACTTCTTGAAAATACTACTAGCACAATATGAGTTAGACATGAGTAAAACATCCTACTAGTGACTAGTAAAAAACTAAATATGAAAAGAAGAATAAACAACAGGAAGCCTTTATCAGAGCAAATCAACATCCGCAAAACATTCTTGAGACAAACGTAATTGATGGACAGAATTGAACGTTAGCCAATAAACTCTGAGTGGGAGTTAATAACAGAGACACAACGAGAATATACCCACTGCTGAGGGGCTATGAAAAAAGATAAGCGATAAATCACTCGAGTATGTCAGCTGCCTTCTCTCTCTCTCACAAACCCAGCCGTCTCTATCAGCCAATCGCTGGCTCGCCAAGGAAACAGGATGTGAGACAATTGGCACAGCACGTAGTAACAAGTAATTCTCACTGGTAACTGGCTGAGTAAT
Source organism: Cryptosula pallasiana (assembly GCA_945261195.1). Taxonomy (NCBI): domain Eukaryota; kingdom Metazoa; phylum Bryozoa; class Gymnolaemata; order Cheilostomatida; family Cryptosulidae; genus Cryptosula; species Cryptosula pallasiana. The sequence continues at coordinate 38,081,282 of OX183134.1, read as the reverse complement.
CACGCGACACAAAATAACAAATAGTCACTGCGACAATCTCAGTAGACAGCAAAACTATCGTTCCATGTGACAGTGTAGCCAACCAGTATAGTCAACAAAACTTTTCACTTCATTGTTGTTTTCTCTCATTGGAGTTTTAAGTTGTAAGCTAAACTTTTTTCAACTTGTTCACGGCAAGGAGTACAAAAACAAGCAAACATCAATTCTAGGATTCAAACATTACCGAATTGGATGATTTAACAAACTCTGACAGAGAAATAATTTAATTTGCATTCATGCATTCCAAGAGATGCCTTTCACAGAATGCAGTGTCCGTACATTGCTGCTAATATTACAAATTAGTCTCAGCCACTCGTATAAATCAAAAACCACCGATTATTAAAATTGGTGAATGGAACAGAAAATATCGCAATGGCACCTTGATATTGGCCACCAAGTCTGAACATAGGGAGCCAAGTTTTGAGATGAAATAGAAATCTAAAATTTGCATGTTCAATTTTTCCCATTCTCTCTACCCCACTCCGCTCACTCACACCCCTTCTTGTTGGAGTATTTTTCGTACGATAATCATTATTATATTGACTTTTCATGTACTTTGCCAGAGTCGAAAAAAAATAATAACCGCTAATATCCACATCTGAGTTTGCCTATATCAAAACTGTTGAGAGTATAAAATGTCGAGCACACAGGGGTTTATCCACAAGCCAAAATCTGCTGACTTTTTAGTAATGACCAGCAATTTCTTGCTAGTCGTTTGAGAAGACCGAGTTAAAATAACAAACAACTCCAGACAATGCATCAACAAACGAGAGAAAAACAAAACGTATCACTTTGTTGACCTGGCAGCAGGTAATAGCTCCTCAAGTAACGGTTACAGCACCAAATAATATAATACACTACGTATGTATGAACAGAAATGATCACAACTCACTTTACAGAGCTAATCCGTACGAACACAACCGTAGTTTGTTTTTGTTTATTAATTGCCGACACAGCAGGAGGTGCCAAAGAAGCAGTACAACTAGTGATTGTCCCCTCCGATAAGTGAGTAACAGCAAGTGCCAAGTACGCTGATGTACAACTAACTACATGCACTGAGAGGCTGTTGCTTGCACAGATCTATTGCACTGTTTAGGGCCATCCTAAATGTAGTTCACTCAATAACACTAATCATAACATCATAGCCTGAGAAGTTGTAAGAATAATGCTTCTACAATGAGGGTGGACAGTAGCGCCACCCATTCACAACATACATATGCTGTAATAAGGGCTGACAATCAATGAGCATGTGAACTGTTTGACCTTTAAGATACAAAGAACAGCGTGCAGCTAAGATATGAAGCAGTTTACTAGAAGAAACTACAACTGTTCAAAGAGCAATTCTCAAGAGGTTAGATGATTAGCAGCCATCTTTTTCCGTATATATCGGTGATAACTAACTAATAATGTAGAACCAGACACAAAATGAGACAACTCCACGACTTGGAATGACTTGATTGCTTGCCAGAAAGGAAATCTCACTAAGTCGAACAACAGATGACTGAAACATCTTTAAAAAATCAAGCAACTGCATAAATAAGAAAAACTGCATAAATCAAACAACTGTATAAATCAAACAACTGTATAAATCAAACAACTGCATAAATCAAACAACTGCATAAATCAAACAGAATGGATAAACAAAAAACTCTACCTTGTAGTTTTAGTTCACTGAATAATAAAAAAAACTACAAAGCGTAACACATTTGAGCACCTAAACAACTTGAACAGTTATATAGCCAGTCAACACTGCTTGAGAGTTTTCTTTTAAATTAATACAAAACTTTTATATAGAGATTTTGTAGAGTTATTTGTTTTTTCGATATCCCGGAACAAATAAATTGATGAAAGAGCACAATAAATTACTTATAACAGTTGAGTGAAAGAGACACACCTTGGACTCGCTATAGCCACTGCTAATGCTTGCCTTGTCTGAGGTCTCGTCGGAGGGACTGAGAGAGAAACTGGGCCGGGTCAAAGTCACATTGGGCACGCTTCCTCTACGGTCCTCTTCAACTGCCCTGTCATATGATGAGTCTGCAAGAATAGACCGTAGAAGTGACAAGAACAAAACAAATACTTGACTTCTTACAAATGAATACTATGGAATTAGCGGAAAATCTTGTGATCCTTCCGTTGGCCATCTGTCTGACTTCAACTTACAATCTTACTATCTTCATGTGACTACACCCTACCATTGTGGTTGAACACAATCAATAATACATTGTGTTTGAAATATTTAGTTCAGTAAATAGCTAATCCTTGGGAGCGAAGTAAACTGAATATTTTTCTTTCTCAGGGAATCAATACTTTGAGGGCTCATCATTCAGCTGACAGAAATTCTGCCAGAATTGGTATCAGCAAGTTTGCACATCAAGTAATTAATTTGTTTTTATGTAGTATTGAATTAAATTTTAAAACTTCTTCAATGCAAGTGTGGTAAATATTTTCAAGGCAGCACCAAAAAAGTAGCAGCACACAATGTCTTCTCAAGTTATGGGGACGTTACCAGCACCCCAAGGGGGAGTGCATTTATAACAACACTGGAGTCGCCTACTCAAACAAGAAACAGTCATAATGTCAAAGCCTCAGCTTCACGTAAATTGATTCCAATCAAGCGTTTTTGTGACTCCAATTAAATTTAATCAAAAATATGAATTGCGTAGGAAATGCCAATTTATGAAAACTTTAAAACTTGTCTTTTTTCTCGAGCTAATGTGGCAATTTTAACTGTGCATAATACATAACCCATTTGATGTGACTCGTACACAAGTAGTAATATATGAGCAGATCTCCCTACCAAGTGACTCGTACACAAGAGACTTGATGCATATATACCATATCATACAGGTTTTCAAATATTTTTGCACTTCTTGATGAAAATCCGCAAACAATTATCAAAAAGCAAGAATATGAGTCAAACCACAGCAAAAGTTAAGGTCTACCTGATCGTTATACTTTGTATACAACAAAATGTTAAGATATGAGAATGTACAGTGAAACCAAACCATGGAGACAACGCTGAAAATTTCATAAAACATTCTGCCAGTAAGCGAGTTAATTCATTTACAACTTCCTGCTCATTCACAAAGTAATATTTATACAGCCCTAAGGTTTATTGAGGTAATAAAACATGATCATTGTATGTTGTAAACAAACTTTCTTTACAAGCACAATTCTTGTTGTTTCAGGTGCTAGCTCCATTGCATTCGGTTAAGTCAGTGAGTGCTACAGTTTACGGAAAATTCAAAACCATTTGCGCAAAATGTTCAAAGACAGCTGCAATTAAATTGAACCCATCAGAAGGTATTTGTTTGGTAGCTCGCGTAACATACAGGAAGCCTTTATCACCAAGAACTCTCCTAAAATGATCTGGGTCAATTGGTAAAAGCGTAAATAATTGAAATCATTTTGTACTCTTTCAGGTTGACTTAAATGGCTACTAGTATATACAACAAAATAAATATAATTAATAATAATAAAACTAGTAATAATAATGAGGAGACGAAAATGAAAAATTACAGTTAGATTGGAGGTCAAAAGACTGGAGGTTTTGGATTGGAGATCTTAGATTGGAGGTCTTAGATTGGATTGGAGGTCTTAGATTGGAGGTCAAAAGACTGGAATGTAACAGTTGTAGTAATGCCTATAGTAACTGGGGCACTCCAAACCATATACAACACACAATTCTCTAGCTGAAATGGAAGCAGATACATCTTTTGAGATTGTACAGAGGTCGACAATTTCAGGCATTGCAGATTTACTAAAAAGCACTAGACAGTAGCAATTGACGAAAACATCGGTATATTTTGGCCTTCAGGTCAAATGCAGGACCATATTCTTCTCATTGTGATTTAGGACTAGGCAATTATTTATAATACTAACAACAATAATTAATAATAATAAGATAATGAAGCATGCACAATATTTATTATTATTATTACTACACAAATGTGGCAACCATGTCCAGCAACAGTAGAAGATAACATCAAAAATGTCCACTCTCAGCCAGGGTAGTGACAGACGATGACAATACGAGGGACACTTGAGGAGGTGACAGCTGTTTCAACCTTTCATTTGCATTCAAATAATCATTTCCATCAAAACACAATCACTTGTAATCAATTACAGGTCCAAAAGAAGCCCCAACAATGCTAAATGACATGGGTTTTGAACAACCCTAAACGTCAAGACTGTAATTCATAAGTGAAATACTCTACCAGGCAAGCCTCAGGAATCTACCCAGCTCTATAAAAGTTTAATAGGGTTCAGTAGAATTCCTACTAATTTTAGTGTCTGGCAAAGTCTAATGCTAATATGATGATACCCCACAACTAAGAATTGGTTTGACTCAAGGAAAAAGTGATGAATTAATTTCATGTATAAAACACTAAAAGTGATGAATTAATTTCATGTATAAAACACTAAAAGTGATGAATTAATTTCATGTATAAAACACTAAAAGTGATGAATTAATTTCATGTATAAAACACTAACTATGAACAAGTAACTTACAGTAGATGATGTCAACTTTCATCCCTGGAAGGCCCAGAAAGTAAAGAGATGATAAGAATGATGAAGTTGATCAAACTGAGCCTAATGAAAATTTGATGAAACCAAAGCTGCTGCTGCCAATAATTGCTCGCTGTGGATTGGGTAGCTGTAAAGGAAGACGATTACCACAATCTAAAGTAATATCTCTTCCACGCTTGAGCGTCAACTGATCGAGTAGGAGATGAAAGTTATCGCTGCTAGCAGATAGACATCTGAAGTCTTCAATCAACCAGTTCGCAGTAAATCTCCAGTACGAAATAGAGCGAAATCAATAGATCTATAGTTTAGTTGAATCGATAGCTGGCAAAGTCAATTACAATATCCTAGTACGAACAAGCAACCACTCCTGTGTCTTGCAGATGGGACAATAACATAGTACTTGTCACTCCTTAGCAGCGGTACTAATAATTGTCAAATTGCCAGAGTCTATTGTTCTTCGTATGAACGGAATTATAAACACAGGTTTCGCATTACCTTGAGTCAAGATGTTATCTAATCGAATGTGATACTTCGTTGGCTGCCTCCAGCGAGCGAGCGATAACAGATCGTAGATCTAGTAGATGGAGAATACTACGGTAATGACTCACCCAACACAGACCTGGAATGCCTCAAAAACAACAAGCTAATAACGGTGGCTGGTTTGTAATAGCTCAAGTTCTTAACAACAGAAAGATGAGGTGATGGGCCTCCCTGGGTAAATATTACCAAAGTGAAGCTAAGTAAACAAGAAAGATGGTCTTTTATGCTAGAGTAAACATGTAAACAATGGATAAGGGCTGTTGACTCAGGAGTGGATAGATTTCTGTATTGGTAACAACTATTCAATAGCAGTCACCTGAGACTAACAAAGCTAGGATGAGCTCAGTTGAAAGAAATTTGAACGAAGCCGACTGCACATTCTTTCTCACACTAGTAAGCCAACCATTTTCATACCAAAAGTCGCTCGGTACCACAAAAGATCAGCAAGAAAGAGTATCAATTACAAACGATCATGACACATAGCATTAGTTTAGTAGAGACGAGCACATACATTTTCAAACAAATGCGCATGTTATCTCTGCAATAACTGCCTTCTCCATCCACCACTAGCCTAACATCCTGCCGTTTGAGATAAATAAGCTAATTATGTACTTTAAGTGTTGACCACAGGCTTCTCTCAGTAGCCACTGACTATCAATCAAGGCTTTTACTATAAAACTGAAGCTGTTTGTTTGTGACTAACTGACGATATTTTACATCCTAAAATGGCGAATCTCTAAATCAATTTTTTGGGCAGGATTCACTCATGCATTCATTGCGGGTTCGAGAAACGATTACAGAAATCTTATTTTCAAAGTTTAAAAACATATTATTAAATAAAAAATACTTAGTATTACATCTACTGAGGAGAGAAATCGAACCAAAAACCTACCAGCAAGAACTTGTTCGACCTACTTTGCTTTTAGTTGATAAATTTTTTTCCAAAAAAATAGAATTAAATTTGATATTTTATGGAGTAATCATGACATATTTGCAACTTGACTGTCAATTTCCACGTAGATGTAAAAAAGTGATTGCAAATGATTGCGCGCTCAATTATAAATGTGACATGTTTGTCGAATGTAATAGCATTTATATTTGGGAAGAATACAAAATACCGGGATAATACAATGTTGTCGAAACTAATTAATGTTTGTTTGGTCAGCGTGAATCAAACATACAGTGAGAGGGTGTGAATGAGGTAACCAGAGAAAAGCAATTTGACTGATTAGCCTCATAGAATTAATTACACAGGCTACTACTATCAAAAATTGATTTTTAGGCATCTGCATCCTGCAACAGTAGTGTTTGCAGTGTTAGGCTAAGATCTGGACTACAGAATTTTATTAGTCGCATATTAGGCTATTATTTTATCTGTGGGAACATAACTCTACTGGCTAAATGAGAAAAAGGGCAGACAACTCCTCGAACATTAGCATTCAAATACTTTGTGAGAGGAAATATAAACCCACTAAAATCAAAAATGTTACACAGGACTGTTTCTAGTTGATAAAGGCTCGTCGTATTATATGCAATAAATTGTATGAAACTTCAAGAAAAAATTTAATTTCTTCACCCTGCCATATAACTGCTACAATGGTTTAACAATTAAAACAATTTAGAACTGCATGATTTGAATATAAAGGTGTATATACATTTCTGCCTCTTGCATCAAAGAAGATATGAGAGCGATTGCAACAGAGGAAAAGAAGCACCCGTAGTGAAAGGGCAAACAATGCTGGGAATTAATGTAGTGACAGAGGAAATACATGAAACCAAAGACACACGAAAACTCAGAGAAGACAAAGAGGTCTACGAATTGTCAACAAGTACAAAAAAATCTTAAAATGAACACAAATGCAGCGGCATGAATAATGTATGAGTGACACATGAAAGCAGGTGATTTAGCATGATAGTAGCATGAGGGAAAAATATATGGATCACCATACAAAATCCATCAAGTGCTCAGTGGGTCTACTAGCTGTACAGGCAATAAAATTGCATAACATTAGAAGCTTTGCTAGGCCATAAAACAAACCGCAGACACTGATCAATTGACTGCAACCACTAGTGAGTAAGAACTAGACAAGGTTAATTTCCTCTCTTACTACGTTCATACGGAGAAGTGAGGAACTCAACCTTACCACAACAATGGCTATCTACATATCAAACAAGCAACTAGCAAAATCTCTTAAAAACAAAAATAATAATCATTTTTGGAAGTAATTACTACCTTTTTTTTACCCGCAAGAAAAATCATGGGGAGTTGCCTTTCTTTTTCAATGGAAATATGCATTGAGCAGGTAATTACAAATAACAACTGAAATCAAATAATATTTTTAACTAACAGCTACTGATCAAACAAGGCGATCATTTCTAGACAAGAGTGACAGATAAATAATTAAAGAAACGCAGGTAGACGGACAAGATTGAAATACAGCTGCAGTAATCAAGTGAAGTGGAACATATACCTAGCTAGTAAAGATGATTAATGGACATGGAATATTTACTAATAATACTGATAGATTGAACATTCATGTGATCCCCACATCAATGTAAAACATTCAGTTCACTAGAAACCTGTAGTTGCTGGCAAACCAATTTCCCACAAGTAATAGAGCAAGTTATAGAGTAATACTTGAGCCAGCACTGATAGCACCAACATTTTATGTCATCATCGCAAAAAAAAGTTAGTTTTTGTGGTATTTTTCGAAAACAACTTTGATGATAAAGCATCGCCATCAGAACTTGTGAAGCTTCAAAGAAACTGGCTATTGATTGCTGAGCAGCCGTTTGCCATGAGAAAATATGTTCTATTTGAAAAAGATTGCAAGCCGGCTCGTTTTAAGCTAAAAAGAAAGCTAAAACAGGATGTTTCTTCAGTTAGTAAAAAATGGAGATACCTAGGAAATAGCACTTGACACTGGGTCAACAAGGAGAGACAACCGCTAATCTTCCAAGCAAAACAAATACTTGTGGAAAAGTTGACTCCAAAGATTTCTGTGGTAATTTCAAAGCTGTACCTTATTACAGGCAAAAAAATTGTTTAGCATTACTGTAAAGACTTTACCCCAACATTCTAGAATGTTGAAAAAAGTGATTTGATACATAAAAAACAGTTTCCACAACAGCAAAAAATCACAAGCTGGTTATTGCATACATGGATTACCTTCACCACAGCAGTTCAACTCATTACATTTTCAAAGAAACTGAAGATGAACTCACCAACTGTATTTATGACACTCCACAACCACCCAGAAGACTTTTTATTATGCCTCAAACACTGGAACACCACTTATAATCTTTAACAAATTACTTCCAAATAAACGGAATTGCTTGATTAGCAATATACAGTGTACTCCTGATATATCAAACCCGAGGGGACCATAAAATTTTGTTTGATATATGAGATGTTTGATATATAAAATCATGACCGTCGGACTTTTTTATGTACACATAATAAGTCACTATTACATGTATTTAAGCTGGGATATTAAGCATTTTGTCTTTTGTGGTTGTGGTTTTTAGTAATTATTAATTAATTAAATAATTAATGGTGTTGAAGCTGAGAATTACAACAATTATGCAATGATGATGTAGGTAGTAGTAGCACATGTTGTTGTATATTATTGTGTTAGTTAAGTTACTGTTAGACTAAGTTGGTTTCATTACTTCTAACCACCTATGACAACAAACGTAACAGCTACTACCTGTTACTTATTATTTAATTTATTTATGATATTATTTATTGTTGTTTGTTGATGATGTTGTCATTATTATTAATAATTATTAACAAAATCATCATTTGTTATAACAATAATAAATAATGGGTCTCTAAAAAAACAACAGCATTATAATCATTATTAATAGGATAATAAATAATAAACTTTTAAGAAGTAGTAATAATAATAATAAATAAATAATAATAATTAATAAGCAGTGAGTGAGTGTGTGTGTGTATCAATTAATTATTTGTTTTTTTAGTATTCTAGTTAAAATTAGTAGCAGTAGTAAGTAGTAGTGTACTTCTTCTTGAGCTTGAAGTTTCCCTGACTCCTTACTTGATTATTGCTCTCAATTCACACAGTGACAATAGTAATGTTATAGATAGATATGTCTCTCCCCACATTTTGAACAAAGTCAACAACAACAGGTGCAGACTAAATAAGGATAGCCTGGGCATGCTCTCTAGCTACAATAAGGACCAGTTATTGTCAGTATCACAACAATAATAATATGGGGTCGACCTACCGGAACTATACCACCGAGACAGAGTGTTTAATTGGAATGATAGACCTTGACATTCATATTCCAAGATGGCAGCCCCCATGAAAACTATTCTGAGTGTTTAATACTGCAATTTTATTTTCTACTATCGCATGCTTTGGTCGAAGTAGGACACTTTTTACTTGGGCTCATGCCAAATTAGGATTTTTTTTTGTTCGATATGTAAGAAATCATTCGATATAGGAGTAGGTAATTACAATGCATTCAGCTGGGACTGATGCAGTTTGTTTGATATACCCGGATTTTCGATATAACTGGATTCGATATATCAGGAGTACACTGTAGTTGCATACGTATCATTTGTCAAGACGAGTTTATGAACTGGTTGATGGCAAACATGCCAAAATAAAATCAACAGTAGTAAATAGTTGTAGGCAACTAACAAATGGGGTTCACGCAACTAAAAAAAGGCAGATTCTCTCGCAAGGCAGACTGGTTATCGATAGTTGAAATGTTACAGCTGTGGCATATACACGACTACATATAAAACACCACAAAACCACATCGATATCTATATATCAGTAGTTAGTCAAAGACATTGGTGAAATTGCAGGAATGCACATTATGAGTCAACAGTGTTGTCAAAGCCTCAACACCCATCATCTGAGAAAGTAGCAAGTAGTTAGTTATCAACTCGATATGGTGCCATATCACCAGCAGGAGTCACTAACCTACGAACTATTTCGTAGTATCAGGGTTGATAGGGATATGATGGCTTTTGGTGCACATCCAATAGCAGTCTGACAGTTCTCGGCAACACTGAAGTCAATACACTTGCAGCCAAATATGTGCTAGTTTCCATCGACATTAGCAACAAATACATTGTGCCTTATTTTGATTACTTTCACACTGATAATTACTAAAAGTGCCTTGTTTTAGACAACAAAGTTACACCAAGTTTCCACAAAAGAACAATTTTGTTATTATGATGGCTTAGAATATGACGAAACAATAATAAATAATAATTATAATAGAATATCCAACTAACTATTAAATAAGGTAACTTCTATAAATTTTATTACCAGTTAGCAAAAGCTTGGTAATGATAACATTACTAATTAAACAAACTCTATGTAAAAGCTAACAGAGGTAAGGCTTTGTAATTTTAAGGAGAAAAATTGTCAAAAAGGCCTTTTTCATATTGATTCCTGAGCATACTGCATTAAAAAAGGATCGAATTTAAACCAAATCACTAGAGTTTGCTGAACAAAAACTTCACTGTGGTGAGAACCCAATGCACCTGGAGACGAGCGAAAAAAGGAGGAAGTTACAAGGATGTTTTAAGAAGTGAAATTAGTGAAAGCTCTCAGCATACTTCAAGTATAGCTTAAAAAATCACAACATAGGCAAAGTTGGTGGGTATCTAGGAATAACATACAAAAAATTCTACTTTGGTTCATCAGTCTAGACTAGACTAGAAATACAAATCTGCACGCAAACAAATACAACTATACAGCTCCCAATAGAAGCCGAGTCTCTAAGATAAAGAGCCTACTTCATAACTATTCAGAATTTTCACCAAACAGAGTACCTACTCTAAAAAGCCTGACTTGTCACCTAACATATGGAGGTGAAGAAATACTACAGTTGATTTCGCAATATGTGACGTACGATTTACACAAACAACCCCAGATGGTACTCACCATTTAAATAGTCCTCGTAGCACCGAGCTAACGACATTCCTGCAGGAAGTGTGCTCATTTTAGACCGATTGGTTTGTGAAGTAGTTTTTGCTCGGCGAGACAGAATTGCACGATGATCATCTACAGTTCGCCGCCGCCATTCTGGTCGATCCGTAAACATTCGGAAAATGTGTTTGGTAGCGGAAATTGAATGAGAAGACATTTAATATCTAGTCGACACTTGTTCAGTAATGTTCATATTAAACAAACTAGTAATGTTAATCCCAGAAGATTAATCATAAATCCAGATAGAGCTGAGCTGACTGATAAACACCTTCTGACCAAATGTTAATGTCGGACTAGATGTTACACAAGTAATAATAATAATTATCCAATGGCCTTTAGCCACTTCAATCTGCTATCAGAAACCAACAGAGTCAATTAATATTGTACTCCATACGCAACCAGCTAAAGGCAATGATCTAACAGTATGAAACCACTTGCAAGCACCTGTTAGTACTTGGCCAGAATGCTACACACCAGTGCACACACCATTTGACACTTGGGATGGGCCAGTTATTAGCTTGAATTATATACCTATCCACTTCCTGTAGGGTTGTAATTTCAAATAATTAGTTTTGGATATGGAAAAACCTGACAATGGAAATGAATATGCATATAATTATTTTTGTTTACCTGTCCTTCAATAGATAGACGGTAATAACAGAGCAGATACTACTACCACAAACATAAATGCAAAGGTCATGCACCTATGAATAAATATAAAAACTAATCATTTTTGCTCCATTACCAAAACAGTAAGAGCTAAAAAATATATTTCAAATGACACTATTTAGAAAGTCGCCAACCTTGGCATAATTTGTTATAATAACGCAAAATGAGACTGGTTAAGCCAGAAACAGACTAGCGATATTTAGAGGGCGATTCCTGGAGGGAAGCGCCGCGAGTTGTCTTATCGCGGCGCTGGCCAAAGCACAAAAAGGACGATGGCGATAGAAAAAACGCTACTACTGTCAATCACGTTTATATAAATTATCATTTATAAACAAACAATAACCATAAACAATAATTATTTAACTATAATTCGTAATCTATATATATATAATATATATATTACAACAATAACAGTAAAAAATAAATAACAAGAAGTCAATGTCAAAGCAGCACATCAAGCTCCTCATAATTAATAATATTAATAATATAATTTATTAAATAATAAATTATTATTGAATAAATTTGTTGATAATAAATATTATTAATAATAGATAAATTATTAGAATTAGTTATTAATATTATTATTTATAATATTATAATTAATAATATTAATAACTATTTCTAATAATTTATTTGGTATTAATAATAATTATAATTAATAAATTTATTCAATAATAATTTATCACTTAAGAAACTATATTATTAATTATGAAGAGCTCGACCTGCTGCCTTGGCATTGAATCTTCAGTGACCAATTTCCTTTTTCCCATGGTTTAATTAAAATCACAGAGTGATTAAATTAATCAAAACCACAAATAAAAGAATGTGCTCAAGTTGATGAAGAAATCAAAGTAGTTGGGCAGCTGTAGGAAATCTGGCCGATCAGAGCACAGCGATCCGGCTGAGCGCCGCAAAATATCTGGCTGGCTGGATACTGGGCGTTTTGCCCCAAATCGCTCAACGCCCTGGGAGTGGGCGCCACAGCGCCAGAGGGCATAATCGCTCTGAAAATTGCCAGTCCGTTTCTGGCTTTAGTCTTAAACATCGATGAAATCAGCATTTGGTGCTTACAATATTCAGCAAACATACAACCACACACAACAATTATCAACTACCAACTAGTTTGGGTTTAATATATGCAGGTATTACCAGGTAATGCAAGACAACGCCTTGTTTAAATGAAGTTTTCATTCAATAAAAGCCAGCATCAACTGTGTGAACAAAATACGATAAAAATAAATTTATACATGAGGTTTAAATTTTCAACATACCAAACATTTGCAGGGGGACACTAGCAATGGGTGGGGTTTATGATGGTGGAAGACCGCCCTGGATAACTGAATATAGTTGTGGTGGAAGTTATGCTCTCTTTTGTGCAAATATAAATCACACCACGTACATAATTATAGGTAAAACAAAAATTGATATGTGATATCTAGTAAAACTTGCCCTAATAACCTATTTAGATCTCAAATGAAACTTAAAAACTTGAAGATATTCATCATACTGATACGCTGCAATAGGGTCTGCGCTCATAGAAGTACATACGCCAGGAGTTGCTAGTGCTTCCAGGACCAAATGACCAAACATGTGGAGTTGTTTCCTCAAAAATAGACAACTCAACCAAAATAGTTATTACAGCAGTAATTATAACATACAGCGGTTCTTGATAAAAATATTTCTATGAGCTAGTAATGACTTCTAGCAATGTAAAAGTATATTTTTGTGTCAGCATTCGAGATTAATAATTTAACTTTAGTTTGAATAATCCATCAAATTGCTGTTTATTTCAAGAAAATTCAATCAGCTTTTCATAGATATTTAATAGCGAAGTCGTGGTCTGGTCGCTGTTTCTATGATTAATTGATATTCGAGAAAGACCATCGCAGTCCCCATTGAAAGGGGAAAACAACTCCAAATAAAACTAAAATAGGGTTGATTCACTGTATAAACCACAACAAACCAGTGACATCAAACCAGCTGGTCTAAATGATTGATTCCTGATCTATGACACACCCTAGATTGGCCTGTTTTAGCTTACCTACCTATTTAATTGGCAATTATTTCAACCCTTTCCCCCAAAATAATTACATACCTTCACAGACACAAAATATAATAATTGGATAATTATGCAAGTAATAACTATCAAATCATAGTTAATTGCGATAATGATCTGCAAAAGGATCTGTCTGTCAGTCCAAGAACACACCTCACAAACCCACAAACACACACACACAAACACACCCATATCTGCCTCGGGGCTACTTACCAGCCAAATTAATCGTATTGTTGTTAGTAACTTTTTTACTAGCCAGCTCTACGTCCCAATCGTTACCTATTTTCAGTGCAGATTCAGACAATGCGTTCCTGAAGATTTTCTTAATTAGGTGATTGCCTTCCATAACTTCCATATCATCAAACACATCATCTTCTTCAGTACAGAAATCACCAAAATCTGGTAGGGCAATGAGATTTGGTGTAGGAAGATGCACAACGCCCTCTGAATGTCTTCGCGTTACATTTACCTTTTTTGAGAGTTTGGTAGATTTAGATTTTACACTATCTTTGGCTGTTTTTGTAGTAAAAAATCCAAGTTTGCTAATACATTGCTCCACAGATTTTCGACGAGAATTCAAGGACGAAGTGTGAGCGGGTGAAGGCGGTTCATTGATCTCTACAGAGCTTGAACTTTTCTTCATTATTGACAGCAGTTTGTTGAGTGGTTTGTAGCCGGTAGACTCCCGCCTCTGTCTCTCTGGTGTGACGAGCACCTGCTCAGACCTGCCACCATCTGGTACTATGGACACCTGCTCAGACCTGCTACCATCTGGTGTAGTAGATATCCCAGATAAATCGAATCGCAAAGATCTAATGTGGTCAGCAACCTGATCTGGAACAATTTCCGTCAAGTTCTCCACATTCTTGTAGTGTTGTAGTTCTCTGGAAAGCAGAGTGGTGCCTGCAGGCAATAATCCGTCCCTCTCACTTCTAAGGTTACCTGAAAGGGCACTAATTTGATCCGTTGAACTAGTCTTTCGCAAAAATGTGTCTTTGGGATGAATTTCTTCTCGCCGACCGAGATGAAAATCTGTGGATAGTTGCCTACTCACACTCTTGTTCAAACTCGACATGATATCCTTGTGCACAAATCCGTGTGAATGACTCGCAGAGGTGATGTCCAACTTTACACATCCTCTCGCATTATTTAACTCTGACAGATTAGTCTCAGATAATCTTCGTCGCTGCTTAGCAACCATCTTAGCATCATTGTGTGTATTATGAGCATCACAATATGGTACGCTTTGAGAGTGCAAAAATAAATCAGCAGAAAAACGTCGACTGCAGTTAGAAAGCACGCGTTTGACTTTGTCATGTGAAATCTCATCATCATCGGCATCATATCCGTCAGCAGAAACTACAAAGGTAATAAAAAGTTAGCATACGCACGCGATAATCTTAGCACACAAGTTTATTTAGTGCGGTTATATGTGCAGATTATCAGACTACAGTACTACTAATTCTTATTAATTGTAAAGATAAACGAATTATGATGGTGAGAAATACCTGCTTGGACGGCCTTTCTTGTACCGATCTCGGCTGACAGGAGGCTGTCGCTGTCTTCGTTGGAAATAACTTTCAAGTTATCGAGAGCAGCATCATTTAATAATGTCTTTACTGGTTCCAACAAATCGAAGCTTTTTCTTCTGCGGTCCTTGGGATAATCCAAGTCTCGGACACGATGACGACTTCCGTGCGGAGACTTCTCACTGCTGCCAATTAACAGAGACTCACACAGAGATGCAGATCTATAACTTCTGGAGGGGTTATCACTGATGCCTGAATCAGATCTCTGAGTAAAAAGAGGAAATATGGACGGAGGTGTGTCATCATCCAAATTTGATTCTATCACATCAATTTTCAAAACTTTTTCGTCTCCATCTTGAAGCATGAAGCCGCTGCTGATGGTCTCGTACGGGTTATCCTCATCAGTGAGACTTTGAGTGCTTTTGCCGAGATCTCCCGATTGCTGGATGACAGCAGCAGAGCTGTCAGTTTCCTGTATGGAGCGCAATGTTGGTAGAATACTGACATGAGGAGAGGACAAATCAGTATGTGACTCAACAGGAGGAGCGCTTGCAGTTGTGTAATCCAGCTGGCCACCTACAACCATAAATTGATCATATCAAGAAAAAAATTACTAACCAACGTTCCCTGTCAGAATTACGTGAGAGAAGAGAGGAGCGTTTGTTTACACAGTGCATACTTTGTGAACATACCTTTTGAATGTAATAAGTTTTTTGACTTTTAAAAAAATGGATCAGGATAAATACTGCCTTTAGATTCATCAAAGTTTCCAGGAGTTTTGCCTGCTTTTTTAATTTTGTGAAGACTTTCTCAACTACTTTACGGCATTCAAATCCAACAACCTATCGAATCTTTTTGACGAATGGTTTATAAAGTTAGTTCGCTTTAGAATGATTAAGTTCTACCAAACAAGAAATAATAATTACAGAATCTAACAAAAATAATTAATTAATAAAATTGACATAAAAATTGACTCATAACATAATCATTATCAATATTGTTAATGAACATCATAAGCGATAAAAACAATAACATGGCTGAAATAAACTATTAATATTAATTTACTCATATTTTATATATATTTTTGATATTACTCTAATAACCATGTCAGGCTATTATAATTCTTCAATTGTAAAAGATATTATCATCAACACTTGTTGAACAGTTTGCAGGTAGTTAAATCACACTGTTATAAAATCAATCACTTTAAAATCCAATTTTCAACTTATAATGGAGCAAAAGCAGCTAATTAAAAGAGATAACAAAGCGGCATTAACCTGGTGTCAAAAATGACATGGTGTCTTCAACCATGAAAAATACTTCCTTCCCACAATCACCTGCTAGCATCTATCATTCAACAACAACAACAAAAATCATGTATTTAACATTTTTAAAAACCAATCTATGATACTTTTTATTTACAGGCATAACATGAGCATAGCTGTTTTATTATTTAATAATTTAATAATTTAATCGATAAAACTGTGCAATCAAATGCAAACAGCAATAAAATTTCAAAGTGGCAGGTGATAGCCAGCACCTGTCACTAACTTACAGGGTAAACTGTGTGAACGGAGTCGTCTCCCGATAGGCTTGGAAGGCTTTGAACTCATAAGTAATGGTGGTAATTGTCTCCCTATCATTACTACACCAGTATCCACGCTTTGCTCTATAATAACGCAATAACAAATAGCCTGTCATTTCATGATGCAACAGTTGGGGGCAGACAACTCTAAAATAAGAGCATACAACATCAGTCAAATTGTAATTAACAGCTTGTAGGATTGACTGAAATTGTGAAAAGTGAGTAATGAAATTTCAAATGAGTTTAATTCTGTCCTGACTTGACCTACAGACATGCAGTATCCCAACAAAACAGTTAAACTGTTCTCATGATGGCATTTCTCTCAAGAGATTTAATTAAAAAAACATGAATTGTTTTTCACTGCTTCAAAATTAAATTTTAGCATCAAAGGATTATTTATTTTCACTATTTTCGAGACACTGTGTGTAGCACTAAATCAATACACGGAAATAAATAATGACCACAAACGAGATATCCAATCCGATCCAAAGCATATGCGTTGTTCTATCCTAATCATAATCATAGTAAATAATGAGCAATATTTTTATTCATCTGTTAAACCGTTAAACTACTAAAATCTGCCATTTTATTCCATTTTTTTCGTAGCTTCTGGAAGAAATGCTATGAGTATTAGTATTCTTGGATTACGCAGAATAAAGTATAAAACCCAATCGCATTCAAAACTTTACAGTGCGTTGTGGGTAAATATAGAAAACAAAGTTCCATGTCAGAATAGAATCTGCAAAAACACTTGAGGTATTTTTAAAGAAAATTGAACATTAGTTCACCCCAAGATGTGCGTTAACATTCATACTAAAAAAAGATCTGATGGCATTAAAGTGCTGTAAAAATTCCACCAAAACCAATGAAAATTGGTGAAACATATTTTAATCTAATAAGCAACTGTAGTTCTGACAGAAATGTTAGTTATAAAACATGAAAATGTTACCACAGACCACTAGATTACACAATTCGCGCGTGCAATGTCAGTTTTGAATATAAACAAGTTTTTCACGAATTCTGAATGTATGTGATACATTTTTAGTGAAAACGACCTTCAACTTATAGAAAAGCAACAATCAGCAAGCATAATTGGTGACCGAGCGAACCGGTTTGCATTAAAAATAACCATGTAACTGTTGAAGAATTTATTTGAACAGTAATATAACAAAACAATGAAACGTGCCAGTCTCTTTTTCTGAAGTTGTGCTCTCTTTTTACGCAATAAAGAATAAATTAGCGACTCAATTCTTGTTATTTTTATTACCTCTCTATCTTGAATGACAGTAGAATGCAGTGTTAATTAAATTTAGAAATAAATACCTCGACATTCTCAATAGCATACATTGCAATGCTAAATTTAAAAAAAAAATTTGGTAATAAATATTAATTATTTTTGTATATTATTTTAATGCAAGAAGTGTGAATGTCAAAGGTAAACTTTATTTCAAGAAGGCCTAAAGACCAGGCAAGTGGTTGTAGAGACACAACACCGACTGGAGTGATGGAACAGGAAGTAGTTAAGCGCGTTCCGCTCTCCATCTTGATTTCATTATACCATATATAATTAGGAAAGAAGTAGAGCTTTTGCACATCAACAAGATTAAACTAGTTCATTTCTGATGTCTGCAACTTCAAGGAGTGCCGGGAGGGGATTATTGCGACAATAAAATAAAATAAACGAGACCTGCTGCTGCAGTTAGATTATACAAGATCGTCACATAAGCCTAAGGCTAATAGCTCAGATTAGAGTGCAAAAGTATTAAAAAATGTCAGTACTTTTGAATAGAAATAAACCAACAAAATTTAAACAGGTTAAATCTTGCAGCACTGACGTTAAAAATTTAAATTGTGTCGAAAAACATAATTTTGCATTTAGGGCATTGGTGTCTGGAATAACAGCAAGAAATCAATGAAGATCAACCAAAAACAGCCAAAGTTGAATCAATGTTTCAAAATACTTATTTCAGCACCAACAGATCTGTTGATTTTTTTTACTGATCATTTCTAATAGCCTTGGCGCTACCAAGATAAAAAAAAACAACGTACGTCAAACTGTTGGTAAAAACCGTAGGAAAATATTTACCAAGTATAGCAAAAATAAAAAAAATTCTACTTTCATGATGAAATCCTATACTTGGTTATAAATATTCTTTCTAAATATTTATTGGGAGAACAAAAACAAGATGATTTGTGATAAAAAATTACCTTATTAGAAAGCTTTTTTTACAAAATTGATGAAGACAATGGCTCATCATTATCATACAGATTGCAGGAAATTTTAAAAACCGCTTTTCAATCTCCAACGATAAAAAACTTTCTGTATGTTGTAAGCGTGAAGTAAAGAGTGAAATACTAATACAAAAAGCATATACAATTGCCAGAGCTGGTTTCAAGACTTTGACTAAATGAAAATATGAGAGTGACACTAACTAAAGGTGCGAACTTCGAGGGATAACATTATTATTTTGAAATTTTTTTGACTTATGACAGGTGAGCCATGCCACAGCTAGATAACATTTTGGTTAAACATCACAAATTCACTGAGCTTTTGAGTGATTGTAAAACTAAAGAATTCTTTTCAATCAACAAAAGATAACACATCTGTCATATCTTTCATTAGTTTGAGAAAGGATATGAAAGATGAAGTTGTTCTGGTTTTCAGCAACAGACCACTTTGTAAAAATCATTCAACACCTGCTCAAATTACTGCTGAAAGCAATAAAAACTGTTTGACGTGGAATCAAAGAATTATGCTGGTGAATCATCAAGTTTAGATCAGACATGACGCAACTTTGTGACATTTTGCTGAAAACCAACGCTTCATTGTTGATAGTTCTATGGTGTTCACATACTAATAAAGCTTTTATTATTATTACCACAGATGTAAAATAATTTAGGACTATCATAAAGCTAGGTTTTATTTATCGAAAATTAACATTTGTTCAAATGACACCATTTTAAATCGTGAAAAAAATTGTTGCAGCAAAGTGAATTAGCAGATTAATCAGGAAAAATCAAATAGTAACCATACCTTTCTTTGACGTTTTGGAGGACTTCTTTTGTTTCATCAAACGACCCAAATAAAATCGTCGGCTCTTGGTGACTACTGGAGCGGAGTTGTCGGGACATGACATTCTTCTGGAAGCCATTTTTGTTTTAATTCTTTTTTCCACCAATGTTCTGTAAGGTTAATCATTAGCTGAACTTAGCTTTATATCTCCACTCAGTTTAACGTGCACAAAATGAAATGCCAACACTGCTGATTGATTTCAATGCTGATGGGGATGAAACAGCAGTGATGCTATGAGCCAGCAATAAATATTTTGTTAAAAAAGCAACCAAAGAAAAATCAAAACACTTGATTTTAGCAACGCCAACATAATGTTGCAAAAAACCAGAAAGATCAGAGAAGTGGAACCGGATTTCAGGATCTAACTTGATATCACGGCATCGTGTGGTGGCATGTGACTGAAAGTGCATACCAATTAGCAATCCAAGAGTTCGACTATAAATTATTCTCTGCGTGGAACCATGACTCAAAAATTATTTCAGTTTTTCAACGACGACGAAAGTTGAGTGTATTGCATAACAAGTGTGCAATACCCTTGCATGTCTTATGCTAGTAAAAATATTATTTTTGAGTGTAGTTAAAACCTCATTTGACACGGTCAGGATAGGATCTCGAAGAAGTTGAGACACTAGCTAAACTTGTTATGTAAGAAGAAAAATGGGAACAACTTCACTGTTTAGTTATCATTACTAGTTGCCAAATCAAAACGATCAGAAGGCAAACAACCAATCAACAGCAATGAACAATAACATCAGTTTTGTTTGATTTGATCGTAGAGCGAAAATCAATGTTTATGGCATGGCAGAAACAAAATTTCTCTTAGCAGGCAATTTTTAATTATTGCAGAAGTTTTCTCCCAAGTAAAGTCAACTCTGCCAAGAGTTGAATATCATCAATTAAGCCACTGAAATACCACTAGCTAGTAAACACTAACCTCTACTTGGCAGTATTTAGCTTTTAATATTTCTGTAAACTCAACTAAATGTCGGTGATCTAGCAGTGACTACTAACAAGAACATCACTTGCTAGTAGTAGTCACTACTGACTTACCCTACTAGCTAGAGGTGTACACTACTAACTAAGAGGTGATGGAATAGACAGCAACAACGGCAGTCATATAGACCAACAATTGCCTGGGAATAAAGTCTACGGTCATTCGCGTTATATAAAGCAGCTTTTGGGTTGGTAGCAGCTGAGAATGCTGACTCTGAGGTCAAAAAGCTATCAACCCTCACCACCACAATCATTGTTCATCGGTAATAATAACAAAACATTATCCCAAACCAACAAAGGTGACATTGATTGCAACAAATAAAGTTTGCATCAAGTTGCTCAAGGCTATTCTGACAAAACAAGAGAGGAGAGAAAATAATACATATAAACGGTATCAACTTGCCATTGCACAGACAGAAGACATACCAATCTAACAATTTATCATCTTACATCCGCTAAGCAGTTAGTAAGAAGTAAGAGTGAATCTCAGAGAAGGCAATTGGTCTTATTTATCATTGATATGTGCTCTTTCCTTTCTCATTACCTCAATATATATAATCCCAGTGACAGTCACTTTGACACGCCAGCAACGCGTGCACTGCATATTTATAATAATAATATTTATAATAATTTATTCCTGGCCCGCAAATAGCCAATTCAATGGCGATGGTGTGATAAATTGGTCCAGGAATTCAATTAGTTACCCAGTCGGAAAACATTGAAACTGAGAACTGTTTCGATCACATGATCAGATCCAGGATTCACAGCATATGTTCCAAAAGTTCAAGCTAGTAAACTTAAGTACTAGAGATTTCAAACATTATTACTTTTGCAGTAATTACCCAACTGATTATTTAGAAAAGGTCATCATATCAGCAGATAAGTTCAAATTTGCCATGGAATCTAAACTATACAATGTAACGATATTTCTGCATTGTTTTTTTTAATATGTATCTATTAGCGCAAAATAAACAGGGAGCTTATGGCTAGCATTCAGGTATTTTTCATCGTTGTCAATTTATTTCTTCGCAACAAACCATCACTGACAGAGTGTTGATGAGAAAATGAGAGAATTAGAGCAATATTTTGTTGTAAACATATGCATTCTTGAATAATATTCTCATGGCTATTCCTGCTTTTCTAGCACAAAGCTACTTCATCTATTTTTATTTTCTAATAGATGGTGCGCAGAAAATTGAGAGTTGTGTTTCCGGCCACTTCTGTTTCACAGTCAGACAATGTCTGGATCATGTGGTAATTGCAGACCTAACTTTCCGCTATGTCAAAGTTGACAAAATTCTGGTAC
Source organism: Cryptosula pallasiana (assembly GCA_945261195.1). Classification (NCBI taxonomy): domain Eukaryota; kingdom Metazoa; phylum Bryozoa; class Gymnolaemata; order Cheilostomatida; family Cryptosulidae; genus Cryptosula; species Cryptosula pallasiana. The sequence goes on along the minus strand of OX183134.1, from coordinate 38,058,984 downwards.
AGTGGCAAAATTGTGAACAATTCTCAATATTTTGTAGTTCTACGTAAACTGACAGGATCCTGAAAAGAAAAGGTAATGGTAGTTGGCAGGCATGACTAGCAGGTGTCATTGCCTCTTCAAGTAAACTACCGGACGCTCAGCATAGTTCGGAAATTTTTTGCTTTGCATTTGGAATTATTCATAAAAAAAACCTAAGAGTAAAGTAACACAAAACGCATATGATGTTTTTTGGGCCAAAACCAAATACATGACAAAAATTCCCTGTTTTTGCATCTATGACAAAAATCTACATACATTTTACTACTGTTTCTATCAGGAAACTAGAGTCGTGTAAAAGTGAATCATAGCAGCATGAAACCAATCAGCAGCGCCATTGATACAACATCAAAAATCTTTATTTAACTTAAAAACAAAACACTAGATTAAGATAAGTGAGTTTGTACTTACCACACAATACATCTGCAGTAGTATTTCTCTATCCACACATAAACTGACATGTTCCTGAAGAGGTAGTGGTAGCTGGCATGACTAGCAGGTGCTCTCCACAGTTGCCAACAAGTGTATAATAACAAGCTAGCGGTTGTCGCATACGGTCAAATACTAGCAATAGTACACTGTCAGTTGTAAAGAGAAACGCTGGTGTTGGTGTTGACAGACGTAAACAGTTACTTATAGCCGTGATAACGAAATGAGAGTAGAGACAGGATGACTTGACGAAAGCACAAACGGTAGTACATGTATACGATGGATGAAGATCTTCACAGTAAGCCCTCTAATCCACTGATATATTATAGATATGTATACCTAGTGCAGGGATCCTCCCAGAGCCTCTGAGGAAACCGACTATCTCTCTCGCTCACCACAGTCGAACTATTGACCTCTCTCACTGCAACCACCAACCACTCACCTAACCGCCGGTTACTAGAAATCACCCCACTGACTGGCAATCAATTAGCTAGTAATCAGAAGCACTTATTTTACCTAGGGGAAAGCCAGCAGCCAGTCTCACACGACATTTCATAGATTATAATTAGCAATAGATTATAAGTATGCTCAGCGTACTATCTAATTGAAGAAGGGCCCCTTGTCTCCATGCCTAATAAACGTACATTAATCATATTCAGACACAGGATGAGAGATGAGGGGACCAGGACCACGCCCCAGCCAGCTGACTGCCAATACACAGGCTAATTACCGGGAACACCAGTATAATCTTGGTATTTGGATATCAATATTGCTAACAGTTATATATACTATGTAAGCATACACTAGTTTAAAACATAAACACTCAGACATAGCCAAAGTTTTCCAGGCAATTTTAAACTGCAAGCCTTATTCTATTTGCACAATTTGTCTATTTACTGAAAAAACATTTTATGAAAAGATAAGTTCTATGATTGTTTTGATTACTGAATGCAAGAGGAACTAGCTACTACTAGGATGCCTGTAAAAATTAGCTTATAAAAAGTCGATTAAAAAATTGCAAAATAAGGAACAACCTGGTGAATGAGAAAAAGTGACATCTGTTCCCATTGAAAAATCCATACCAAAGAAAAAGTCGGAAATTGAAAGTTATTTTAGAACTAATCAAATAATTAATAACTAATTAGCATTAGCAATACTTTAATTAGCTCATCTTATGTGTGTTTTAATACATTATATTCTATTAACATTAAAGAGTTTCTACAGTCTGTTTGTTTTTATGCATTATATTCTGTCAAAATTCAAAAAATTTCTGCAGCGGCGTTAACCAATGCTAACACAGTTTCGGCCATGTTTCCCTTAGGCCTGGCTCCCTACAGACTTCAAGTCTCAACTAAAGTCAACATATTATGTCACCCATGAGGATCGCTGAATATACTATGATCATGCAATGTTTATCTATCACTAAACATAGTTTGATGTTGAAGGACAAATAAAAAGAGCAAACAGACAAAGAGGAGACAACCCTAAACACACATTCAGATAACTTTTGTAGATAGCTCTAATGGACTCACACATACACGACTGATCAACCACCAATGACAACAGCAATATAAACTAGGCACAAGCGATCGCACACATTTCAAATAAATTGCAATAAAGCCTCCCAGTTTTATTTTCTGACAAAGACAACAAATTAAGGAGTTATAAGACAGTTGTTTTTTTTAAACGAAAAAATGCTTAGTGCTGTGATTCACGCAACTAATGTTTCCCAGACGAAACAATAGTTATAATTTTAATTTTCTGCACGCGTATTTGTTCCCAATATAGTGACAAATTGTATATTAGTAAATTAGGATTGATATTCACCCTTGTTTTAGTGCCCTGCCGTGATAGCAAAACACCAAATTCTGTAAATTTCTATGTCAAACCAAAGTCAAATAATTGCATAGAGCAGCAGATTTGCAAAATTAAATGTTTTATGACAAATTGCTGTGATTGAACAAGACCTTAGCAGCCTGAAGCAAAAACAAGTGACAAGCTAATTGTGTAGACAACTCCTACAATAAGGCAATGGCAAGCAAGTTGGATGAGAAGCTGTGAATGGCTTTGGTACCAAATTTGTTGTACTTTATTGATATTCACAATTCATTAACTGCTTGGCCGAAAAAAGTTTTTTCTGTCGACTGAAATTCTAGTAGCTTTGGAGTGACTTTTACTGACTTTTTTAGGAAAAAATTTCCAAAGATAATTCGTTTCTTTTACATGCACCAAAAATACACTCATTCTGGAAAGCTCTAGCTATAAAAACTATTTTTTCATTTTTGATACTCGACTAATCTTCTACATCCAATTCATTTCATAAAAAAAAACAGTAACCGTTAGTATTTAATTACTTTTACATACACTTTGTACTTGGTCGATACACAGATTTTGAATGGTGATGTCGAATGTAATATACCTGCCTGCTAGGTGAAATTAAAAATAAATTAAGCCCACAACGAAACCTAAACATAAAAAACAATAACATGAGACAAACAGTATTACCAAGCAACTGAATAAAGCCAGCTAGCAAGGCTATGTAGCATTACCTCTGATCCTTGCACTACGCACAATGTCTGTATTAGTAGTAGCATGTTTTAGGCCTATAAAGATCCAACAAGTTACTTACTGTGGCATACAAAGACATGGATAAGGGTACAGACGTGGAGACCACAATTAGTTAGGTAGACAGTGGTGACACAGAAGCCATGCTCCAAGTACAAGTGGTTGTTTTGAGGAAGAGAAGTACAAGGCCCCATAAAGACAAAGATAGGTTTCTAGTTTTTATTCTAAGATGATATCAATTAGAGAGTAAAGGTGCTGCCACACAAGTAAAATAGACACGAAATTCATGTCACAAAAATTGTGAGTTGTCTTCTCGATGAGTGCACGTGCCACACAGCAACTTTCAGCTTGTTTAATAACGCGAGTGAAATGTATTCACTACAGAGTTGCTCTATCCATGGTAATAATTAAATTTTATTCCCCGTATGGAAGACTAACTAGCCTGCAAACAGAGGCCATTTTTAGCTATACCACATTTATCTTTTAACCATTTATTTATAATAAAAATAATTATAATAATAACAGTATAATCAATAATAAAAAAGATAATAATTTTATTCATTCATAATAATACTAAGACATAAACTAAACAACTAAAGATGTGTGTATTTACAAGCTGAAGGTTCACTTTTGTTTATACTTCATACACTATTCCGGATAAGGATTTCTTGCCAATCAGCCGTTGTAATGTAATAAAAAAGTGAAATTACAGAATAATATTTATCGATAGATATTTTTAACCACAAAGACATTAGAAAGTGTGAAAATGCTTTAGCTGTGAGTGCTGATGTCGCTGCAGCAAAAATTACGGCCAATGGCATGGAAGCACTGCCGTATCATGTATGTCAAAGGTCAACATGCACGACTGTTCGTATTTTGCGGAAAATTGCTCATGAACACTCGCACGAGCGGACAACTCGTGAGTCTACTCGTGTCTAATTTACGTGTGTGTGACAGGACTTTTAGGGTGGAATAGGTAGTAAGATTTAATTAACACAGTTGAAGTGATATCTAGTAAAAAAGAGTTGTTTGCTCTTTATAAAAAAAGCAGAGCAGACAACTTCAACCTGTTGTGTGAAGCAAACCCTGAAAAGTGCATTATTTCAGTAATCCTATTACTCAAACAATTTGTATACCTGAATAACTGAATTAATCTGGCAACTTGCAGCTAAAGCAAAGAGCAGTAAAAGATTACCAAAGCAGCATCACCAACATGGTGTGTTTTACGCAAATGATGAGAAATATCTGATCAATCCACTATATATTTCGAAAAACAGATTTTTGGACACAACTGTCTTATTTTTATGAATATGAACAAATCAATATTGATGACACAAAATCTATTATCAATGACTGACTTGTTACACACTTGATAGTGTAAGTTTGCGTAACACGGGGGGGGGGAGTAAAGCCGCTAAAAATAGTTCATTACCAAAGGGACAAGTTTAATTTCTAGAACGTCATAGGTGGGGGGGGGGGGGCATTCAAACAGGATTTGGCAACAGCAAGAGACCAGCCACGAGCATGATTAACACTGCGATTAGCATAACTACACACAGCTAGACATAGATCTTGGCATAGAGAGAGGCTGCTGTTATCTGTTAGGAGTTGCTTACCCTGCTACACAGTCACACATTTTACAAGAGAGCATGCTAAATAACAGGGACAGCTTAATTAGAGATAGTCAGCCCATGAGAGTAAACAACCAGGCAGCACCGCACTGAATAGTAGGACCGCACAAAATACTAGCAGTTATCTTACCACGTTTGGGTGATTTTATACTATTTACAGTATTCCGCCGGGTAGGTACTGCAAGCAGGGCGATTACATCAAATATATTGATCACAGTTTTATCATACCATAGGGCTGCCACATAAAGTTGATTTGTCAGTGAGAATTTTTATAAAATTTATAAAAAAAATAACTCCAGTATTTTTAACCACAGTTTACTCTTTCCCTTCATGGCACAACCGAAACAGATAGCAAACTTCCAAATACTCAGCATAAATATGTGTAATATAACAGAAGTTGTGCACTCAGCAGGGACACAGCTCCGGTATGTCCTGACAAGAATTAGAAACCACTGCGAAAATAAATTTGTGGAGGAGACAATTTCTTAAGGACTCACCTCTTGATCTGTTACCCTCATGGAAGACAGCTGTAGTGGGGGAGTTTTCTTTGTCACATTTCAGTTGTATGCTGTAGTGTTTCTCAAATTCTCTCTTGCTGCATAGAACTTTGTTCATACACCTTGGACTAACTGGAGTTGTCTACAACATACAGCACAAGTACAACATTACTAACCAACAAAAGTATGATAATTATTCAGGAGTTATCTGTTCAAATATCCAAAAAATTGCACAGACACATGCTCAATTTCTTCAGAATTTCATGACAGCAGCTTAAATGGATTTGGCAAAAGACATTGCTAAATAAAAAAAATTTCTTAAAAAAGCACCAGATTAAAATAATTATACAGAACTCAACTCTTACAGCTTGGATCGGAGAGAAGTAATTAAAAAAAAATAATTCTAAAATTATTGATTTTATAAACATTGTTCCACAACAATTAATAACCAAATGATGATAATACGTTGTGCTAATTATTGTATCATTAAAAGCTGGTAAAGACCAGTTGCTGACATGATGCTCAGTAGTGCATTATCGGTTGAAAGTTAATTCTAGCTCAGAGTAGAAGGATTGTAAATACTTGATGAGTTATGCTTATTTATACAGAAACAATATAAAAAAGCCATCATTAGAAATAAAAATAAATAATAAAATTATAAATAAAAATTTTTGTTGCGGTATTAGCTTTAAATTAATGACTAGCTTTTTTTTAAAGCTTAAGAGCTTAGTCACTTTCTTGAATTCAAATGCCCAAACAAAGTTTTATTAATAAAAAACATTGAATCATAATAACTGGTCAAATAATTACAGATTTATATTTTTATTACTTTTTATTTCTTTTGCTTTCACATATTAACTACTGAGCAACAGCTCTGAAAATAGTTCAACTTGTAACATTAATAAATAAAATTACGCAACAAGATAAAAAAAATGCCACCAAATTGCGTACACAAACCAAACAATTAATAAAAATTTAACAATCAATAATACACAAATATAAGGTGTAAATTTACCCTAAACTAATGTTTGAGTATCATTTTATTCCACCCCAACTAAATTTTGTCATACAAAATACACTTCTGCACTGGAGGAATGCCTGAACAAGACTGATAGCTGGGGCTTGTGGCGCTAGTAGTTTGTCTACTGCTAGGTCACATGACTAGCCAACCAACTTGTTTATTGGTTGTTCACTATTGAACACCCAAGTGGCAGATGGCATGGCAGGTGTGAGGACCACATACAGGTTTGATTGACTAGTTACTGGCTACTAGGCAAAGTTTGATAGTAAAAAACTTCACAGTGCTCTGCGTTACATGAGCGAGTTTAAATTTAAAATTTTTTGTTAAATTCTAAGGAAATAGCAGTTAGCTTTGTTGAGACAATTTAACAATCTAATATTTAGCACACAACACACTCTAAATTATGTGAACATACTTCTTCGGAAAACAACACCGCAGCTAAAATAACATATAAGCCATGGGGCTTTGCTGAATTCAATTTACCTTGTCCAGTCCAGATAACTTGACAATAAAAAATTGTTGTGGAGTTGTGCTCTCGTTCGATCCTTGGTTAGTATAAGGGCAACAGATAGATATTTGACTTGAACACAGCTTTTTCCTCAATATTCAACAATTTATGAATGGCTTGCGAAAACCTGGTATTTTTGCAGAGAAGTACAGTTTTAAAAATTGAGATTGTTTCTGTTTTACAATTTTCTTGAAAGATTTTAGTAACCAAGGTAAAGGTAAATCAGCTACATGTACACACTGCCATCCATGTGATATTTTACACAGCAAATATCTAGAAAACTAAAGTGTATATACCGTTGAGCAAATTAATTTCCAGTTTGAACTTCAAAAATGTTTGTGACAAACCTAATCACCAAATTTTGTATTTTTAGCATTTTTGATGTATTCCACACCAATAATAATTAATTGTAGGTTATCTGACTGAAAAAAACCAAAGACGCATAGAATAAAATTTCAAGCCAATTCCTGATTATTTTTAGTAGTTGGGTTTGGAAGATGTAGCTCTATTGCATGTAGAAAGTAAAGACAACTCCAGACTGTGAGTTATGTAACAAATCAGTGACGCCTAATTTTAAACTTGGTCAATGGTTACCATCACTGCATAGCCTGATGCTTCAACAAGATAAATAAAAAACACTTTGATTTCCAGTGCAGCAAGTTAATAGCTGAAGGTACCGAACTGATATGTTTATCTAAGCTATACAGCGAGGAAAATCCACCAATCATTTAGCTCAGAAATCTGTTGATAAGTGAGCAAGCAATTAGTCAAAGCTACTAAAAAATCAATTCACCACAATGCAGGAGAGACACAAAGGCAATAAAATAGAGCAAACAAAAGGTAGCAAAAGATCACTGCACTGAGCTGTCATCACCGTTGCTATAGTAGCAAGTAAACTTATAGCTATGCGGTGACAGTACCAGCAGGTGACTGAACACTATCTATGTCGCACATCTGCAGGTGATGGTACCATTGTTACTATCAACAACTAGTACCGGTAGGTCTGGCGCTGAGCGAAAGTTGACCTGAATGTCATATGAACTACATTTTTACACCAAATACACATAGTATATTGGTGTCCTCACTAAAGAATGTGACTTCGAACATTTTCAACCGCAACGAAATATCTCTTTGATTTTCAATCGCTTCAACCATATACTGAGCTCATTGGTCACCCGCTTTTTTCGAACAAGATCAATTTTTAAAATTTTATTAACATTCAATTATACATGATATGCTAACAAATTTGTGCTCATACGAATCAACATTCTCTGTTCTCTAAGGAGAATTAATAACGTTTTGATTCCACCAGCCTAAAGTAGTTTTATTATATTTTTAATTCGGAGACCATTTTTTAGTAGTGACCTTGACAGATCAACCAGCAACAAAAAAACTAACACATTAAACGTGAAACTGATAGCACAACTGAAAAGAGAACAAATTTTTGACTATACTAGCAAAATTTGAAGCAAAAATATGCAAAACAAGAATTAGAACACTGCAACAACAATCTAGCACTGGCTGCACAGAATACCGGAAATTTCGAAAAAATTTTTTCTGAAAATAAATAATAATTTGATTATTAGCAAAAATAAAGCCCTGGTTGTACAAATGAACTAGAAACATTCAGAGCTACATTTTAATATAAAGAACAACATCAATCAACAATTTTACAAAAATCATAAAAAAAATTTAATAATAATTATTCATTATCAACGCCATTTTGTAAATAATTACTAACCAGCTTATTAACCTTCAATTCCACTATCAGAGAGCTCAAACAAGCTAAGATAATAATAAATTAAGTAAATCAGAAGAAAAAAACAATGTGCTTGCTCCTTTCCAGAAAAAAACTGCCCATCATTATGCAAAAATTAGCAAAATTGAGTACAGGAAGTGATGGGGTCAAGGAGATTTCAAATTGTTTTTGTTTAGAAGGTCGTAGAGTCTTCAAACAAAAACCAAAAAATAAGCAAAACTCTGCTCTACACGATAGTATAAGAATTATTACTGTCAGTTTTCACAAATTTGAGCAATACGTTCCGAAAACCGGACGATTTTAAACACGAGCATTGCTCGTGAATGACAAGTTTGACAGATAACTCCTGTCCGAGCATGCTCGTGATAGACAAACAAAAAGATATAAGACGATACAGTTAATCATTAGCATCATTGAAATGAGACATTGGCTGTAGATACAAAAATTGAACAGAAATTTTACACTCGAAAAACTTGATTACTTTAAACTCGAAATAAAAACTACATATAAATTTAAAATATTTTCAAACTTCAATTTATGGTGTTTTATCGTTCTAATGTTGAAAATCAAAAAAAGTGGATTATGATAATTTTCATGTCATTTCATTATTATTTTGTATCATTATCATTTGGTATCATTATCATTTTGTATCATTATCATTTTGTATCATTATCATTTTGTATCATTATTATTTTTACTAAAACCAAAACATTTTAGTGTAGTCGTACATATATACGTATATATAATGGTGGAAAATATGTACATAGAACTCAGCTGGGTACGTAAGTCTTTGATCAACAGAGTAAATATAACAGGAGTGCACATCCTGCAGACAACAATATAAAATGTAGGTTGCTGACTGATCAAAGAGTATTCATTTGTTGTAATTCTCCTTCATTTGCATTGAGCTGCAATTTTTGTGTCAACAAACCATGCCAACTCAGCCATATATTCGTATCCATTAGCACCAAGCAGTGCGCTTAAACCCCCCCCCCCCCCCCCCCCCCCCATATATATTTCAATTTAAAAAGAAACACATCCTATGCAGAGTTCTCCACGACTTCGCTGTCACTCATCTGAGCTAAACTCCACGTGCTGTGTTAGGAGACCCAAATGAGTGGAGAAGGCAACTTGTACTCACCTCATCCTGTGAAGCATGATGGTGGATAGTTTGTTCATCAGTCCTAAGTACACAAAATTGATTGGTCCAATTAGGAGTTGGCTCAACTTTTTCATCCTCACCCTGAGTGTCACCATCTAAGCTGTTCACATCTACAACAACCAGCAAGCATGCGTTACATAGTATAACAATTGATAGTTGAAACTGACAGGGATTATAGGGTAACTATTTTGGACAAAAAAATTTGTGACCAAGAAAATGTGCCATAGTTTTCATCACGATTGAGTTTGCACACATCTAGTAAAGTAATTACTAATATGGTGATGTGTTGACTAGTCTGGAAGGGTTCCAGTGTAAATTTATCTCGTTTAGAAACAAAAATAAACAATTGTTACAACAATGTTGAGGTCAACTTTTACAAAAGCCATTAAGAACAAACGGCCATCATTTGTACAGTTTTATTGGAAAAGGCAAGAGGATTTCCTGTGTAAAAGATAACAAGCCTGTGGTCCATCAATAGTACAGAAGGCAAAGATTGAGCTTGTGGTATAAAACAACCTTGACACAAAAAAATGAGACCTGTTTGTAGTACAGTGACCTAACTACAACACTAGCAGGCTGACCAACTGGCTGGTCACCAGGGCTGACAAACAAAGAGAGGAGTTCACGCATTGTCAAATGCAGGGCCTGCTCTCTCCACAGAGATAATGAGGTCAAGATAGCATCTAATAATAATATATGTCAGAGGCAGCAGGTTTAGTCAATACTAGTTGATTCAATTAGCAGTAAAAACTATGGTGTTCATTGGAAAACCAATTAGGCATGTCTTTACAGTACTTGTGATAGCTGTGTGTGTGGTGTACTACTGTACTACTAGTGTATGTACACACAAGCGGATCAAATGAGTATTGGTGATGGAGTAGTCAGCAATAAATAATAAAAATGGAGTCATCAAAACCAAAATGACTAAATAATTAATCATATTTCTTAACAACACAAATGAAACTGCTTTAAATTTCAAAAACTTTTATCGCTCTAAAGTTGGGTGTTGGAAATAGAGGCACAAAATGGATGAAAAAGCTACAGACACTAAAAACAAAAAATACTATTTATGTGTTCTGACAGCACAAATGTGACTGCGAACAACTTCATCGCCTTATTTTATTTATAAAATACAATGTCGAGGATGGAGTGGCAAAAATAAATAATAAAAAATAAAGTTATTAAAACTAAACTCATTATATTTCGTACTAGTAATAAAATTACTAGCATATTGTTAAAAATTATTTAGTTTTTAAAGACGAGTGTTCGGCATAAGTAGTCGAAAGTAGATACTAAAACCATGGTGATAAAAGCCAAAAACATATAACAGTTTACAATATTTCCTCACAGCAGAAATAAAACAGCGAGCAATTTCATAAAACCATTGTGGTCCCAAAGCTGACATGGATATATCGAAGCCCTTATTTGTGACAGACTTCAAGCAAATAAAGAATCCTAGATAGATTCAGTGATTATTTGCATTGGTGATAGCCGAGTATTTCTTATCAGTGTAGGAGTGCTCGAAGCCACAACAAACTGAGTGCATGCGTTGTATCAAAGTGCACGCATTGCCTAGTAGGCAGAGGAAATATTACAGCACTTGATAATCGTGCTGATTTAGTCGTAAAGAAATAGTTACTTGATAGATAGATGGATAACGGCTTCATAAATCTTGCCAATTGGACATAATATAATAAAAATGCTTATGCAAGACGAAAGGTAACTTTCCACCACCCTCTCTAGACTTGCGTAGCTGTCGTAAAACAGCCGCAAAGCCTCACAAAATTTGGTCGCATGCCAACAAATAAACCGAGGGATTTCAAACATTCTATTAGCCAAGTTATTGCGATCAATCGGCAATGGATATCGTTATTGTTTAAGGAAGGTGAAGTCATTGCATTGACTAAATTAAACAAACTGTTGCTTTGTCGTCTGCACAAAGCTTGTGTATGTAACAGGTGCAGCATGCAAGAGCACAAATGAAAGGGATTGCATTGTTTGCTATACATTTCTTCCCAAAGCATTGTATCCATGCAATGTACACCAGCAATATATACCTCCAAAAGTGACAGTTAAGGCAAACAACAGCAAGTGCCCTTTATATTGCTTGTTAACACTTGACCACAAATGAACAAGTGACACCCCCTACTACAAAACTAGTATATCACAAAAGTGAGTACAACTATGCCTGGGGAAAGCAGTTGAAGTGTCCAGAAACTAATGAGCGATTGATTAAAACAATTACAAAAATTTATCGCTGAATAATTAGAGATATTTATGATGTTGAGACAAACTAATTGAAGATTTCTAGGCAAAAATGTGTAAGCATATACATTACTAAAAGCTTGCAGATTAAGTTGAAAAATCTTTTTCATCTAAACGAGAAGTAAACCATATCAACTCCTTCGCTAAAAAATAAATGATTTGAATTTATTTTTAAGCGTATTACTAAATTTTATTAAATGTTAGATTCTACAATTTACAGAATTTAGGCCTCTTCACGCTGGTATGCAATTCAAATAGTCTGAAGCTACTCTTTAAAGAATTTACAAAATCCAAAATATCATGGATGCCTGTAGTTATCAAGTTACTCAAGGCCATCAACTAGTTTCCATAGTGAGTAATAATAAATTTGTGAAGTTGTTGTAGAGCAGTTAGTAACTAGTAGCACAGCATGACTGTGAGCAACTCGCTAGTTAGAGATTTCTGTGGTATTTTTTATGACCCAACAGACAGCTGCTACAGAGTTGCCACCTCCGGGTGACAGCTATGTAAAATGTATTAGATTTATATAGCCTGATTTCCCTCTTTGATGTCAAATACAATGACAACCTGCCAAGCTGCTCACTTTGTAATGATTGTTTGTCAGTATATAAGATAGCATTTGACAGCTATGTAATTTATTGATGGGAAGAATGAGTGGAAATTAGATTACATATAGACAGAGTCAATACAACACTGTTAGCTAACACATCAGCAGAGACTTTGTCATGGAAAGAACTACTATGAATAATTCCACTAGTCCTAATTAGTGCCGGGAGACAGCCGAGTAAACAGTTCGCATAAATTTATACGCAGTGTCAGTTGGATTATATCAGGTTACAGACAAGGGTGTAATTTTGGTGTCACAACTGAATGTTTGTGTAAGAATCAAAAAAGCAGGGACAAGTTTTGGAGTGTAAAATTTAGTGATAGTACAGCTGGTTCAGTTTTTCTACGGCTTCCATAATCGCAAAGTGCATTAGCAGGCCTAAAGCAAAAGTAAATAAAACAGTATAATAGCATTTTATGGATTATTTTATCCTCTGGTTGTAAATGACTTGATGTGTAATGTTTTTTGAATAAAAAGAGGTCATATTCTAGTCATTATTACTAAAAAATCCCGCCCCACGATGGATATGTGATTATGAACTTCATGGCACCACTTCCCTTTGTTTTCTGTAACATTTCCTTATAACCCTCGCCAATGTTCCTATCATAAAGCTAGTAGGAAACTCAGAACAATTTTATAATCATCTGCTCATTCCTAACCACTGGTTGCTAGTAATTCCACTAGCGCTAAAACAAGAGCTTGCTCTTAGGTAATGGATAACATCCATTGTACAGTGCTGCCTGCTGCCGGGTGAGTCATAACAACAGATTCTGATGTCAGAGAGATAAACTGACAGCACAGAGCACTGCCGCCTGCTAACACTGGTACTTGATAAATAGCTGACAAGTCAGATATTGATAGAGATTTTGAGTTCACTCACTGCTACAGGGAAAATTTTAGAGAAAATACATGCACCAGAAACAGTCTATTTATTCTAACAGGCTCTCAAACAAATCTAAACAATTGATTATCTTCAACACCGACTATTTATTCATTGTGATTTGTTGATGCCCACTTCAGGGACCGATGGTTCACAAATTGTTATAATTACTGCTTACATACATATTTAGATATTTTGAAGAAACGGATTTTATATCAAAAACAAAGATGATGTAAATAATCCTCATCAGCTAACTGAGTACACCTGTAGAAGTTTTATAATATAAAACATCTCGGTTGGAATCCTGCTACTCCACATCATTTAGATGCAGCCATTTTGTTACAAATCGTTAATAGTGACGAAACTGCTACGTATCGATTAAAACCTTTATTTTTTATGCTATGTAAAACTAAGGCTGTGATTTACTCGTGATATTTTTACAATTAACTCGAACAATTTCCACAGAAGATTAACTCGATTAAAAACCGTTTTTTTACTAATGGCCATTGGTAATGAATTTGTTGTTTTATTTTTTTTTAAACTTGGCAATTGCAATTTAGTTTGACTAATAACGTTTTTTATTATTATTATTATTATTATTGCTTGTAAGGTTTCAAGTTTACCATTTCTATGACTGAGAATGAATACTAATCCACCATGATGGCAATCCCATGCTTATAATTTTCAATAAAAGCAAATAAATTTGAAGTATATATTGTAGAATTGGAGCTGAGTATAGGTACTATAGGAGATTAATTTTGTGATTAATCAAGATCAACAAACAGGAAAATAAAATTGATCTTGACTAAATTTTTTAACCATGTCACAGCCTTATGTAAAACATACTTCATGCAAAATATCCCTACATAAATAGTAAATATCGATTGACAACTGCCAGCAATAAATCTAATGTAAAATTAAACAAGCTTGAATTCTAATGAGTTGTGTATCAATTGCAAATGTCTATTATTTTATCAATTTATAAGACTCCATAAGGAACCGATTTACCGTGTATGACATGTGTGACTTGTAGAACCATCAAAAATAATTTTAAAATATTCAATGTAATACTGCTTTCGTCATGTTCGATTTATGTTAGATTAGAAATGAACCATTTTTGATTTTACTTCAATGAAATAATCTTGACATACAATACATGTATGACAGAGGAAGTAAAGAGCACAATGAATATTCTAAAAAGAATAAATAAAAGTAAATTATTAATTAATTATCTTTATTATTAAATATAAATAAAATTCTACAAAAAAACACATACAGGATTGTTATAATTAGGTGATTATTATTAATTGATGAAGAATTTCTGTGATACAGGTAATAATAGATATAGTATATGATGGTCGATTCCTAACTCAAAATAAAAATAGTATTGGAATTAATTTACAACATTCCTTTAATATGCAAAATTGTTCTTCAAAAACAATAATTTTGCTAAACAATTAATTGAAAATATAATAACAATTTATCATAATATATCAAATGAAGAAAACCATGTAATCATTACAATCATTATTATTATTCAATTTGATGTTTCTCCCAAACAACATGCTGCTTTGGCATTACTTTAACCTGCAACTAAAACCATTACTAAAATAATTACCAGGCAATCCCATCATCATCCTGAATTTGATATTTGCTTTTCGTTAATAACTAATACCAAAAGCTCCAAATAATAACCAATAATGATAATAGAAATAACAATTATCATAACTAATAATTAAGAAAAATATGCAAAGCAAACAAACAATAACATATCAACTACCAATTAGTAACTTCAATTTTAATTTAAAACAAAACAAAAACATACAAAATTACAAAAACTACTCCATCTATCAGAACTACCAGATAATATTTAATAACAGACATATATGTATATATGTATAATAAAATAATTACATATTTATCAATAACATAAGACTATTTTTCGGTTGTTTTCCCTCTAACAATAATAACTTGGCAGAGTTTTCATACATTTGTTGTTATTTATCTTTTGTAGTAAAAAGAGAATTGTATTAATTAAAGAAGAGTCATAAGCCATGGTGGTGGTGATTAGCAGCAGCATGTAGCTAAGTCACAGAGAAACTTACTTACAGCAGCGCGTTGTAACAAATAATAATAAATAACTACTTCAGTTGTTGGCATTATTATAGTAAATACAATAAAGTAAATAATAATAGTAATAAATAATTATAATTATTATTTTGTATAATTACTACACAACTTACTAACAACTATAATAATAATAATGCAACACAAACAACAACAAAAATTAAAATAATCATAATCATATAAAATACACCACCCAGGAATTTGATTAGTTTAATTAATAAATAATAATTGATAATGATAATATCATAAATAATTATTTTATGTATATTTATTTGTTAATTCTAATATTTAATAATTAGTAATAATAATGTTATTATTATAAATTTACAGTAAAAAAAATTATTAAAATATAATAAGTAATATTTATTAGTTATAATAATAATTATTATAATAATAAATAATAATAATAATAATTAATATAATAATAACAACAATAATAAATAGTAGTAGTAATAACAATAACAAAAACAAATCACCAACAAAGCAGCTGTTTCCATTTTTATTTCTTCGATCCACCAACCAATAACTATTATTATTAGTTAGTAGTATTATTATCATAATAATTAAATATAATAATTATTATTATTAATTATAAATAAAAAATAATATTTCTATTATTATTATTATAATTATTATTATTTTTTATATATCAACTATTTTTTATAAAATAATAAATAATACACATAATAATAATAAAAGACATAATAAAGCTACTACTACTACTTCTTCTAGTTCTCTTTTTTTATATATTATTTCATCACCACCACTACTACTTACTACTTACACTTATTATTACTACACTGACTTAGTAGTACTACTTACCCCAAACTTTCAGCCATCCTTGAATACGTTTTGGTCCTCGCTGTGATACATACTTTCCATAACGTGAAGACATTTTTACTGTTTAATCATGACCAAGCCCTGCGATGCACCAATTACTATCACTAACTATCAGCGAGCATCCATCGATCATGATGTTCTATAATTTGGCAGCATTTTCCAAGAGATTTTGACATATTTTTCCGCAGATCGATGTTAATACGAGAACCTGCAGAAAATGTAGTTTAGTTTCAAATACCTAATGATATTTTTATCGAACACACTGAGATCCCCGCGATAATTTTTTTAGATATCAGTTCTGTAATCGATAAACATTGAAGCATGGTTTGGACCAATCAAATCCAACATCATAAAATGATATTACATGAGTTGCGTATTCATGAACGAGAAAACAACTCTGATTGATTATTGAAGTTGCGCATGACTGTTTTCATATTACAAATTATGGAATAGTCATCGGTAAGATAAGTAAGTACCCATTAATCAAACCAATCACATCAGACCACAATTTAGTATAACATTGTGCAGGATTTCACTGTGGGGGTGTGAGTTGGTAGCTAGGCCTACCTGCACAACCTCCCGAACTGTGATGGCAATCGATGTCTATCGCTTGAGCAATACAACCCGCCCACAGGTCGACTAGTATCCTTGGGAATGGTGTGTGACCATCCTAGTTTACTGTCTAGCTGTCGGTTGCGTTAGCTGTTTCAGTTTGCAAGGCAGAGGTCGAACTTTGAAGGCGAACTAGTCAAAGCTAGGTTCGGCCAGCAGAGGTTCAGGCTGATCTGCTTATTTCTTACTACTCGAGTAATGGTGCTTCTGTCATACGTGCATGTACTTAGCGCGGTGAAGTTATTGTTAGGGAACAAAGAAACTTCTGAGAGTGTGCAAGCTGACTCTGACTTTATTATCACTAGACAGACACAGATATTTATGTACATGGTTACATAATCATAAAATGGTACACAAAGGAGGCCACACCTAGCACAAACAATTGGCTAGAGTGTGCCAATGAAATATAAGAGGTGGCACTAGAGTAACTGCATGACTAGTCGCACATGGCAAACATATAAGATAGGGGTAATGTGCATAGAACGTTTTGCCCTAAAGCGTAGGCATAGAACTAACTATGTAGATAGTAATGTAGTAGAATGTTCGTAGTGTCGACGCCGTCCGTCACAACATTAGTTCATTATTTTGACTCTAATTCATTTGCAAATGTTCTGAAACTTCATTAATTTTTTAACATACGATCCCCTCACCCATACAATATACATAAGCATAAATAATTAACAAATAAAAATAACAAAACTTAGCAATAAATTATGTAAAGCGCTTGTAAACTAGCTATTTTTAGTATGCTATGGTGACTTTGACTATGTTAGTTAGAAAATTTATTAAACAAATTTCATTTTCATTTTGTGTTCTTTTCAAAACACTCTTTCTTCAAGTGGAAATTAAGTTATTTCACAACATATTTTTATTAAGATGAAGGTCAAACTTCTCAAAGCTCCTTCAATAAACCTATTGCATAGCGGATTGATTGTTAATTAACACTAAACTTTGTTGGAGGTCACAAAAATGTATTATTTTATTTCTGCATGTATTGTGTGCATCACCGGCAGCCTTCAACATTCCTTGACAGCAAAACAAGATGACTGTTCCTATAAATAGAGGGACTTTTCACCCAAGCGGGCAGACCTGTTTGCGCGCTTGGCAGAGAGTTAGCTCCTGCAAGCTTTTGTGATATTCATACAATAAAGCTTTACCTCTGCGTATTAAGTCTGGCCGGTTGCCTACTTGTTAATTGTTCCTTCGTGTCGGTTGATCTGCCTGGTTGGTTGTCTATACACCAAGCAGGCAGAGAGTCCGGTGCCAATATACTACCTAGCAGGTAGCACTCCCGACCCTGAATTACGGTTATAGCTAGACAGCGCATATCAGTGTGTGAGTGACAGAACAGGATAGTAAGCTGTTACATAGCTACACACGGTCAACTCTCTCTAGTAGTGTTTGGTTAAGGTAGAATAACTGTTAGCACAGCGAAAACCTTTACAATAGCACTAGCATAATTTTATGATAAGCCAGCATGTTTAGAAAAGCTTTATGTGTCGTCTTTTTATATTTTGTATTATTTTACTGCGCACATTAGTAAATATAGTAGGTTTTTATTTTTATATTTGAAGCTTTAATGAAGTAATTGAAAATCAATGTGATTAAAAAATGGTTCCTAATTTCTAGCATGGAACAATTTACCATCAGAGCATAACAAGTTCAGAAAATTCCTTTTGTGGACAGTGAAAGTTTCACCAAGCCAGACACCAGCTTTCATTGATGTTTGGAAACTGTTTTGTCACTGAATGGTTACTTGAAAATTACCCGCGTGTCAGTGCATGTCCTTGTCATCTATAATCTCTAAAAAATTGAGCAGGATCAATACTTTTATGTGAGCACTTGATATAAACTGACACGTAGAGCAGGTGATTGCTTCTTCTAATACATGTCACTACTTCAAACAGTAAATCCTTTCTGTCTGTAGAGGGCAATAACTAATAGTCACACACTTGTGGTGTGGTACAATGTAAAATGCCTTGTAAAAATACAATTACACAATTTCATTGGTAAAAAAACACAAAAAAAATTTTTATACATAAAAATTTGGAGCGTAAAGGCAACTTTTAATAATAGTTTGTTATTAACTTTGTTCATCAATTGTTTCAAGTAAAATAAGTTTACCTACTAGCTTGTATTCTTATTTAATTTTACATCTTTTTAAAACTGTTAAACTCATTATAAATAAATAAAGTTTTACATATTCCAAAGCAAGAAAGATTGTGCAATATAAGTTTGTGATGTTGATGTGATTGTGGGATGAAAGAAACTTCGGAAAAGTACAACTGCAAATATCCCTGAGTTGCATCATCAAATGGAAATAAAGGATTTGCTTCCTCACTTTTGCGTATTGTTTAATTCTTATAATTTTTCAACCAAAAAAAAATTCAAAATCTTAAATAAAAAATAAAAGATATTGGTAGTTGAATCCATCCTTGGAGTCTACAATGGTTTTGTGTAAAGAAATGGTACTCTGGCAGAGCCTGTACTGCAAACATTTATAATTAAAAAAAAACAGCTCCTTGTTTCCGATTGAACTAAGCCTATGCAAAATAATGCTATATAGCTCAAACCAAGCTATCAATTACTAGCATTCACTTTGGAATTAAAACTGAAATCTACTACGTATTTGGGTTCACATCATGTTACCTCCCGCCTCTCACACAAGCGACCACTGATTCCTGATTTCCCAAAAATTTCAAAGTTGCAGTTATGGAAATATTTCATGACGAATTAATCAGTGAATCTCACCCAGTCTTGATCTATACCTTGACAGCTGTCTTTTGGTACCAGTTTTGTGTGCGCAGAGTAAAGCCGTGGCTATACACACCTATGTTTTGTCAGTATGCCGGGAAAACACATTCTTTTCCTTTGCAGACGAAGTTTCTTTACAAAAGACGCTCAACTGTGTAGACAATTATTATCAAATAACCACATTCGATTGACAAAATTTGACGATCCTAGAGGACTTTTTATATTGCAAACTTGTCCTGGTCATTACTAATTGGCCGACAGTCCATTCCATTATTTCTACCAAGTAAGTTTTTTTTTTCTATAAACAACAATTATTTATTATGGCTGACAAAATTGTTTATTTAACATTATAAAGAAATATAATAATTATTTAACTATTATAATTTATGCTTATAACAGTTATTATAACGGTTTTTTATAATAATATACCCTCATTTCTTCACTGGACAACTTGTAACGCTGTGGTGATCAAACATATGCGTGTGTAGACCCCAGAGCGACGCTGCGAAATCTCTTTATATAAGACATTGTGTATTAGTAAAAAGATAACTTACAACTCCGCATTTGTTGTACAGTAAATATAGCAAAGAAGAGCACAACTTCACAACTTTTTTTATCACATATCACGAAAAAAAAAACACTTTATTTATCCATTTACATTCATCACACCCCAATTCCAGCTCACAGAAACATGAACCAAAACAGAAATCAATTAATAACAAAAAATTGAAAACTTGCATGATTGGTTTTTTTAAGCAATCTTGTGAATACTTTTAGTTTTGTAAGATTCCAAAATTAAAATTTGTCGGATTAGCACAAAACCACTGAATGTATATCCATTACAGAGAGAGTGATTTACACAGAACTAGTGGATACTGGATAACTATTGCCTGTAAACCACTAATAAAGTGCCCAAGGTAGAACTTGTTTTGTTGTCGTAATTAACAATACTTAGACATATACTCTTATACTGCTTTATTTATTTTTTAAAAAGTTGATATACTACCCAAGTTCTTAAAAAAAAATAAAGAACTAAAATTATTTTCTTGTTGATCTAATTTCTAATAAATTGTGTGTAAAACAAGCAATGGAGTGAATGTTTTGTTTTTGGTAGGTTTTCAGAAATCATTCTTCACAATTTTGAGGATTATCAGTTTCTGCTTTGCTTAAGCGTACATAAATCAAAGCCTGAAGTTATTCCAGCTGGTTCCTTGCTGTGGTTGACATCCTTGTGTCCTAGATCCTTCTGCATTCCAGCAGGTTCCTTGTTGTTGCTGACATCCTTGTGTCATAGATCCTCCTGCATTCCAGCAGGTTCCAAGCTGTGGCTGAAATCCTTGTGTCATAGATCCTTCTGCATTCCAGCAGGTTCCTTGCTGTGGCTGAAATCCTTGTGTCATAGATCCTTCTGCATTCCAGCAGGTTCCTTGCTGTGGCTGAAATCCTTGTGTCATAGATCCTTCTGCATTCCAGCTGGTTCCTTGCTGTGGATGAAATTCTTGTGTCATAGATCCTTCTGCATTCCAGCAGGTTCCTTGCTGTGGCTGAAATCCTTGTGTCATAGATCCTTCTGCATTCCAGCAGGTTCTTTGTTGTGGCTGACATCCTTGTGTCATAGATCCTTCTGCATTCCAGCAGGTTTCTTGCTGTGGCTGAAATCCTTGTGTCATAGATCCTTCTGCATTCCAGCAGGTTCCTTGTTTTGGCTGACATCCTTGTGTCATAGATCCTTCTGCATTCCAGCAGGTTCCTTGCTGTGGCTGAAATCCTTGTGTCATAGATCCACCCGTTTCTGGAAAAGTTGACCCAGGTTCATCTAGTGGTGGAATATCTACTTGAGTTTTGTCGAAACGTAGAGCAAAGAGAATTACTATGGCTTTGGTAAGAGGACTGGCAGACAGTCTTGGACACATCACAACTCGGGTTAATGGTCTAGCTAGACAACGTATCTTTTGAGTCATGATATGAGCCACTACTTGCTCTGGGCACGCACCTTGTTTGATTAACACTTTGGCATACTCGTGGCCGCACTCTAAATATCTTAGATGACAGCCCTTGTAGTTCAAATATGTCGGGTACGATGTACACCCTTTTGAGATATAAACTCCTGGAGAGTCAACATCATACATATTGAGATGGAGATCATCAAACTTATAGAAATTGGACATTTCCGCAGAGAATATCCTGCTTACACCGTAAAATTTAGCCAGAAGGCGATTTTCTAAGGCAGATGTAGTTACCTCAAGTGCACCCAACAGGTATCTATCTTCAGACGTGTCTTCATTATTGAATAACCATACGACATATTGATTCATACCGTGAGTTTCATATTGAAATGTCTGTTCGATTTTAAAAGCCACTGCTTGTTCAAATATCTGCATTGGAGTAAGATCGGTCCTGTTACCAGCCATTTCCTTTCTTTGATTGATTTTTTTTGTTTTAGTTCTTTTTCAGCTCAGCTGCTTGTTACCATTCTAGCATATTTTAAATGTTTGGAATATTTAAATGAGCTGTCCAGCAGTGAATATTGTAAATGCCTTCAACACATCAATTACTGACTTACAGCATCACAGCCACATAATGATTGCCTAGATCAACAAATGACCCTTTTGCCGGCTCAGGAGTTGTCATGCCTTGAACTATTGAAAGCCGCAGGCAAGAGCAGGCAAAAGTTTCATTCCTTGATCTAGCTTTAGCTCACAGAGCTGATTAAGCGCAGAAAAAGCCCAAAGAAAAAATATCTGTCATAATAACATTTAATGAGCTTGTATCTGATTAGAGAACTAAATGTTATTGATTACATCAGCAGATAAATGAAAATAAAAATTGTCCCAAAGCATTGGGGAAAGACTAGCATTGTCTATATTTGGCTATTCAATCTGTGTTTCTCTATCTTTTATTAAAAATTGTTCAAATTTTGTACGATTCCTAATGCAGACATAACTCTTACTAAAATGGGTCTTTTTCAAAATGCCACAAAAGATTTTTCTTTTAATGTTACATCGTTACTCTTCAAAGCTAGTGGTAATAGCGGTTTGCGTTAAAGTTATGCACCACTATGGCGCCGTGGATACTCCTAGTTTGTGCTCAAACCTGATGAAGCTTTCATTTACTCTCTCACTGATCCCATCAACCTTTTTTGCTCCAAAGCATAACTTGCGGACTGCAAAAGTCATATGTATAATGATAGACCTAATTTAAAAGAAATTATCTACAAACAATATTCAAATAGATGAGCTACAAAAAAGCTGAGGTGGAACGGGTGAGCATTGCAGCTTGGCTTGTCTCAGATTTCACCATGAGGTCCCGAGTAAACAAAGTCGCGTTAAGTTTGGACCAATAAAAAGTATTGTAAAGATTTTCAAAAATATCTAACCATTTTGTATTGCGGAGGTGTTATCTCAAGATTATAAGATTGCCAAACTCTAACGAAACTGTCGCACTTAATTTTCCTCATTCAAATAAAAGAGTTTGTCTACACCTTAGGATTCTTTGATAAAATCCAGCTTGCAAATAAATTTTGTGTTTCTATGCCAAATTTGTCTAAAAGTAATATATATTATTTTCTGCATTTATTTCTGAAATAAAATTGTAATATTGATTCACCTTTGCCATAAAATTAGTTGGCTGTACAAGAGAACCTTCTCCTTAGACTTCCTGACAGAGATCTGCTCCCTTATTACTACTGTTGGCTGTACAAGAGAACCTTCTCCTTAGACTCCCTGACAGAGATCTGCTCCCTTATTACTACTGTTGGCTGTACGAGAGAACCTTCTCCTTAGACTCCCTGACAGAGATCTGCTCCCTTATTACTACTGTTGGCTGTACAAGAGAACCTTCTCCTTAGACTCCCTGACAGAGATCTGCTCCTTTATTACTACTGTTGGCTGTACGAGAGAACCTTCTCCTTAGACTCCCTGACAGAGATCTGCTCCCTTATTACTACTGTTGGCTGTACGAGAGAACCTTCTCCTTAGACTCCCTGACAGAGATCTGTTCCCTTATTACTACTGTTGGCTGTACAAGAGAACCTTCTCCTTAGACTCCCTGACAGAGATCTGCTCCTTTATTACCACTGTTGGCTGTACGAGAGAACCTTCTCCTTAGACTCCCTGACAGAGATCTGCTCCTTTATTACTACTGTTAGCTGTACAACAGAACCTTCTTCTTAGACTCCCTGACAGAGATCTGCTCCCTTATTACTACTGTTGGCTGTACAAGAGGCCTTCTTGAGCAAGTGCCATTATTATTAAGGCGCTGATTGAAAAAATTAGTCAAGATCAATTTTATTTTCCTGTTTGTAGATCTTGATTAATCGCAAAATTAATCTCCTATAATGCCTATACTCAGCTCCAGTTCTACATTTCATAATTCAAATTTCTCTGGTCTGATCAAAAATTATAAGCACGGGATTGCATCATGGTGGACTGGTATTCATTCTCAGTCATAGAAATGGTAAACTTGAAACCTTACAAGCAATAATAATTATAATAATAATAATAAATGCCATTTAGTCCAACAAAATTGCAATTGCCAAGTTTAACAAAATAAGGCAACGAAGTCATTACTAATGGCGATTAATTAAAAAACAATTTTTAATCGAGTTGATCTTCTGTGGAAATTGTTTGAGTTAATCGTAAAACTAACTCGATTAAACTATAGCCTTAATTATTATATATGCGTTTTTATATGTAACTGGAAAATGATATTTTATAATACTTTTACAGACTAAAAACTGTTTGCCTATAAAGATAAACCATAAACACTGTTTTTTTTGCTCATAGATTATTTCATTTAACATCCTTTAAAATCAACATCACCACAGAAAATTTTTTATTGTTGGGGCAATATAAATTGTATACTTAACAACTTTATCATTATTTTATTTCTTATTCAAGTATTTTTCAAAAAAAAATTATCTACAAACCAGAAAAGCTTTGCATTTGAAGATGACTAAAATAACAAAGTTCAATAGTTATTTTTTTAAATGCTCAAATTTGGGTTGAAAGCTGAAGCGAGCAACTCGTGTCGAGTCAACACATCAAAGCATGAAGTTTCTCCACCCAACTTTATCCTGTTGTCCACGACCATTCTTTTTATTTACTTCCCAGTCTGACAAATTTGATGTTTTTAAAACGCTGGCCACAGCACCTGCCTTTGCTTGGTTGAAGTGTAACGCCATCAAGATCACGATAGCTTTGGTGAGCAAGTTTACGCATTGCCTCGGGTGTATCACTGCTGATGTGAAGGACTCGTTTGGGTTTGAGATCCCGCCAGACATAATATCTGCTGCCACATCTTCTAAACATTCATTTTCTTGGATCATCACTTTAGCTTGCTCTCGGCCACAACTTGTGTAACGTAACTGACAAGCTGGGTAACTCTGAAATGCCGGATAAGCAGTACATCCGTCATAGACATAAACACCAGGAAAACCTTCATCGGCCATATAGAGTTCGGCATTGTCGAATGTCTCAAACTGTGACATTTCTGCAGAGAATAGTGTTTGTAGATTGCCAAATTTAGCAACCAGGTTGTTATCTTTAGCAGATGTACTCACTATCAGATGGCCAACTAACGTTTGTTTGCTGTTGTACAACCAGATATTATACGCGTGACCTTTTAGGCATTCATCATCAGCTCGTTGCTCAATCTTAAAAGATTGCGTTTGTTCAAAAATCTCAGTTGGTGTGAGATTTGTCCCGCAGTCGGCCATTGTCTGATCATCTGTTTCATTTCTTGCTCCATCTGGATTTAAGCTAGTTTGTAATTGGTTAAAAGTGGCTTCTGACCATTCTCTCGGCATACCTAAAATATTTGTGTTTTTTTTTTATTAATTAAAAGAGCTTCCCAGAACATGAAAATTTTCGAGTGCTAGTCAACTGATGGTTTTAATGGCTAAATTGGGTGTCTTCTTTTTGTCTGAGTTATGTAACATACCATAGCTCGTTGAAGAACATTTTTGCAACTGTCAAAATGTAAAAGATAGGCTAGAGTTGAAAAATATTTTTTGGAGAAAAATCTAGACTGGTATTTAGTTGGAACGCCAAATGTTATTTATTAGTTCTTTTAGCCCTTATTAGATTAAACTGAGCAAATTGATCTGAGAATCAAGAAAGCTTTGAAGGTAGAATCATCTTTGTCATTCTAAAAGACCTGGCTACACACACCAGGCTTTCGCATCTGACCTCTACAATGAGCTTGCCGCTAGCACTGATATAGCTTCGGTGAGACACTGGTGTGTAACAATTGCTGTTAGTAAAAATGCTGGTGAACTACACAAGCATGGGCGTGGCTTGAAATATTTAACTAGTGCTATTGGCCAAAGGCCCGGCCACACTAGCGTGTTTTGCCAACAAATTGATGAACGAATTTAATGTGCGCATGGTCATGCTGGCAAGCGCTCATTATTTAATGTGTGTTGCCGACGAAGCAGTTGTTGACCTTCAACAATGACTGATGGCGTTCAGTAAAAATCTCTGATCTGTGATTGGGCAATAAATTAAACAGCGAGTCAAACATTGCTATTTCTGCTTTTACCAAAGCAGCAACAGGCTCGCACAAAATTACTAGTGACCATTCACTGGTTACTGGTTATTTATGTCCATGATAGTGTGGCAAGTTGAATATTTGACAGCGAATAACATTTTGTTCATAGACACGCTAGTGTGTCTGTGTCTTTAAGCGACTGCATCGCTTGCATCAACGCATTAACATGCACACACTACCTAGAAAGTTAACTAGTTGCAGGCGCCGCTTTGCATGGCAGTAGCGTTTGTTTGACAACCCTGAAATTACCGTATTGCAGATAATTCCTTAAAAACTACGTTTTTTTCAAATATTTAATTTTGAGAAAAACTCGGTGTAAAAGGCAAAATTATATTTTTAATCATTGAGTGACACACAATAAAAGTATTTAAGTGGCTTGAGGGCATGATATTAAGTTGCAAACTTGTAGTTACTAAGATTATTGATAAAAAAGTGCTTGTTTTTAAAATTTATGTACTAAATTATAGTGCAGAAAAGCTTTTTAATTATTGTTAAAGGTATTTCATCTGTTTTAATTTTTTTCTATTTATTGATAAAAAAAGATCAAGTAATGAATATGCATTTTCATTTATCAATAATTTCATTACATTTAAATCAACTTGTGCAAACTAAATTGTCTCCACCTTGGTAATTTCGGGGTTGTCAGGTGAACGCTACCGTGCCTGGCGATGGTCCAGGTGGATGCACACTTCACCGTGGTGATCAGGGGAGAAAAATCCTGGTATGCGCGGCCAGGCCTCCTATTACTTGCTTGTGAATGGTGAGACAACCCAAGTAGTATAAGGTTAAAAAAATTTGTCAAAAAAGCTGTTAGATGATGTTGAACAGCTATCTTTATAGTCAAAGTTCCTTTTAGTGCTACAATGCATCGCAAGGAAACAGCTCAATTTTTGTCGGATGGATTCATGAATAAGTTAGCATAAAAAAATAGAAACTCAACCCGGCACAGCTGGTTTTCTTTAATCAATTTACAATAAACTTATCCAATCCTATTCTGAAGGAAATGAAAAGCAAAGGCGGACGGTTTTCATACAAAAACAGCTTAAAAAAACACAGAAGTGTAATAGAAGCTTGTGATAATCTTAGTACCAGAGAGCTATTATAACGTGTAGGTCTATGCATATACAATAGAGCAACATCTTAGTACCAGAGAGCTATAACGTGTAGGTCTATGCATATACAATAGAACAACACCTTAGTACCAGAGAGCTATAACGTGTAGGTCTATGCATATACAATAGAACAACACCTTAGTACCAGAGAGCTATAACGTGTAGGTCTATGCATATACAATAGAACAACACCTTAGTACCAGAGAGCTATAACGTGTAGGTCTATGCATATACAATAGAACAACACCTTAGTACCAGAGAGCTATAACGTGTAGGTCTATGCATATACAATAGAGCAACACCTTAGTACCAGAGAGCTATAACGTGTAGGTCTATGCATACACAATAGAGCACAACATCTTAGTACCAGAGAGCTATAACGTGTAGGTCTATGCATATACAATAGAGCAACATCTTAGTACCAGAGAGCTATAACGTGTAGGTCTATGCATATACAATAGAACAACACCTTAGTACCAGAGAGCTATAACGTGTAGGTCTATGCATATACAATAGAACAACACCTTAGTACCAGAGAGCTATAACGTGTAGGTCTATGCATATACAATAGAACAACACCTTAGTACCAGAGAGCTATAACGTGTAGGTCTATGCATATACAATAGAACAACACCTTAGTACCAGAGAGCTATAACGTATAGGTCTATGCATATACAATAGAGCAACATCTTAATACCAGAGAGCTATGACGTGTAGGTCTATGCATATACAATAGAGCAACATCTTAATACCAGAGAGCTATAACGTGTAGGTCTATGCATATACAATAGAACAACACCTTAGTACCAGAGAGCTATAACGTGTAGGTCTATGCATATACAATAGAGCCACATCTTAATACCAGAGAGCTATAACGTGTAGGTCTATGCATATAAAATAGAGCAACAAATCTTCTATTGGTTAAATCCAATAAACAAAGTAACTATTTCGCAAGATTTCTCATATAGAAATTTCACTTTATTGATCTCTAACAATATAGTAATCTCTGCAATTAATTGTCTTAATCATTTCAAGTTACAGGCAATAAACAATTTTTTTACAATTTTGATTCAATTCATTTTGTATTTTAGGTGTTTATTGTAAATTTAGCGCATCCAGTGTGTATATCAGACGTGCTGTATATACACAGTATTTTTCCTATCGCTTTAGAATCTTTTTAATGAAAAATTATCTTTGGTAATAAGACCGGGGCCTAAAAATGTCAGCTGGCTGTGGCCTGTTCCATGATGGTGGAGGTAGAATTGTGCTAGTAGTAGGAGCTGCATTAACAGGCGGCGGCGTAGCCCGTAACACAGGAGCTGCACATGGCTGCCGATTTCTTTCCATCGGCGAAGAATTTGGAGAATACTGAAAAGTCAAATTATTTGGTGGCCTTCTCCAAGGCTTTACAAACCAACAACTATTTAGCTCTTCGTCAAGCATGTCACTACTTGCTGTAGAAGAATCGTAAAACTCATATGGTTCATTAGGTACACATTGCTGTCTGGTAGTGTTACTATAGACCATATCTCTATGCGCAAATACTCCTTCATTACCCCGATCTGGAGGCGCCTCTCCCAATGGTTGTACATTGATATCTCGAATTGCAGCCATCGCTTGTTCAATATGTGTTTTGGCTAATCTCATAGTTTCACTTAAAGCGCAAGAGGTCACCTCAAAACTTTTTGCCACCATTTTTGCATTTTCAATAGCGGCTTGGAGACTGCTAGTTCGCAAGTCTGTTCCTGTATGTTTAGCCCACTTCTTCTCACATCCTTGGAGCTCACTGTTGCCAGCCTCTGCCATCTTTGCAGTAGATGATCTGAAACTTACTACCAAACCTAGCAACAAAATGAGTGCTTTCGTTTGCGCACTCAATATCATCGGTGAAAATAATATCTCTGCAGCGTCAGATTTGTTGGGAGTTACTAATGCTGCTACAGAATCTTCTCGGCCATCAATCGTAAGCATTATTTCATAGTACTGGTCTGCACCACTGTTGCATCGTCGATACTTGAGGGAAGAAAGCTGCTCATTTGTACAGGGTTGACCAAATGGAGCTTTATTGCCATTTACTTCGAACATCTGAAAACTTATCAAATCGAATGACTGCAGGTCTGAAACAACAGCTGAGAACAACAATGTATTACCATTTTCTGATGTAGCGATTAACGTTTTGTCAATTGGATTTGTGAATATCTGTAGAGTATCCCAATAGCAACCAATTGGATTTCCTACCACATTTCGATAGAGGTCAACAGTATAATTCTCTCCTCCAAAGTAGTTTTGACCACAAGGCAGAACTTTTGCTGTCTGTACTTTAGAGAAGATGCTCTCTTTGATATGGCTTTGTCCAGCAGAAGCCATGCTTTAAGTAGTAGTAAATGAACAAAAATGCGTTTTTCTGATTAAATATTTCGATACAAAACTCAAAATTTTTTGCATTTTTCATGTTACATGGTATTTTCCAAATTACTTGCGATTTTTTATCACAGTATGTATTTCTGAACGGAAAGTAAGTCAGTGTAGAAAGCCTCCTGGATTATCATCACGCAACTACCAGTTTTTATGGGCGCGCATACAATTTTTGTAACAGCCTTAAACAATTACTTACAATTTAGTTGCTTACTCGTAAATTAAACACTTCTTGTGCAAAAATTAGGGTTTGTAAGTTTTATCATAATTGCTTTGACAATACCGAGTCTTTATTTTTTTATTCCTAAATTACTGTCGATGAACATACTCGCTACGGGAGAACAATTAAAATTGAAAACAGGAAAACGTTTTTTGTCAGATGATATCAAAACTTCATGTCATTTTTCATGGTTTTCTAGAGGTTGTAGTGCACAAAAATGTAGATTTATCCTTTTCAGGTTTAAGCTAAGAGACACAAATACAAACAATATTACAGGTTGTGCTGATGCAAATGGAAAGATATGAATTGCGCATCATTGCCATTTTAACAATCTTTGCTTTTGCGAAGGCATCTGAAACTGAAAAATCAACTGATAAAACTTCAGTGCAAGATTACAGCGTACTCGACAAGGAAGAAAAAATTATATTCTGTTAAACTCTGACACATAAAGCCACTACCGACCAGAATCATTAAAGTATTTGTCTGGGGAATGTATAGAAAGTATATAGATAAACAAAAGCAACAAATATTCTGTATTAATACAGTACAAGTTCTTGAGGAACTGAGCTCTAAGTAACTATTTACTTCTTTAGGCAGTTCAATATTATATTACTCTCATCATAACACAATGTAATGAAAATCATTTAGAAACTTTCTCCAAATACAAATGATTAGTGCTCTTGGTTTTTAGTAGCCGATAACAGAGGGAGGCGCTTAGGAAAGAGATAGGAGAGAAAAGAGGGAAAGGAGGATTCAACTTGTGCAGTATTACACACACACGGTTGATGAACACAAAGAATTAACAAGCCTTTTTACAAAAAGTAAGCTAATTCAGAGGAATTTTTATACTAACAATGCCTCAGTGGGATTCGTTAATAAGGTTTGTTCTCCCTAAATGTTAGCCCTGGGACTAGGATGATAACAATTCGCAGCACGAAACCAAATATAAATCAATCCAACAACAAACAAAAATTGTGTTGTATTACAAGAGTTAAACTCTGAATATTTAGTTGAGCACAGTTGTATATAACAAATGTATATAACAGTTGTATATAACAGTTGTATATAACAGTTGTATATAACAGTTATATATAACAGTTGTATATAACAGTTGTATATAACAGTTATATACAACAGTTGTATATAACAGTTGTATATAACAGTTATATATAACAGTTGTATATAACAGTTGTATATAACAGTTGTATAAAACAGTTGTATAAAACAGTTGTATATAACAGTTGTATATAACAGTTGTATATAACAGTTATATATAACAGTTGTATATAACAGTTGTATATAACAGTTATATACAACAGTTGTATATAACAGTTGTATATAACAGTTGTATATAACAGTTGTATATAACAGTTGTATATAACAGTTGTATAAAACAGTTGTATAAAACAGTTGTATATAACAGTTGTGTCCAACAGTTGTATACAACAGTCGTATACAACAGTCGTATATAACAGTTGTATATAACAGTTGTATATAACAGTTGTATATAACAGTTGTATATAACAGTTGTATATAACAGTTGTATATAACAGTTGTATATAACAGTTGTATATAACAGTTGTATATAACAGTTGTATATAACAGTTGTATATAACAGTTGTATATAACAGTTGTATACAACAGTTGTATATAACAGTTGTATGTAACAGTCGTATAAAGCAGTCGTATATAACAGTTGTATATAACAATTGTATATAACAATTGTATATAACAGTTGTATATAACAGCTGTATATAACAGTTGTATACAACAGTTGTATATAACAGTTGTATAAAACAGCTGTATATAACAGTTGTATACAACAGTTGTATATAACAGTTGCATAAAACAGCTGTATATAACAGTTGTATATAACAATTGTATATAACAGTTGTATATAACAGTTGTATATAACAGTTGTATGTAACAGTCGTATAAAGCAGTCGTATATAACAGTTGTATATAACAGTTGTATATAACAATTGTATATAACAATTGTATATAACAGTTGTATATAACAGCTGTATATAACAGTTGTATACAACAGTTGTATATAACAGTTGTATAAAACAGCTGTATATAACAGTTGTATACAACAGTTGTATATAACAGTTGCATAAAACAGCTGTATATAACAGTTGTATATAACAGTTGTATAGAACAGTTGTATATAACAGTTGTATATAACAGTTGTATACAACAGTTGTATATAACAGTTGTATATAACAATTGTATATAACAAATGTATATAACAGTAGTATATAACGGCTGTATATAACAGTTGTATACAACAGTTGTATATAACAGTTGTATATAACAGTTGTATATAACAGTTGTATATAACAATTGTATCTAACAATTGTATATAACAATTGTATATAACAGTTGTATATAACCGTTGTATACAACAGTTGTATATAACAGTTGTATATAACAGTTGTATACAACAGTTGTATACAACAGTTGTATAAACAGTTGTATATAACAGTTGTATATAACAATTGTATATAACAATTGTATATAACAATTGTATATAACAGTTGTATATAACGGCTGTATATAACAGTTGTATACAACAGTTGTATATAACAGTTGTATATAACAGTTGTATATAACAGTTGTATATAACAATTGTATCTAACAATTGTATATAACAATTGTATATAACAGTTGTATATAACCGTTGTATACAACAGTTGTATATAACAGTTGTATATAACAGTTGTATACAACAGTTGTATAAACAGTTGTATATAACAGTTGTATACAACAGTTATATATAACAGTTGTATATAACAATTGTATGTAACAATTGTATATAACAATCGTATATAACAGTTGTATATAACAGTTGTATACAACAGTTGTATATAACAGTTGTATACAACAGTTGTATATAACAGTTGTATATAACAGTTGTGTACAACAGTTGTATATAACAGTTGTATATAACAGTTGTATACAACAGTTGTATATAACAGTTGTATACAACAGTTATATATAAACATAAAACACATCTGTATGTGTGCTTATACAAGGCAATGCATGTCTATTCTTCTATGCCGAGGGAGTAAAATGTGCTGTATGAACAGCCTGTTAAACCGCTTAATTGTATAATCAGAGATCAAATTTGTCATTTGCTCTTAAACCAAAGAAGTTAGTGTTTCGATTTTTGGTTTTGTTAGTAAAAGAAGAGACAACTTAAAAAAAAGCCACACATTACTTATTGTAGATGGTTGGAGTTTTAGACAAGTAATAGTGTTTTATGATATAAATTAAATTTTTGCTCCGGTATCAATAGATTGTATCACTCCATTTTTCATATTTTTTGTCTTTGCAAGTTTTTTTGTGTCTGCAGCAGTTAATATAATACAGCTAGTTAGTAAGTTTCAACACAAAGCTCATTAAAACAGGTGACAGCACGCTGTCTTACTGCATGTCCTTTTAAATTGAACTTGGGAAAGGGAAAAGAAGGAGAGGGGAAGCAGAGGGAGAAGAAGGAGAGGGGGAAGAAGGAGGGGGGGAAGAAGGAGAGGGGGAAGAAGGAGAGGGGGAAGGGGAGGGGGAGAAGAAGAGGGAGAAGAAGAGGGGGAAGAAGGAGACGGGAAGAAGAGGGAGAAGAAGGGAAGGGGGAAGAAGGGGAGGGGGAAGAAGGAGAGGGGGAAGAAGGAGAGGAGGAAGAAGAGGGAGAAGAAGGGGAGGGGAAGAAGGGGAGGAGGAAGAAGGGGAGGGGGAAGAAGGAGAGGGGAAGACGGAGAGGGGGGAAGAAAGAGAGGGGAAGAAAAGGGAGATGAAGGGGCCGGGAGAAGTAGAAGAAGGAGAGGGGGAAGAAGGAGAGGGGGAAGAAAGAGAGGGAAAAAAAAGGGAGATGAAGGGGCCGGGAGAAGGAGAAAAAGGAGAGGGGGAAGAAGGAGAAGTAGAGGGAGAAGAAGGGGAGGGGGAAGAAGGAGAGGGGGAAGAAGGAGAGGAGGAAGAAGGAGAGGGGGAAGAAAGGGAGGGTTGAGAAGTGGTAAGTGTCGGAGAAGGAGAGAGGGGCACAGTGAGTTAGGGGTAGAATGGGGCGGATGTAGAGCGAGGCAGGCAAGGGAAGCAAAAGTAGAGGGGTGGGAAGGGAGGAGGGGAATAGTTTGGGTATATGTGAAAATGATCGGTGATACTTCTAGTTATACAGATTAGAGATGCTCTGATTTACAAATTTTTCACCGATTCAATCCCCACTATACCGATTTTGTCATTGAACCGATCCGAGTTCACTTCAAACCGGTTTGATTTACAAAGAAGATTGAAGGAAATTTTATAACAATCATTTTATCGTTTTCTAGGATTACAAGCTAATTACATGACAGACTACGCTTTTCTTCATCATAATAGGAGTTGAGAGAGCAACCTAGCCACATTGGTACCAACTGGCATTGCTATTATATGAGGCCATTGCAGTAACAACCCTGGTAGTTGAAGCTAACTTGCTTGATCTTCATTATTGGTGAAAAGATCTGTAAATCACAATGCAACCAACTGATTCCAATTTTTTGCCGACTCGGTGACTAATTGATAAAATCTGCCGATTTCGATTGAGTGAATCTGAATCGAAGTAGCTCCAATATAGATATACTAACTAGCTGTTGCATGAAAAAATTGTGTCATCAATGGTCTAACAATTTATTTCGCATAGTGATATAAAAAAGGATGTCTACACCAGTGTAGTCTTTGAAGAGAGTCATTTTGTTTGCTTCCACTTTTTAATTTTTTCAGACATTGTCATCAAATGTTGGTGAATCATTAACACTTAACCTAGCCGTCAGATATGGATTTTGGGAAGCTCTTCGTCTTTCCAGCACTGGTATTGGTATAAATGGCGACTCTGCTGTCTTCCTTAAAAGAGATTGTCTGATCTCATCAGTTGTGCGAACCATAACCACCGCTGGGTCATCGAAAATATTTTTGGAAAGCGGTGAAGATCTTGTAGATAGATATTGCGAGCACTGATTATTTTCATTCCGGTGACGCACTCTGAATGCTGACGGAGGATCAAGCTTGATCTTTTGCTCTTTAGGCATCTCAATTTTCTGATTGAGTGATTTTTCATCTTTAAATAGTAGCTGATAAATATTAGCAGCAACTTTGACCTCTTCTGATGCCAATGTTACAGCCTCAGCACTCAGTTGTGCTTTTTGAGCTGCGATCTTAAAAGTTTCAGTAGCTTCTTCAAATGAACGAATGGCAGCAACTAAAGTGTCTTTGGCAGCAGTCAATTTTTGAGATATGAGTGAATTGTTCTCTCGTGTTTGATTCATATCCTCATTGTTTGTACCATTTGAGGCTGTGAAACAAAAATTATTAGTTTTTAGGTCTTGCCCAATGTATCTTTCTTTTCTATTTCTTTTTTGATTCATCTCTAAAGTTGTGTTTTTCTATTATTCAACATATTTCTAATGTTGTATTTAATAAATGTTTAAATATGTGAAAAATTTCAAAAAATATTTTATCCAATGGATTGATTAGCTTTTCTCCTTTCTCTCAGATAATAAAGAATTTCAGTAAAATAATCAATTGAACTAAATATACCAAAGAAACGCAATTTAGTGCATTACAGATCAAAATTATGAAAAACCTACCTTGAACACCATGTGCAGCCATTTTAAATTTTGGGCATGCAATTGACAAAAATAGCTGCTTTTAAGCTTTAATTGATAAAAGCTTGATTGATGCAATAAATAAAGCTTAAAAAAGTTAACGTATGAGAGTAAAAAGCCTGCCTAATTTAATTTTCAGATTGAGTCAAAAGCACAAAATACCTACTCAAATAACTGATTATTGATTGACTAGCATTTCACTATTGTATCAGAATAAACAAGCAAATATAAACAAACCTACTGTTTTCAAGCGAAAGAAATCTTCTGGGTGTGTTAAAAACATTTACAAGTTGTTATGCGGTTAACCAAAAATGAATATCAGACCTGGTGTTTTTTTTTAAATGTTTTGAAACTATTGCTATTCTTAAAAGTATAACCTGTAATTTTTTCTCCAGATGCCCTGTTGTAGCACTTGAAAGTGTCAAGGGCACATCTAAGGTATCTTGAATGATGAGAAAGAGCAGGGAGCAGGGAGTGCATTGACTCTGGTTAAGGGTGCTAAACTCCATTACTACACATTATATTGGAAACAGAATTGATTCCATACCTCTTTCAGGATCTGAAAGAGGTTTACCAGACTCAAAAATCAAGGAATATAAGTTAAAAACTGATTGTGTCATCTTACAGCGCCAACTAATTTTCTTGTTGGTTACATAATTGTTTCAGGCGTCTACAGTTACCACAATAAAATAAAATAAATGAAACAAACAAAAAAATTTTGAAAGGTCTGAATTTTTTTGCAACTACCTCTAACCTAGGCAGAGCCAAACTCACTAATAATTCTTCGTACATTGAATCCAAGGCTCTGCTGATCTTGTTTCTCATCACCAGGATAGCTCTGATCTTACTTCTTCAGTTTACCTGGTGGGGGCTCCAATCTAGGAGAACCACTTGTGGTCTAAGCAACTCATGACTTGTCCTTCTGCTTCTTGGGACGCCAATTAATAAAACATTTGCTCTACAGACCCCTACCTTTGAGGTAGAACCAAACCAATTTTAGATAAACCTGCTCTCGATAATGCGTGGTCAAGGACCTGAAATTTTAAAAAATTCTTTGTTAGTAAGTTTTCGGTTGATACCTTTTCCGCAGCAGTGCAAGCTGCTTTATGCTCAAGTGTTGCTACTTGGAATTGGTAGAGGGATATAATTTCCAAAAAAAAAACTTGCATTGACAGCAGGCTGGTCACTTCCTGCGTATTATGATTGCTAGTAATTGTATCAGAAAAATGAATTTCCATAAAGCTACAACCAAACCTTTAAACATTTAGTTTGGCTAATGGTAGTATTGCTCATCCAGAGTATACAGAGAGTGGAGAAAGTTTAACACGAAATGTTAAAAAAAATAAATATATAAATGTACGTTTTCTATGTTGACGGAAAATTGGAACCACACTGGCTAGCATCTGACAAAGAGTTGCTAACTGTAAAATGCAAACCAACAGTTTAAGTTGATTTCCAATGCATTTCAATACCTCTTTTGTAAAAAAGTACAAGTCACCTTAAGAATTCATGAGTGAATAGTTTGATTGAAGGGCATTTGTCTTTCTCTACTTGCAAGCGTTCATAAGATGGCATGGGTACGCACACACTAGCATATGTGTGCGGGGGCTGTGACCCACCCTATGCTTGCATTTAAAACATATGAATGCAGCTGCGGTCAAGGACAGCATAGACTTGAGTCATAGAAACTAATTTAATGCGGGCTGTAGGCACACCCATGCGTTCTTGAAAGATGCAATAGCCAGTCACTGAAGTGTGTCTGCGACCGCGGTGACTTCATGTCCTAGTGTTGTTTTTCAATGGGTCATATGAAGAAAGCTAACATCCTCTACAACGATAAGAAACTTCTATCAAAAGATTGCTTTTAACCCACTCCTGACATTTCAAACCTTTTTGCAAACTAAACCCTGATTTGATAGCCAGCTGTAGCAGATAAAAAACTGAGCCTGTTTTATTCACTAAAAGACGCGGTCAATAAAACAAAAGTTCACAAATTCAGATTCAAGCTTCCAATGAAAACCTTTCGTCATCACCAATCTTTCATTCTGAGCTTTACATTCACAGAATCATCGAACCTAATGACCAAGAACAATCGGCACTCCATCTGATCCTTTTTTGGCATCTTTCTCCGGTGGAGGGGAACTCTTAGCTTTTGGTACCGTTTTAAAATGTAGGATATGTACTTTTAAAGCCATCATGAGAATAATGGATACGGTGAGTGAGTTGACCTCCTTTGAACCAAAAGACAGAGTGAGGTGAGGTTCAGATTGGGAACTTGGTCTGACAGTAGCAGCGGTAATCTCATCCCCTTGACCATCGACGTAAACTATTTGGTAGAACTTGGTCTTTGCGTCCTGTTTGATTTCAAGAATGCATTTAGGGTCTCCCTTTTGAAATCGGTAATAGGTTTTTACTCCCTCGGAGATTTCGGCCTCTGGTACGGAGTGGTCATGTAATTGTAACCCTATTATATTGAGATCTCCGATGTCGACAGCTCGAGCAATAAAAACCTCCTTACCATCCTTGAGTGTAGCTTTCATTGTACCAGATGCATTGGTAGTTGCTACGGTGAGTGTGTTAAATACAGTTTTGGCCTTATAAGCACTGCCGTCCTTGAAGAGATCAATTGCGTAGGTGTGTCCCTTTGCCTCATCTTGTGCCGTGCATTGAACTTTTCCCTCAGTGAACTTGAGAAGGACATCATCAACTGGGCTGGGTGCCATTTTCTTTCTTCTTTGAACCGTTGAACAATGTTGTAGGATATTTATTTTCGCTGCCAAAGCTGAGATGAGTCCTTAGAAGGAAGTGGAACACAAATTGTGATGACATCACTTTTAGTTGGGTATGAATAACTTAGGTGGTTAAGAGCCAGCCAGTTAATGATTGAACTACATGCCCATGTTTAGCCACTATATTGTGGTGAATCTTAATAAACTGGTGCAGAAACTACCCCCTTACACCCCATATGTTCCCTAACAACCCCCCCCCCACACCCCATCCTGATCCCTTCCCTCTACATCCTCACATACAGTCCCCTTCCTTGAGAAAATTGGCCCTTCTCTATTCTAGAGTGAATCAAGACTGGACACGACAAAATGACATCTTGGAATTTTCCTGAAGAAATGTGATTACCTTTCAACCCTTCTCTATACCTGTGCTCCACAGCGGTTTAGGAACCCCACTTTAAAGCATGCCAGCACTGAACACTTTTTTGTTGAGTTTCTGGATATTCAAGTCTTAAGCAGCAGATTGGTGTATGAAATAACCCTCTAGGCCTACTCAGTCCAAAAATGAAACAATTTTATTTTTATTGATTATTTGCAATAAATGAATAAAATATTTATGATTATCACTTGTTACATTGAACAGCTAAATATATCTTCTTTGTTTTTGTAACATCTGCTGATTATCTGAAAGTATAAAAGCTCAAACACAATTCCTGTGTCCGTAGCAAAACCACCAGAAGGAATTTCTATAAAGTATGAGCAGCCATAAACAAGTAACAATAATATATTAAAATAATTGAGAAGCAAAAACTTATTAAACATTTATTTGAATTAAGCTGTAGTGAGAGTTGATTATTTTTAGATGGCGTTAACAGATATTTAGTTTATTACAAGAATAAGTCATTCGCCATGTAACACTCCGTTGGTCCGACAGTGAGCTTGTGTCCTATTATTTATGCAACTACTTGACCAAAAAATTGGGGGTTTGGGTAGTGCACCTGGTTTGGGAGATGAAATACGCGGGATACCTCTAACTGGATCACGTAGGGGTCGTGAAAAGTTTTCAGCTCTTGGTACAGTTTTAAAATATAACAGGTGTATTTTTAAGGCCATCAATAGAATTATGGAAATAGTTAGTAGATTGACTTTTTTAGAGCCTAATGATAACGTCAGGTGAGGCTCGAAATAAACTCCTGGTTTGACGGTAGCGGCAGTCATTTCATCTCCTTGCGCATCAATGAAAATTATTTGGTAGGAACCGACTCTTGCATCTTTTTTGTATTCAAGAGTACATATTGGCCCGTTTCTTTCATACTCGTAACAGGCTTTTTTATCGGCAATTTCCGCTTCAAAAACTTTTCTGTTGTGTAACTGCAGCCTTACGATATTAAGTTTATTAAAGTTAAAAGATTTAGCCAGAAAAAGTTTGGTATCATTCTTGATTGTAGCCTGCAATGTACCAGCATGGCAGCTAGTTGTTACGGCGAGGGTGTTGAAAGAATTATTAAAGCAATAATCTTGATCATTTCGGAAGAGATCAATGGCATAGGTGTGTCCGTTTATTTCATCTTGTTGAAAGCATCTTATGTAACCATGAGTGAAGCTCAGAATTGTGTCTTTTGGTGGTGAACGCCCAGCGTAGGCAGACATTTTCTTGTTTCTTTGTGACTTTAAATCATTTTTACATTATTTCTTCTTTTGGAGGCAAAATCTTGAAATTATGTTTTTGAAGGACTTGGCCAGTAAATAATGATGACATCACCGTTGGCGATGTGTTTGAAACAGCCTAGAAAATAAGTAAAATTGTTCTATCATTAGTCAATAGATAAACTGATAACTTTAAATATTAAAAGTACCCAATAGAAAAAGATTGCATTTCAGCTTAGTGCTGCAATTCAAACTTAATCTATAGAGTTGTAACTTCCTGTTTTATCTAACTTGATTCTTTTGGCAAATAAGTCTCAAAACACAAAACGAACAAGACCACGAGCATGTGATGGCAAACTGTAGTGTATCATGCCGGTAGGGCTCCCACTACCGTCCACTAACGAGCAGTCGTACCCAGTGCACAGCTCATGAAACAGCAAAACAACATCTCTCTCCTAGAGGTAACGCAGGGTTTGTCAGACCTGCAGGATGCAACAGAGAAGTTGCTCACAACTAATGGGCCCACGACTCAGAAAAGCTAGGTAGAGTTTAGGTAATAAACACATTTATTGTCCACATATCCTTGCTCTAGGGAGGTACCAGCAGTAGCATTAAATGACAAAGTACACAATGAACCAGCATTTTATCGGTTGGTGGCGGGAAGTGCATTACATCATCATACATCATCATATGTTCAACCAATTAAACATGACAGGAAGTAAAACAACCAATAGACAACAATGCATACAATGGTGCACAATAATAAAGAGACAAATGA
Source organism: Cryptosula pallasiana (assembly GCA_945261195.1). NCBI lineage: Eukaryota > Metazoa > Bryozoa > Gymnolaemata > Cheilostomatida > Cryptosulidae > Cryptosula > Cryptosula pallasiana. The sequence continues at coordinate 38,018,211 of OX183134.1, read as the reverse complement.
CAAAAAATAAGACTATAAATACGGTTCTCAGGCTTTGGCATCCTCAGGTTCATGATAGGTGTGTGTGTGTTTATATAGACGCAGGTGATATATAGAAGCAGATAGTTCCAGGATCAGCCCTCCAGAAGTGACTTTGGCTGCTTTCGGAACTCCAGCTACACAGTCATCTTGTTACCGGCCGAGTATGTCACTGCAGGGCCAGTAAAGGTCCCTCCTGGGTCGGTAAAGGTCACTGCAGGGCCGGTATAGTGTCTGCAGGGTCGGTGGTATCTTCTCCTTCTTCTGAAGTGCTGGTGTTTCCCACCAGCACTTTGGGAGGTCTCTCTGACTGGTTACCACAGTCAGAGTCACCTCTGGAGTAACATAAGTGCACAGGGAGTGTGTGTTGCTAAAACCCACCACAAAACTAATATCAAATATATAAAAAAAACACATATAGGTAGATCTTTTGACAAAAATATGTTGAAATATTTTGATGAGTTAAATATTTTTTAAACGAAGTAAAAAAACTAACATTAGTTGATTATCTGAACTTTGATGAAAACTCTAAAAAAAAGTTTGCCATTTGCTGTAAAATACATCTTATCAACTTTACTTGCACATATGGATGTACAAGTCATGGTATCCAATATAGATGTATGTGAAACAACCAGTCTTATCACATGAAAAATACATCTGTGTGGTCTAAGTCAAGTTTTAGTACTTATAACTACACTTGAACAGTTTAAAAAGCCAAAAAAGTTAAGCTTTTGATTGCTGTCTACCAGCTCCTTAGTTCTCAAAGCAAGTTTTGTGGGGTGCAATATGGTAGGGTGGAGAACGAAGACCAAATCAATCACTGAACAGATAGATATAAGCAATTGTAGGTATCAAGCCTTTCCAGTGAATTATTTTTCAAGTAACTTAATTAGACCTGACACAGGGGTAAATAAAAACTTCACACACAACACTAAAACAAAACAAAGCCAACCATTTAAAACTTTTCAACTTCCTGTATCAATGTGTGTGATAAATAATGTATATATTCTGTTAGCAACTCAGGCCTCAATTGTTTAAAAAAATATAGTTGATTGTTTGAACTGTGCCTCGAGGGCAACCCTAAATACCAGTCACATAAGCTTGGAGCTCGTGTGAGCAGCACCCTATACCCATGCAGGCCGTTACACCGGCCACTCTTCCGAAAAAGCAGAGGGGGATCTTTTACTAGCATGACTCCATAGTTATTACGGAGAGTGCAATCAAACTAGAGACCACATTATTTTTATACCCGTATCCGACCATGTAGAGCATATAAAAAGCCAAATATCTCGCTCACAGATAACCGTGATAAGCACTTTAAGCACTAGACCACGCGTGCCTACTTTGAGATGTCATCTACTGACTCTATCAGCATAAAGTTTTACTTTTCATTGTGAAGCGAGTAGCACTTTTGCCTATCGTGTTCCAAGTTAATTTTTACATGTAAAATACAAACATTAAACTTCATTGATGTTTTTTCTTCATTATAAACAATAAGTTTTTTCGTGTAAACAACACATTAATCATTTTTTCTTGCTTAAAAAGCTATATGACACTGTGGAATCAATCGCAACTTAGCTCAGACTGTCATCACTTCCTATATAACAATATGGTCAGAAAATTTTAATATATAATAAATAAAGAAACAGCTCAATTTATTTTTGATAGACAACTTAAATCTGGCATAATTTTGCAGGTTTTGTCTTCATTGATGTGCTCAAAAGTGTTTTATAGTGCCATAACTTTGTTTTTGTGCTTAGATTATTGGGAAAGAGCAAACCGAACACTTCCCTGCACTCTAAATACCCCTTTTCTTGTTTCTTTGGACTCAGTAGTGGTCCGGGCGCAACTATAAATAAACAATGTTAAGCACGCAGACCGGCCTAGACTAGCCCACTAACTAGTGGGCCTCACTAAAGAGAGCAGACCTACCTAGACCAGCTCACTGACTAGTGGGCCTCACTAAAGAGAGCAGATCTACCTAGACAAGCCCACTGACTAGTGGGCCTCACTAAAGAGAGCAGACCTACCCAGACAAGCCCACTAACTAGTGGGCCTCACTAAAGAGAGCAGACCTACCTAGACCAGCTCACTAACTAGTGGGCCTCACTAAAGAGAGGTAGACTGACAGTCAGATGCTGCCAACAGTCAGCAAACCTATAAAGGATGCCCAGTGACAATCCTCACCTCGAATGAAATCAAAAGCATAAAAAAGTAACGGATGTGAAAGCAGGTGTAGCTTTGACTGTGGCTTATTTATCAGTTTTGTAGTAAATGTCCATAAAACTAAAAAAAAACGTTAACATTGAGGTTTTTTTACACAAATTATGTGAGAGAATTATTCTTATTTGTAAAATTTATATATTTAAAAGATCAAGCTGATTCTATGCGCTGTATATGAATCTGATTGGAGACTTTATTCAATTCGTACCATTTCTAGTTGATCCATCTGATGGTAGAAATGCGATTTTTGTTTCAGACACATACACTAGTTTCGTGATCCATCAAATTTATAAAGAAAGAAGGGACACAACAAACAAATTGAAAGCCAGAGATGTTCTGCCCGGCAAAGGAGACAGCGAATAGAATACAATTTTTGAAGATGACATATAATACTCCTAGTGACATATAATACTCCTAGTGACATATAATACTCCTAGTGACACATAATACTCCTAGTGACATATAATACTCCTAGTGACATATAATACTCCTAGTGACATATAATACTCCTAATGACATATAATACTCCTAGTGACACATAATACTCCTAGTGACATATAATACTCCTAGTAACATATAATACTCCCAGTGACATATAATACTAATCCTAGTGACATATAATACTCCTAGTGACATATAATACTCCTAGTGACATATAATACTCCTAGTGACATATAATACTCCTAGTGACATATAATACTCCTAGTGACATATCATACTCCTAGTGACATATAATACTCTTAGTGACATATAATACTCCTAGTGACATATAATACTCCTAGTGACATATAATACTCCTAGTGGCATATCATACTCCTAGTGGCATATCATACTCCTAGTGACATATAATACTCTTAGTAACATATAATACTCCCAGTGACATATAATACTAATCCTAGTGACATATAATACTCCTAGTGACATATAATACTCCTAGTGACATATAATACTCCTAGTGACATATAATACTCCTAGTGACATATAATACTCCTAGTGACATATCATACTCCTAGTGACATATAATACTCTTAGTGACATATAATACTCCTAGTGACATATAATACTCCTAGTGACATATAATACTCCTAGTGGCATATCATACTCCTAGTGACATATAATACTCTTAGTGACATATAATGCTCATAGTGACATATAATACTCCTAGTGACATATAATACTCCTAGTGACATATAATGCTCATAGTGACATATAATACTCCTAGTGACATATAATACTCCTAGTGACATATAATACTCTTAGTGACATATAATACTCCTAGTGACATATAATACTCCTAGTGACATATAATACTCTTAGTGACATATAATGCTCATAGTGACATATAATACTCCTAGTGACATATAATACTCCTAGTGACATATAATGCTCATAGTGACATATAATACTCCTAGTGACATATAATACTCCTAGTGACATATAATACTCTTAGTGACATATAATACTCCTAGTGACATATAATACTCCTAGTGACATATAATACTCTTAGTGACATATAATGCTCATAGTGACATATAATACTCCTAGTGACATATAATACTCCTAGTGACATATAATACTCTTAGTGACATATAATGCTCATAGTGACATATAATACTCCTAGTGACATATAATACTCTTAGTGACATATAATACTCCTAGTGACATATAATACTCTTAGTGACATATAATGCTCATAGTGACATATAATACTCCTAGTGACATATAATACTCCTAGTGACATATAATACTCATAGTGACATATAATACTCCTAGTGACATATAATACTCCTAGTGACATATAATACTCCTAGTGACATATCATACTCCTAGTGACATATAATACTCTTAGTGACATATCATACTCCTAGTGACATATAATACTCTTAGTGACATATAATGCTCATAGTGACATATAATACTCCTAGTGACATATAATACTCCTAGTGACATATAATACTCCTAGTGACATATAATACTCCTAGTGACATATAATACTCCTAGTGACATATCATACTCCTAGTGACATATAATACTCCTAGTGACATATAATACTCCTAGTGACATATAATACTCCTAGTGACATATAATACTCCTAGTGACATATCATACTCCTAGTGACATATAATACTCCTAGTGACATATCATACTCCTAGTGACATATAATACTCCTAGTGACATATAATACTCCTAGTGACATATAATGGTAATAGTGACATATGAGCCATTATTTAATCTTCCTTCAATAAGCAATGGTTTTCTTCCCTTATCCGTAATAGAATTGTTGTAAGGGAAACTTTCAGAAATAATACATTAAAAAAGTTCGCACTTTGGAAACTTTTTGAATTTAACAGCTTTTCTAACTTGAAAAAAAAAACAAGTGCTCTTATTTTTTGTAGGAAAGTAAAAAAACTGTCCATCTAGCTGGTACTTCCAACAAATCAGCAGGAGAAACTTCAAGTTTTGCACTCATGAAACATGAATATCAATACTTAATGATGCTATAGACTAAGATATCAGACTCCTTTACATTTGTTGATTGACGCCATAAGGCTTCCAGGCTGCACACACTTCAGGGCTGTGAATTGTCTAGGGATTGTGTAACATATTGTTTACAACTAAGCAAAGCTTAGCCATATGAGCTGGTTGATGAGGAACAAGAAGCAATAATTATTATTTTACTTAAAACAAATAATATTGTTATAAATTAACAATGTTCATCACAAACACATTGCAGGCGGGGCCTAGAAACTGGGATCAAACGTGATGTTAAGTTTGCATCTTGGTGTATAGTACTGTTGATAAGCCGATAACTTATTCATCGATTGAATGAAAGTTCCTTCACTAATAAAAACAGAAAATGAGAGAAATTTTGAAATTGTTATATTTGCCAGTTGTTGTAAACCAATAAACAGCTAATAGTTAGCAAAAGCGAGCACAAAGGTGTTATACAGTTGTGAGCATCAATCGGTAAGATTTCATGTTAGCGCAGCCAGTTTGTCTAATGACCAAGCACAATCGGTATTCCATCTGATCCTTTTTTGGCATCTTTCTCCGGTGGAGGGGAGCTCTTAGCTTTTGGTACCGTTTTGAAATGTAGGATATGTACTTTTAAAGCCATCATGAGAATAATGGATACGGTGAGTGAGTTGACCTCCTTTGAACCAAAAGACAGAGTGAGGTGAGGTTCAGATTGGGAACTTGGTCTGACAGTAGCAGCGGTAATCTCATCCCCTTGACCATCGACGTAAACTATTTGGTAGAACTTGGTCTTCGCATCCTGTTTGATTTCAAGAATGCATTTAGGGTCTCCCTTTTGAAATCGATAATAGGTTTTTACTCCTTCGGAGATTTCTGCCTCTGGTACGGAGTGGTCATGTAGTTGTAACCCTATTATATTGAGATCTCCGATGTCGACAGCTCGAGCAATAAAAACTTCTTTACCGTCCTTGAGTGTAGCTTTCATGGTACCAGATGCATTGGTAGTTGCTACGGTGAGTGTGTTAAATACAGTTTTGGCCTTATAAGCACTGCCGTCCTTGAAGAGATCAATTGCGTAGGTGTGTCCCTTTGCCTCATCTTGTGCCGTGCATTGAACTTTTCCCTCAGTGAACTTGAGAAGGACATCATCAACTGGGCTGGGTGCCATTTTCTTACTTCCTTGTGAAGTTAAATGTTTTAGAATAACTATTTTTGCGCCCGACTGAAATGGTTGTTCAGAACGATGTGAGGCAGAAGTGGTGATGACATCACTCTTTGTTGGGTGTTAATATTTTACATTGTTGTAGAGTAGTTAGTAGATGATTGAACTACTAGCAAAAAGTGACCTGAGTTGAAGTTCAGTGACTTATAAGAAACTTATTTCCTCTCTGCCAAAATATTATTGATGCGAAGTTTAAAACAATGAAAAAAAACTAGTGTTTTTATCTCCAATTTTACTAACCGCTGGTCAAAAGTCAATGCAGTTGACTTTAAACATTCATTTAGCGAACTTTCCAAAATAATTCTGGTAATAGCCTGAGAAAAACTTGCTGAAAATTTGTTACAGGATGTTTCTTGCGCCCCCTCCCCCCTCTCCTCGTATCCCGATGGAACTCTTCACACCCAGCCTCAACCACTATATTCCGCTTCTTTCCAAATGTGCCACTCCATTCTTTCTTCGTTTCTCGTAGTAAAAAACAAAAAATACTTGGGATGATTAGAAACAACACCCAAAGTCTTAACACCAAATCTATTTATCTGCCTCACCCCATTCTTAGATGGGAAAACTGTTTAATAGTAGGGGTGTAATCACATGATAAGTGGCCCAAATACTCAAATCTATAATCCGTGAGAAGCCCTCAGAAACTTACACAAAGTGTTTCCAAAACCCACCAGGGTCAACTCCGAACTGAGAGGTGCTCAATCTTCAGTTCATATAACTTGATGGCACTAGTATGATAATTAATCTAGTGTAGTAATAGGTATTCATTAGCCAATACAACGCGTAGGAAATGGAACGTTAGTTTAGAACATCATATGGGTTCTGAGCTGGTAAGAGTACAGAAGCAAAAATTTTCTAGTAATTCTGAAGAGCAAATGAATCAAACAACTTACCTATTTCTTCTGAACAAACTAAAACCAAATTTACAACAGAGTTATCTCCTGTAGAAAAGACAACTCTGCTAAAATAGTCTTTACTGAACCAAATATAACTTATAACTGTTTCCAATATAAATATTTTTCCTACAACAAAAGGTTTGGAAACAGCATTTTGTGATGAGTTCTTTTAATTTTTTAAAAGGTTTTTTGATAAATAATGCTATTTCTTACAATCAAACTAAATCAACATTCTGCATATATATTGCGTTACAACCGTTTTCGAACTGTTTAAAGCCAAAGGACTTATGAAAAATACCATGGCAGTCCGTATTCAATAAATTATTGTAGATTACACACTACAAATAAAAATAACAACAACATCGTCATAAGCATATATAGTTTGTAAGGTGACCTTTTTAATTTTGTATATTTTTCACAATGGTTGCTGTTTAATAGTGTTTTTGAGGGTATAAAACTGGTTTATGAAACTGCACCAATTAGACTTGCTAGTTATAATTGGTTGAGAAATTTAAAAAACATCAAAATTAAGCCTTCGTGAATGCTTTAAATGCACTTTTTCAAAAACAAAATAGATCCAGGTCACGACGGGTTTCGAACCCGTGACCTTCTGCGTGTTAAGCAGACGTGATAACCACTACACCACACGACCTCTACATGTCACCACAAGGCATTCGCTTGTATGAATGTAATGTAATTTCACTGTACTCAGTACCCGCCGTGCATCATTGTCTTTAATATTAAACAACACATTGATCAATAAGTTTGATTGATTGGGAACTGAAAGATGGTTGTGGGTGTAGGTAAAATGATGAGAGAGCACTTTGCATGCCTAATGTTTTCTGCGTTTATTTACCATCACCAATATCACTTTGTTGATATTTGCCATAAAAGTGAAGCTACAAACACCATGGTTTTATGAAAGTACACCTGGAAACCAGGAGAACTTTTTCCTTAGACTCCATGACAGAGATCTGCTCCTATATTACTACTACCATGGTTTTATTAAAGAAAAGCATTAAAATATGGCAGTGATGGTCAGCAGTTTGTCGAGATCAGCTGTACCAATCACTCCTCCGGCAGTCAACAAAAAGCATGATGCCGGATTATAACACACTAATTGGTGCATCAGAATAAAACTATGAGAACAAATGTCAAAACAAGTTGAATAGTGAGTAGTGTATACGTTTTTCATATCTATTTTTTCTATTTTATAAACACGAATTAAAGTCTTGCTTTGATGAATACAAGAAAAAAAACAATGGTATCGTGGGGTGAACATCGGAGTAATGGGTTGACCCAAGTTAATGAAGGCAGCTTTCGGAATGTCACAACTCTGGTAGCAGTTTGCGGTATCGCAGGAGAACCTATGGCTCAGCCGGTGTCTCCCAGAAGGCAGTAGTGCTGTCGTGACTGTAAAATGGGAGTTGAAAGAGCTCTCATGGTTATAGACTTCTGTTAGGTAGAGTCTGAAGGATGAGGGTTCCAGCATTGGACGTGTACCCTGTCAGTAGCAGTGTAATCATATTCGTGGAGAGTAGGCAGCACACAAGTGAATACGCTCTTGTAACTATAACAAAAAAACGGTACCAGCAGCCAGGCTCGGTGCTTGCCGAAACCCGGGATCAAACCAGGGACCTTTAAATCTTCAGTCTAACGCTCTCCCAACTGAGCTATTTCGGCTGGTAGTTTGCAATGGCATATCAACAAAATCAATAAAAACCTTTTCACCTGAAAGTGCTTGAAAGAATGATCAATAGCTTTTGTACATCAATAAAAAATGTTTTATTTTTATGAAAAAAAATCAATTTATATGACATTTAGAAACTGGCTTGTGGCCTTCAAACAATATAAATAAATGCTTATTGAGTACTCTTTTATCCAGTTAATATTTTTCAGCTGACCCTTGACTTCAAAGCAAAATTGTTATTTTATGGCTTGAACTTGCAGACGTTCTGAATATTTTTATTGCACATTTTTCGGAGAACGTAAGATTAAATGGTCACTTGGAGCTCGATATTTGACTTATAAATTATAACAAATACTTGATTATTCCCCTCTCGTACCTGTGGTATCTGAAGCCCCCCTGAAGCCCTATAATCAGTTGTAACTATCAAAGGTGCATCACCGAGATTGAAGCCAAGCCTCGAAGATCGACAGCTATTATGTCTGGTATAGTTGGACCCTTACTGTCTATGTACAGCGTGCCATCCATACCGTCCAGCATAGATTATACAAATAACAGACTAATAGGTCGGAGTAGAACAATCTAGATTGCCTGCGCAATAAGGCCGTTATCTTTGGATAAGGCACGCAAACGAAAATTTTATCGCCAAAAGTCAGTGTTTTAGCTTATTTATATTTTATTAAATGGAGTTTTTAATTATTTGGACTTGTTTTTATAAAGTAGTAATGTTTTTTTTTCTGTATCAGTTATTCATGGTTTTAGGAGAAAAATACGTTATTTACAAAAAAAAAAACTGTAGGCGAAACAATGGTCGCTCCTTCGTCAAATTATCGCCTTTAACAATTTCACTATTCACAATACACAAATCACAATACAATACAAAAACTGTTGTAAGGTGTTGGCCGTTCGCTTTTTAATTAAAACTAACAACTCATTTCCAAAGTATGATACTAATAAAATAAACCAGTAATGATAATCTTAACATATTACTGAAAATTAAGAAGTAATAACAAACGATATCCTCATCCAAACACATCTTTTGAAGCCAAGATGATGCTCCAGAGATAAGAGAAGACAACTCCCCACATAATTGCAAACCCTATCGTTCAAATTCAAACGAAAAGCTTCAGTATTTTGCTATTTTCTTTAGGTTATTGAAAATACATTATGTGGAAATGAAATTATACAACTTACAATCGTCTGTGATGCTAACAGACGCTTCCAAGCACAAACTCAGACAACCAGCGTAGTTGATGTGCACTGCTATGCTCTTGTAGGTGCTTGCAATAATCACTAGGCTACCAGGCTTCTTTCAAGAGCCAAACTCTGATAAAAAGTGGAAAAATATTGTTCAACTAGGCCTTGCAACTACCAACCATACTCTCTCAGTTTCAAGCTATAACCATTGTCCCTTTTACCAGCTACACACTTCACCGAAGAATCTGGAGGTTATACTTTTTCAGCTGCATTTAGTACCAATCAGCTGTTCTAGTATATAAGGCTATACCGCCAGAATTTTGTCCTCCAATGTAATCTACTCTGAAGTCAGACAATGGAAACCCAACTTTAAATAACAAGTTAAGAGTTGTGCTAACATTTATAATTAAACGTATGCCGAAGACAAGTTATGATGTTTAATGGTTCAACACATTTAGTACAGCTAGCTAACAAATGAACAACCATTACCTGAGATAAAATTCTGCTTCTCTCTGCCATTGCTATTATATAATCTCTGTGCACAAGCAGTGCTACTTCTAACATTTATCACTAGTAGGACATTTGTGTAAGCAAATGAACACAGAAACAAGAAATCTGTGCAGTCATCCAAAAACGCCCAGACAATAGTATGGTATTTACCACTGTTTCTGCGATTGTTGAAGAAACAAGGACGAAACATAACCAAAACTGCCAAGGTTGAGATTGAGCTGAAAACTTTTTTCCCAAAATAAAAGTTGAAATAAAATTGTAGAACAAAGACAACAGCTTACAAAAAACTGTCAGCAAAACTGACAGTAAAAATACGTGTATCGAATCTTTTCTACCAGTTAAGAGCAACAGCGATCTTCATAACGTACTCATATCACATGCATGTGCTGCCAAGTTGATACAAAGCCTAAACAGCTAGTATCTCTTTGTTTATAAACCAAAGTTTCATCAGAAATTCGATACAAAAGTTTTGGGTAATAAGGTAAATAATCAAAGTTTTTTGGTTTGGTCCAGCTTAACCGCCAAAGCTCTCACTATTAAACGCTGGCCAGAGAGGGGGTGGGCTGGGCTGGCCAGAGAGGGGGGTGGGGTGGGCAGGCTAGTTCAACAACCTGTAAAAGATTGACAACTCCCTACAAAACTTGTAAAGAAAAACCACTGATTGTCTTGCTACTCAACATTTAGTTTGAAACACTTTTTGAAAAAGTACAAGTAACCCCATTGTTGTGTTTAAAAATAGATATCAGGTGAGAAGAAGAATCTTAAGTGCGCAACTTTCCCACCGCAATTTCAAATAAAGATATATTCTTGCCTTCTTGTTTTATGAGGGCCAGGTAGACTGATTTTCCTAAGCAGACGAAGTGACAATTTTTAAATAAAACAAAATTCCAATGAGAGGTTTCATTGTGTTTTATTGACTGGATGGTGTAAATGGATATATGTCGAGAAAACTAGTGAGGAAAAATATTTTGCATTCATCATGAAAGCAAATATAATTTTGTCTCTTTACATTCACAGAGCGGCCTGTCTAATGACCGAGCACAATTGGTACTCCATCTGATCCTTTTTTGGCATCTTTCTCCGGTGGAGGGGAGCTCTTAGCTTTTGGTACCGTTTTGAAATGTAGGATATGTACTTTTAAAGCCATCATGAGAATAATGGATACGGTGAGTGAGTTGACCTCCTTTGAACCAAAAGACAGAGTGAGGTGAGGTTCAGATTGGGAACTTGGCCTGACAGTAGCAGCGGTAATCTCATCCCCTTGACCATCGACGTAAACTATTTGGTAGAACTTGGTCTTTGCATCCTGTTTGATTTCAAGAATGCATTTAGGGTCTCCTTTTTGAAATCGATAATAGGTTTTTACTCCCTCGGAGATTTCTGCCTCTGGTACGGAGTGGTCATGTAATTGTAACCCTATTATATTGAGATCTCCGATGTCAACAGCTCGAGCAGTAAAAACCTCTTTACCATCCTTGAGTGTAGCTTTCATGGTACCAGATGCATTGGTAGTTGCTACGGTGAGTGTGTTAAATACAGTTTTGGCCTTATAAGCACTGCCGTCCTTGAAGAGATCAATTGCGTAGGTGTGTCCCTTTGCCTCATCTTGTGCCGTACATTGAACTTTTCCCTCAGTGAACTTGAGAAGGACATCATCAACTGGGCTGGGTGCCATTTTTCGTTTTTCTGTGAGCTCCAACAATTGAACAATTTTTTTCTAATGATTTATTTAGGGAACAAAAAGTGATGACATCACTCTTTGTTGAGCAGGAATAATTTAGATGGTTTGGATCTAGTTAGTAATGAATGTACTACTAGGAAAGAGCCATGTAGGAGATAGTAACTCCATCAAATCATGTTATTTCCACAGGCTATGCTAAGGTTTAATGGGGTCTGCTCAAACCAGTTGTTACCCTAACTATCAACTCATTGTAAAACAGTTTCTGGTAATAAATAACAAATCATCAAGAATTTTCAAGAATACCAAGTACAAAATTTCGTTTGTGGCAACAAATATGTTGTTTATATACATTTGAACTTTTAATTCAATTGCTTATCAAACTCACTTAAACCAAAGTGAGTCGTTAAATATAATTTGTAGCTCCATCATGTTTCTCGAGCTGTTTCCTTGATCAAATAGTCACAATTCCATTGATCATCATTAGGGGCATTCAAATGTATAAATAAAATTTCTGATTATCTGCTGCCCTGTCTAACAATGTGTAGGCCAGTGGCAGCCTACTAAAACATAGCCTTTTTTGTGGCAAAGTTTTGATGGACAAAAAAGCGGTGTCAAGTGAGGTAATTTTATGCATAGATTTTGAATAATATGTTCCCCTACCTAAACTTAGAGATCGTCATCATATTGTGGCTAAAAACCACGTATTTGTTGAGTTAATAAAAAATGCGCATCGACAACAAATAAAGTACGACATCAGGGTCAACATGTGGTTTTCAAAAACTGAAACCTGAGAAGGAAAAAATGGAAGAATCTGAAATTTTTTGTTGGCAATTGGCTGCACATATGTTTAGTACAAACATCAGCCTACATGTACATATTTACCATTGATTCCTGGTCAGGGACTGATGAAATCTATTGAACCACAATAGTAAATGCTATCAGATGTTGTGATTGATAACATTTTGCAAATTCGTAACAGAAAGACAATTTGCTCTATACTAAAAATAAAAACAATTTACTTTTTAAACTATTTTTAGAAATAAATTTTATGAAATCTGTCACGAAGAAATCGAAGACAAACAGTGTTGTTACCTGACACAGTAAATGTAAATGAAATGCTAGTATGTACGTATTTGAGGAAATTTGTGGAAACACAAAAATATATTATTGCAACGATCTAATGGAGCTTGATTATCGAGTCTGCATATACAACCTAAAGATGTGAATAAAATGGACTTGAAACCTTTTTTTATTAATATTACAACGTCATTGGCTAACTTAAAAAGTAAATTATGCAAAACCATATATATTGAGAATGACTAGCCGACACAACAAATAAATTAAATGACTGAAAACTCATAGAGATAAAGGGAGATGACTCTAAAAATTTCCTGTTAGTAGCAGGTTAACATTGTTGTTGTAGCGATGAACGAGCAGATATAAGGCTTACATAAAAACAAGGAGAGGCATGAACGAAATAAATGTTTTAGTTAGTGTTATTATTTAACGTGCAGTTGTGATTACTACGTAGCCTGTCGACAGAAGTCCAATAATATAGAAATGAACCGTCACAACTGTGGTCCAGCAGACAAGCTACTGTTTAATAATCTCAATGTGGGTCATCGGTACACGACCTTGTTGACCTCCACGCTCCGCCATCATCCAATCAAAGTCACCAGTTGTCCAAACAGTTATAATCTGCAATGTTCAGCGGAATTCAAATCAGAAATGATACAAACAACTTTAAAAATGATAAAACTCGGGTCAGAGAAATATAAAGCTAATTAAATGATGTCACATTTTACAGGAAATCACTATTTTAGGCTTCAAAATCCGGGACTAAACCTAAGTCTAATAGAAAGAGTCTGGCCACCCGTGTTCAGCGCGTTTTATATAAGGCGCACTTCCGATGGGGCAAAGAGCTGAAAAGTATTTTAGATTATTTTTTATGTTAAATCACCAGTAAAACAAAAATGGATTCCTAATTACGTATTTCTCATAAATTGATCTTTCAAATGAGCCTATAATGTATCATTTTGGAGGTAAAAATGGTTTAATACAACAGTGTCCTCGCCCCGACCATATTGTTATAAAATTATGTTTAATAATAAATAATATTAATTGATAATAAGTAACCATTAATCGAGAATAATAATGAAATAATAAAGAATACAAATGCTGTTATTAATACCACATAATATGTATATAGCTATTCAAGTATTATCTATTATCACCCACGGTCTAAATTGAGTATTAGCTACAATTACATATATATGATTATTAAAAACAACACTTAAGCCGTGGCTACACACACCTACGTTTTGTCGGTATGCAGTGAAAACGCATATTTTCATTCTTCAGACGACGTTATTTTTTTACAATAAGACTCTCAATTTTGTAGACCAACATGTTGGGTCAGCTCTATGTTCCAGTGGTTCTATATTCCGGTAGGTCTATATTCTGGTGGGTCTATATTCTGGTGGGTCTATATTCTGGTAGGTCTATATTCTGGTGGGTCTATATTCTGGTGGGTCTATATTCTGGTGGGTCTATATTCTGGTGGGTCTATGTTCTGGTGGGTCTATATTCTGGTGGGTCTATATTCTGGTGGGTCTATATTCTGGTGGGTCTATATTCTGGTGGGTCTATATTCTGGTGGGTCTATATTCTGGTGGTTCTATATTCCGGTGGGTCTATGTTTCGGTGGGTCTATGTTCCGGTGATTTTGGCTCTATGTTTCGGTGAATTATTTTTCATAGAACAATGCTACTGTGGAGCACTATTAAAAATGGATGCTATCTCTCGCAACAAACTATTACTAAATTATTTTATAACAAAGTTTTGTTTTTTTCATAGTTTTAATTACTAATAGAAGTAGTTTACTACTTGTTGCATAATCATAAAACTACTACCATTGAAGTTTTTTTCAAACCAAGTACCAAACCAAGTAACAAATCAAATAATACAATCCATTTGAATTTCATTGTATTTAAATGTAAAAGACGCTCCACAATAATCTTCTTCTATGAAAAATATTTCACCGGAATATAGAGCCGAAATCGCCGGAACATAGGCCCACCGGAATATACAGCATTCGCGAGCCCGTTGGTCTATGAAAACATTTTTTGCCTCACGCTTCGGTGATTGGACAATTATTATTAAACAATGAATTTCGATTGGATAAAACATAAGGACGAAACTTGACGACTCAACTGAATTTTTTTTATAATGCAACCTTGACGTGGTCATTACTGATTGGCCAACGAATCATTCTGTTACTTTCATCAAAGAGGGTATTTTTTATTTATAAACAACTTTTTATTAATTATAAACGCTAACTATTTATTATGGCTAGTATTATAAACAAATATAATAATTAATTAATCCTTATAATTTATATTTATAATAGTTATTATAATGATATATTATAATGATATATTATAATAGTTATTATAATGACTGTTTATAATAATTATATCCTCTTTGCCTCACTAGACAATTTGCAACGTTGTGGTTATCAAACATCTGCGTTTGTAGCCACCAGAGCGACGCTACGAAATGTATTTCTCGTCATATTCCTTCGAAACGCAGGTGTGTGTAGCCACTGGTTTACTGTTCACTGAACAACATACTCTGATAACTAATATTTACGATGTGCGCAATTGATTCACTAGACTTGAGCAGTTTATTCAACCGAGAACACTGAACCTTTATCTTATTATTCTATGACCTTCAAAGGTTGTACAGAACGGTTTTTCAAAAGAAAAAATGGTGGTCATATTTGAAATCTGCAAATGTTTTTCAGCGGCAAGTTGACTTTTTTTTGTGAAAAAATAAATTTAAACACCAGAAAGTCTAAGAGTTTTCATTCCTACATTTATTGCTGATGAAAAAAAAAATTGCAGGAGAACGAGCAGAATTGATGACGTATTTATGATGCTAGCCGCTGAATGGCCAATGGCAGTCAATTATAACATATAGAAAAAGCCTTACTTTCCGAGGTGAAATTAGCCTCAAAAACGTTCTCAAAAGGATTACTGCAAATGCCCCCATTGAAATGAAAGTCTGAATATTGTTCTCTTGGATTTATTTTGAGAAATTTTGAAATCTTATAGTTTTAATAGAAGAAATTACTGAGCTTTTGCGTTTCTGGTTTAATTTAAAAAATGTCACAGCGTAAAGCGAAGTTGGTTTTCAAGCCTGATTTATTGTCTCCATAGATCTCAATCATAATATAATGTATGAAATCTAACTTTGTGTTATTTATTATCTTAAAAAATTTTTCACTCATTTCTGTATTTTTGTACAAAAATAATTAGAATAAAAGTATTTACGAATAACAATAAATGATAATAATTGATAATAACCAAAGTCATTTATGATACATAGTTGGTAAATAAATATTTGTCATAAAATTTATGATAAATAGCTAATATATATATTTCCAATTTGTTTTATTCTCTAGTTGGACTTTATTAGGGGTAGATATATCTTAAAACAAAAAGATTCAATTTGCCATCATTTAGTGCATAAAAGCCATCGAAATGCCATGACAACCGCGCAACATAGAGCAGTGTTTGACCTTTTGTAGATGCTTCTCGACAAGAAATTGTCAAACCAGTTCGTGTTTTGAGAAGATAAAACTACAGGAAATCAAATTAAACAATGAAAATAGAAAAACTTTGTACAATGTTGTTATTCTAGGGTGGCCAACTCTGCCTTCAACAATAAAATTATATAGTGGGGTGTGGCATTTCCTCCACCACTACGGTCGGAAATTACTTCATCATCCGAAATCTTTACATATATACAACTGCGGGTTAACGCTTCATGTATAAATAGAGATGGAAACAATAAAATCTCTCTGAGATGAACTAACTATTAAATCAATAGTCAATAACGTAACTTATCACCTAAAAGAGAACCCTCTAACAAATAAATGCTCACAAAATAAATAATTGAAGTGAGAAAAAACTTCCATAAAATAACAGAACGAATTATTTGATTGAAATGATTCCAAATTATTTACACGACTTTTTATTGTGTAGCAGTACATGCACTATTGCATCATGCATACGAGACTACATGCGGGCTTGCGACGGAATTCACAAGGAATAACAGGTGAAAGGTGAAACAGAAATAAAACAGTATTACCAGACAAACCGATACTAAATATCACACCTATTCAGGACTTTGCAATATTTTCAAATCTAATTCGTTGATAATCAACAAAAAAGTGAACATTACATGACCAAAAGACTGCCTTGATTGGCAAGTACTAAGGAGTAGACAACTCCCAAACAGTCTGTCTGATAACACTGACGCAAGGTTAGTTAGCATTAGTTCACCTGCTCGGCCACTAGACTGAGCTCCCCAGCATTGGTAGCCTCATAATCATACAGGACCCTGGCTCTCTGTGTGACTGGTTCATCTCTTAAAGAGGCAAAACCACCCTTAGCAGGGGTGGATTGAGCAGGGGTTACAAGTGAGGGGGAGGTGAAGGCTGTTTGACCACTCTGAGGGCCGGTGCGTGCGGACTCCACAATAGTAGCATTGTTACTATAAGTAAATGACATCTACTTGCTATCAGGTGAACAAACATGCTTATCTAGTAGAGATCAATGCGCCTGCCTACTAGTAACGAAGCTGCCATTAATTACAAAACCCCGCCACCAGGTTTGACAAGACGAACAGAAATGTTAATAGAAAAGTACGTTAGTTGAAACACGAAACCCGGGGTGCCATTTTCATTTTCTGTCTGTTTTACCTCGTCGGCAATTAGTGAGACCTCTTTGTCGTTGGAGGCAAAGAAGTCATAGAGTACTTTAGCCTTGCATTTGCTGACGGTAGATTCGGCTGCTGCCGCAAGGACAGGCTCCGACACAAAAGAGGCAGCGATGCTGCCGGTGTCATGAGCAGCAACATGAGGATTTAGGTCAGTGTGCCTGCTAATACAGGAATAGAAGTACGTTAGAGATGGACAACCCAGCGGACAGACAGCAAGAGAGAGGAAGGCCATTGATCTCTACGCAGACAATACTTGTATTAAGCAGTTGTGCTCTCTTGTTCAACAATAAGATTGAGCCAATAAGAGCGCATGAAAGTCTGAGAATTGATTTTCTGAAACTCATTGGTTGATCAGATGATTGATTATCCAAGGACTGAAATGATTGATAGATATCAAAAGAGCACAACTCCTAATGGCACGAAAAGTATCAATCGGAATGTGCAATGTTTGTGATTAAAAACTAGCTCTATGAGCGGATAAAAATCGGAGTCGAAGGTTGTTGAAATAATTTTGGAACTAGTCAGATTGTATTAATTATTTTAATGAGAACTCAAAATATAAACACTTGACTGGTACACAATTACAAAGAGATGGGAGAAATCTTTTCTAAAAATTCCAATGAGAAATAGATGGTTTTCATGAAACTGAATGCAGTAAAGTTTAGGGTGCTCACAGGAACCACAAAACAACAAAAAGCAGAACAAAAGCTAAATAAGGTTTACCTGCCCAGCTGTCTCTGCAGCTCTTGCATGTAGTGATGACAGCTTGAGTAGTAGGAGGCCTGAGCCTCTACAAACTCATTCAGACATTTAGTATGGTGGGCGTGTGACGAGCCTATACCTGCAATAAACGGTTCACAGTCTATGTAATCTAAACATGTATGTGTGCACACCACAGATCAATGTGTCTCTAGAGCCGAACACCAAATGGTTCAGCTGTGTACCAACATGAATTTAGTAAAACAATAAGAAAATGAAAACTAAACATAACTCAAACAGTTTGAATTTTTCCATTGTTTGATTTCTTCAAACAGTTGGGTAAATCAAACAATCAGATAATTCAAACAGTTGAGAGAATGGAAACAGTGGATGGATTCAACAATTTGACTAAGTAAAGGTGAGTTTTTTCAAACTTCTCATAACTCAAACTCTTGTCACCATCGATACTTAATCTTAGAGAAGCTTCAGTAAGGAATCACACAAAATGAAAGGAAAAGGTGACCACAAAACAAACACAGACCTTCTAGCAGCAGTTTGGTGGTCTCAGCTTGTCTGTCAAACTCTAGCTGTGCCTGCTTCAATTCTCCCTCAGCCTACGACAAAGAATAGCCTTAGAGACATCAAATAAGTACCGCTGTAAAAACTAAAGATAGAGCTAAACCAATATCCGTGTTTTCATGAAAGAACACAAATTACAGCAAACTGTGCTGCAATGTAAATTATTTTGATCGAAAGCCGAATGGTGGGGATTGCTGAAAAAAGACATGACATCTTCAAGTCAAAACCAGATCAAGTTAGTAGATGTACTAGATGTAGTGGCCACTGGACTGCGAATACAGTAATTTGGGTCAGGTAATACCTGACAAAGGTAAACACCAAAATATCTGGGTATCATAGCTGCGCAAGCAGAAGATGATGTCTCTACTGAACTGATGAACTAGCAAACTGTTCAAGTTTGAATTGAGTTAATAGAGCAGGCGCAAGAGCGTAATGAATGTTCTAGAAAAATAATATTTTTCATAATAATTATTATCATTATTATTGTTGCTACTATTACTTTTATTATCTCAAGTATAATGATCATTAATTATTATTAATAATAATTATTCTTATCATTACTATTATTATCATAAATGAATAAACTTATTTATTAATAAAACTTTCAAAGAAATATTAGAATAGAATGTAAACAAGATTCAAAGGGTGTCCATGCTCCAGGACTCACACGAATGCTTTATTATTTTTACATACTTTTCGAAACTTTATTAAGCCAATTAATTGATAAATTTGCGTTTTAAACATGTAGAGTAATGCTTAAAAAGCTGGCAAAACAAACAACACATACGTGAAACTAGTGAGCAAAATTAATTATCACTTAGCATATGAACACTGACCAATCAGAGATAAATGATCAACCAATCACCTTTCAGCACTCTAACCACTACCAGAAAACCAGAGCACCAACTGTGCTGTACATAGCCTAGTTTATGTGTTGTACACAGCATATAACCATACAACAGAATGCTAGGAAGAGAAAAGATAATTACAAGAAAGCCGATGGACAGACAACTACCACAACATACAACAGAGAGTGCTTGGCAAAAGCTTGAATAGAATGAGCTGTAAGCAAACATATAAAAATAAAAATCAACAATGCAAAAAAATAAACAAGAAATAAATCAAATAGACGAACCCGAACAACCGCCTCCTGAAATATACAACAAGGAAGGACTAAACATATGTCACTGGAGTGACCTCACATAGATATAACCTTACATAGACATAACCTCACATAGATATAACCTCACATAGATATAACCTCACATAGATATAACCTTACATAGATATAACCTTACATAGATATAACCTCACATAGATATAACCTCACATAGACATAACCTCACATAGATATAACCTTACATAGACATAACCTGACATAGATATAACCTTACATAGATATAACCTCACATAGATATAACCTCACATAGATATAACCTCACATAGATATAACCTTACATAGATATAACCTCACATAGATATAACCTTACATAGATACAACCTTACATAGATATAACCTTACATAGATATAACCTTACATAGATATAACCTTACATAAATACAACCTCACATAGATATAACCTTACATAGATATAACCTCACATAGATATAACCTTACATAGATACAACCTCACATAGATATAACCTCACATAGATATAACCTCACATAGATATAACCTCACATAGATATAATCTCACATAGATATAACCTCACATAGATATAACCTTACATGGATATAACCTCACATAGATATAACCTCACATAGATATAACCTCACATAGATATAACCTCACATAGATATAACCTCACATAGATATAACTTCACATAGATATAACCTTACATATATATAACCTTACATAGATATAACCTCACATAGATATAACCTCACATAGATATAACCTCACATAGATATAACCTCACATAGATATAACCTCACATAGATATAACTTCACATAGATATAACCTTACATATATATAACCTCAGATAGATATAACCACACATAGATATAACCTCACATAGATATAACCTCACATAGATATAACCTCACATAGATATAACCTCACATAGATATAACCTCACATCAGCAAGCACTCACAAAAGACAACCATAACACAAAGCAAACCATGAAGTGTATGGAAATCACTATAAATAAACTGAGGATACGAATGAGCATTAGTAAAATAGCTTGAGTTCTACAGTTCAAACAAAAAATGGAACAGTGTACGTAGCCACCCGTAAAGTGAGTAATCTAGTCTAAAACAATATAAAGCATACCTCCAGCTGAACGGGCGTCAATCTAGACTAAATATAAGTGAGAGACAACACTGATGTAGACTTCAACTTGTACAATAAATATATACAAATCTTACAGAGAGACAAAATTATTCTATGGCAAAAGAGTCATAGAATTGTGTAGACGTATTTGACGCTAAAGCAACTCTGATGTGTGACATGGATGAACTATGAATCAATCAGAAACAGAGATGTCATAGACATAGAGTGGACATAGAGTCGACTCATTGATGAAACATACAAAAACTTATTAAAGGCGAATAGAAGCCATTGACAAAAATAACATGATATAGAGTTAGCATGAACATAAAGTTAGCATAAACATAGAGTTGGAATAAACATAGAGTTGACATAAACATAGAGTTGGGATAAGCATAGAGTTATCATAACATGGTTACATATACAATAGTTTTAATCATATTAAAGTTGGAGAACGAATTAAGGCTTGACAACGACAAAGTCAGACATAATAGACATAGACTTAAGGATGATAGGGACATAAAGATGGACACATTCATGATATATGCATCAAGAGAAAATAAAGATAGGCAAGGTACAACCATAGAGATAACATAGGCATAGGTATGGTACAACCATAGAGATAACATAGGCTTAGGTATGGTACAATCATAGAGATAACATAGGCTTAGGTATGGTACAATCATAGAGATGGCATAGTTTGGTACAATCATAGAGATAACATAGGCATAGGTATGGTACAACCATAGAGATAACATAGGCATAGGTATGGTACAAACATAGAGATAACATAGGCATAGGTATGGTACAATCATAGAGATAACATAGGCATAGGTATGGTACAACCATAGAGATAATATAGGCATAATTATGGTACAATCATAGAGATAACATAGGCATAGGTATGGTACAACCATAGAGATACATAGGCATAGTTATGGTACAATCATAGAGATAACATAGGCATAGGTATGGTACAATCATAGAGATAACATAGGCATAGGTATGGTACAATCATAGAGATAACATAGGCATAGGTATGGTACAATCATAGAGATAACATAGGCATAGGTATGGTACAATCATAGAGATAACATAGGCATAGGTATGGTACAACCATAGAGATACATAGGCATAGTTATGGTACAATCATAGAGATAACATAGGCATAGGTATGGTACAATCATAGAGATAACATAGGCATAGGTATGGTACAATCATAGAGATAACATAGGCATAGGTATGGTACAATCATAGAGATAACATAGGCATAGATATGGTACAATCATAGAGATAACATAGGCATAGGTATGGCACAAACACTCACATCAGCCTTGGACTTTTCATTTTTTGCTCTCTTTAGTTTGTTCTTAGCAGCATCCAGATCAAGTCTTCTGATCTCCAGGGATTTTCTCTCTCTCTGCATTAATTGTTAAAAACCAATGAAATAGTAGATAGCAATCAGTGACCAATAAAATACTATAAAAAAATCAGTGACCAATCAAATATTAAATAGCAGTGAGTAACCAATGAAAAGTTATATTGCATTCAGCGACCAATGAAATGCTAAATAGCAGTCAGTAACCAATGAAAAGCTAGATAGCAGTCAGTGACCAATGAAACACTAGATGGCACTCAGTGACCAATGAAACACTAGATGGCACTCAGTAACCAATGAAATGCTAGATAGCAGTCAGTGACCAATGAAATACTAGATAGCAGTCAGTGACCAATGAAATACTAGATGGCACGCAGTGACCAATGAAATGCTAGATAGCAGTCAGTGACCAATGAAATAGTAGATAGCAGTCAGTAACCAATGAAATGTTAGATAGCAGTCAGTGACCAATAAAATTCTAGAAAAAAATCAGTGACCAATCAAATATTAAATAGCAGTGAGTAACCAATGAAAAGTTATATTGCATTCAGCGACCAATAAAATGCTAGATAGCAGTCAGTAACCAATGAAAGGCTAGATAGCAGTCAGTGACCAATGAAATACTAGATGGCACTCAGTGACCAATGAAACACTAGATGGCACTCAGTAACCAATGAAATGCTAGATAGCAGTCAGTAACCAATGAAATACTAGATGGCACTCAGTGACCAATGAAACACTTGCAATAACACTTGAAACACTTATAAATAATAACTTGTAAGTCAAATTTTATGAGCATTGTTGTTGTGTACAAAAATGAAGTAGGAAACGAGAATCTGGCCACGAACTTTTCTTCAGAAACAAATTCTAAGCTATGTGATTCCCAAAATCTTTCCAACTGAAAATTTGCAATAGTTTCTGACATGGACCGAGAACTATATTATAGACAGAGCTAACGAGAACACAACTCCGCAACAATTGCAACATCATAAAAGCATCTGAAATAAAAAGATTTGGTTGACAAGTCAAAATTCTATGGCACAGCACCTTCACATAAATAAATTAATTTCAACTCGGTCAGAAACCCCTGGCGCATAATCTTTAAGCAGTACACCCGTACACCAAATTTGCACGTGTGAATTATCTTCTACTCGACTCTCAATACATGGCTCATTGTAGTAATTGCACTAAAAAATGCAACTTGATAAGATATGACTTACAGCTATATTCTTGATATCATTGTCGAGAAAGGCCTGCAGAGGTACCAAGTAGTTATCTGTAGCTTTAGTCACGTAGGTCTTTTCACAATCTCCCAACTTCTGTTGAGCCTGCCCAACTTTCAGCAGTGCGTTGCCTGCATACACACATCACAAGTCTAACGATGCAGGAACTAGGAGAACAGTCTATGTTTAATTTACACTTGCAGTGATTCAGACTTTTGAAAAAAAAATGATGAGTGCAATGGGGTCACGGCAGAGTAGTTTCACTTAAGCGATGCCGCCGGAAGTAGCATGGTCTATCGTATAACTTATCATTAGAAATCGCGACTTGCTGGACTATTAACCTGATTTGTGAAATTTTAAGAAGCTGATATAATAAAAAAGATGTTGTTGAGAAAGATCAAGGGATTAATATAACATTTGCAAGATTTCTTTTAAAAAGATTTTGGTTTATTCACTTGTAAGAAAAATTAAATCTTATGCTCATGGGTAGAGCCATAACTTCACATTTCGGATGTGATCGAGCTTGCCAATGTAGACTAATGAGAGCGCGCCTTCGGTAACTTGCTACCACAGTGGCGATGTACTGTTACGATTTAGGTTAACTGCGCATCGTAATTATCATACACTCCATACCTACATACTGCCGTAAATGAAAAAAAAATTAACTTGTTAAAATGGGCAGACTTTCATTTTAAGGGCATCGGTAGTGGCAAGCGGGCTTCCGGTATCTCCATTACTAGCGCCACCTATCAAACTACCGGGACCCCATAAGAAATACCAAAAAGACAGCAATCTTTTATAGTGCAATTACGCTGAGCAAATATCAAAGAAAAAACATTTACAAGGAACACAATATTAGAGAAAAACGCGCAACCTGAGAAAGTTTTCAAACAGTGGGGAATACCCAATTAATTACGGGAATTTCCAGATTTTGTCGATTGTTTTATATAAGCCCGCAATAATCGGTTTTTGGGTTTCCCCAGTAATCAAACTTTTGCACAGGTTGCGTGTTTTTCTCTATTGAGCACTGATGAACAAACAAAGTAAAGACAATCTTTGATCAAGACAGAAAACCACGAGTTTCATTAGAAAGTAGGCGGAGGAGGGAGAATAGATTACGAACCAGAAAACATCAATTATTAGCCGTTTCGTTGATCATACAATATTTAAAGCACAATATCTAATTTTTAAATGTCAATATAAAACCGTGTGAAAAGAGTGACAAATTTAAAAGCAAATTTATCTCAAATGAAATTATTCATTTTCAATGCAAAAGATTTCCAACTACTCGATTGGTTTTTATTTTGCATGACTCTATGGAACCGCTACTTATTAAAGGAAGAAAATTGGTTTAGGTTTTGTCTGAACATCCGAAGGGAATTAAAAAGCTTTGGCTCAAAGCACCAAACGTGACCAGCCAATCACTTAGTCTCTCTGGGGTTTTGTCGACAAATTAACTTATTATACAATGTCCAAACACAATTGAAAAAAGACCATGAAAATGCCTTGATTTTCATTCTATGAACCAATCTTGCGGATTTTGATATATGGTTTAGAAAATAAACTGTCTAGGTGCGATACAATAGGTACTTAGTGGTTTCTTACAAGCAACCAATATAGGTACAGACAACATACTGCTGTGTGCATTGAAATTATGATTTATTTTTGTAAACCGTGCAAGTGCTTTACACGAAGATATGGGCAACAACCAGCAATATCTCATTTTATATCTGGTTGTGCAGCTCACAATGCAACAGGTGTATCCATATATATGTAGTAGCTGTATTTCTTCATGGTATAGTGAATTTGTTAAGGGAGGCATCAGAATAGCGATGTAAAAGTTGTCACATTTAAATACCACCACCACAACTTCTATTGGCAAGACAACAACACTGCCAGGTGTTCTCTTCATCACCAACAAAGCGGTGCGAGAAGGTCGCTTAGGAAGCTACATGACAACATTGCACCAAAGTCATCCATTGACAAAAACGTACCTAGAGCGAGTTCATCAGTGCGAGACACCATAGAGTCAGTTCCTAGCAAATCAACACAATAGAATGAATCTGACATTAAATAATCAGATGTCTATGACTGTGGATTTTATTGATGATTACGTAGAAAATATTGTGATTTTTAGTCGTGCTGGGTGAGATTTTTAGCGAGAAAAAAGGAATACAATAGAAAGTTCATAAGTATAAATGAATGAGATGAGAATGAGGAGAGAGGGAAGGGGGGTTGCGCAGACTCACCGTATGATGAACCAGGACCATAGGCCGCACTAGCTTCTAACATTGTTCCACCTAATTGGGCCAAATTTGAAATGCGCTCCTTCCCTTTACTGTCATATCCTGTTTTCTTGAACACATAATCAGACGCTCTGGCAGCTGCAACAAATTATTGTCTTTGACTTTATCTTAAAATACTTTTACCACAAAATACGCACTTTTTCAAATCTCACTTTCGTTGTAACATGATTTGAGCCTAAAATTTAAAAGTTTATTAAAAGAAATTGAACCTACCCTTGATATGTATATATTTAAACAGAAAGAAAAACCAAAAATAAAAATTTATGTGTTAAACCATGGATGCAGAAAGATGGGTTTGAACCAAAACCAACATCTAAAAACGGTTTTTTGTCAAACTTCACGCGTGTCGAATATTGTAAAAGTGATGACAAAATGGAGAATTTGCCATGCATAGCCATGAACTAAAAGATACTTATTCAATAGAGCTATCCAAATGCAAAAATAGAAATAAACTGTAACTTGAAGGAAAGCGGTCACAAAAAATGAGGAATGCAAAGCACCACATTTTATAGCAAACTTTGTCATTTCATGCATAATACGAATTTGTTCCAGGACGTGTGTATTCTCATTTCATTTTTGTTTGTCAAAATTCCTGTAGCTATTTATTCCTCTTTTTGTTGATTGCAACAATGCATAACAATTATAGGATGCAAATAGTGCTCTTGGTGAGTTTGGTCATAATCCATCAGATGGATCAATGGGGTCCCGGCAGAGCAGTTTCACTTTAGCGATGTAGTAGTAGCTTAGTCGATTGTTGAACTTATCATTCAGTTAAAAAAAATAATTAAATATCATGTTCACGGGTAGAACCATAGTTTCGTATTTCGGGTTCAATTGAGCTTGCCAACGTAAACTAATGAAAGCACGCCCTTGAACGATTACCATGGTTTGCTTTCACAGTGCCGATGTAGTTTTACAATTTATGTTGATGGCGCATCGTCAGTATTATAGACCCCAAACTTATCATCCGCTGTGAATAAAAAATGTTTCTTTAATAATTGTTAAAATTAAATGACTTTCGTTTTAATAGTATTGTTGGTGGAAAGCGGGCTTCCGGTTTCTTTAATAATAGCTCCGCACAAAAATCTGCTGGGACCCCATTAGGTATTAGGTGAAAGCAATAATTGTGGGTACAAACACTACTAGCAATATTATTACTTGGATCAGGGCAGAGAAGATTCTCTGTGAACTTGAGCAGTCGCTCGGTGTAGTGACGAGTTCTCTCACACCTCACCACCAACTGTTCAAAGTGAGCATCAAGGTCTGTCGACTCGGCTGTACCTAACTTTTCCCCGGTATACTGCAAAATTAGCGTAACACACATTAAATAACTTATTTTAATCGTGAATGGATAATCGTTGAACCTAATGATTAGTAATAGAATAGAATCTGCAACAGAATTTATCTTAGCCTAAAAAGCAACATCACTCTAACAATGAAGCATACATTAAAAACTACTAACCTGCACCGCTCGGTTCAAAAAAGCGGATGCCCCTCCAGCTAACTTCTTCAAATCCATCCTAAAACAAAATTACCATTATTGTCGGTTCATCGAAAAAGTGGCAGATCAGAATAGGTATACATTGAAATAAATTATTATTATTTGGTTAAGAGCCAATCGTAACGAATTGAACACCTAATAAATAGTGTAATCATTATTATTCATAGTAGTGTATCATCATGCAACATAAAATAAACGTTAGTAATAGTAGCAGACTTAGCTTGGCTAGCGTTTCAGAAATTGTGGTCTTTACATCTTTAATCAAACACAACACACCAAAATATATTCAATGGAGCATTATTATTTTTAAACTAGTATCTTATTGTTGCACACAAATAAGGATTATCTTCATCTCTATTAAGATTATAATAATCGTTATTTGTGTTCAATATTAATCTTTACTCTGATTATTCATTCACTTAAAAACGATAGTAAAAACAGATCAAATACAGACACACACAACAATAAATACAAAAGTACAAACACAACTAACGATTATTATCATTATAATAAGCATTATTTATATTAATTATTCTGTAATGGTAATCAAGATGCTAGCATTAAATATCATCATTATTATTATCAATTGTGTACTTTAATGGCAATAGGTGGTAGATCATAGCGTTTAATAAAAAACCAAATGCCATGCTCATGTACACTCTGGACAAGGTCCTGGTGACAAAACTTAAATACTCAGGTGTCAACATATGAACAAATTTTCACTGAGATTTGGACATAATCATGGTGAAGCCTCACAGGAATTGGGCATAACTATAGCGTGTAGAAAAATCATGTGAGCACGGCATTTATTAGCACAGAACATTGATATATAAAGTTGCCCCATATGTCTTTTTTTTTAATTTTTCAAATATTCTCAATTTCCTAATTCTTTAATCACTTGGCACCACAGGCTGTTAAAAACAAAATTTAAAAAGGGGTAAGTTAGAAACACCACATCGCAGAGGTTTGGCCAATCATTGCAATGCTTACACAGATGCGAATTTGAAATAAATTGACTTGTTGATGCATTGCATTTATAATACTTATTTTTCTTTCACATTATCTTGGCCACCTATTGATATATTATTTATTTATTATAGATGAATCCGCATAATAAGTTTACTGATAACCATTTTTGAATAAAATCGAAAACTTTTACAAATCTAATAATGAGCTAGCTACCGCCGCATTACTTACCCGTGCTTAGTTACACATACGCATTCACTATCACAACACTGTTGTGATGTTGATACATGAAATAATTAGTTTTTGAGGCGAAGATACTTTTTTAT
This sequence comes from Cryptosula pallasiana, assembly GCA_945261195.1. Taxonomy (NCBI): domain Eukaryota; kingdom Metazoa; phylum Bryozoa; class Gymnolaemata; order Cheilostomatida; family Cryptosulidae; genus Cryptosula; species Cryptosula pallasiana. The sequence goes on along the minus strand of OX183134.1, from coordinate 37,989,260 downwards.
AATTATTTTTAAAAGGCAAACACTGGTATGACACAAAAAGTCTTAGCACTAATGGACAGAAAATAAATTAATCTAAAAGCTGATGCCCTTTTTGAAAAGAAATTGTCTATCTAAAGATCACTGGTATACCCCTCATGATTTTCCTATGAAAGTGACTAGTCGCATACTTCTCGTTTGGTCTGCCAGTCATAAATTATGTTTTGGAGGCTTGGGATCTTCACATGGTGAAGCATGTGAAACAACCAGAAAAAGTGCAGAGGCAGGCAATCTGATTCATCTGTAGCCTGAAGCTAAATCATTAGTGTGGCCGAGGCTAGGGAAGTGCTTGTCTTACCCTTATTCGAAGAGATGGAGGGACGCCCATCATAAACCATTCAATAAAATTCTCGGAGACAATAATAGGCGTGTTCGGTGTGCTCAACGTTTACATTTAATCCTCAACGGCAGCTTTTTGTCGAGGGATTATCAGCCCCTTTGTAGCAAGTTTTTTTCAACGTGCATCAACGCTCACTTTTGCCTTTGTCAACGAGTTTACCGTGCACGTTGGCCAGCGAATACCTATAACAGTCAACGCGTTGATTTTCCAAAGGAGTCGTCTTCTCACTAATTACGGCACTGTACCCTTTTGCGGCATTGTAACAACAACGTGCTATCAAAAGTTATGATTTTTTTTCTTGTTTTTAATGGATGTATTATTGCTTACTATTAATGTCATAAATTATTATTTTTAGTACTGTCATTATTATTAATGCTATCACTATGGCCAATAATAACAATAGTAATATTATAACTTTCATTCATTCCATTTTTTATTATCTTTATTTATCTGATAAAATATATTATTTTATAACAGCAGTGAATAATCAGCACACCATTATTAATTATTATTAATTAATATTTCATGTTTTTCTTGTTGCTGTCATTATTATTCTTATCTTTATCAATAACAATACAATTTGCACTTGGTGGTTTGCTGAGTTTTAATAACACTTTGTATAAATAGCAGATGATGCAGTTGTCAGGGCAACAAAAAACTCGCAATGAACAGCTACTTTTCAACCCAAGAATTTAGGCTAACAAACTTACGATTGCGGGGCTATATTTATGACTGAAAACACAAGAAAGAGGACAACTCTTGCAAAATTTTGTAAGTTGTACGCACTCGGCTACTCCTATAAATTATCGTTCGAGGGATAAACGTGTTGATCAAACTTTCTCAAACCAACGCGTTGAGACACCGAACACGCCTAATTACTCCTCATTTGTGAGCGTAGACATTGAAAATCACATGACATTCGTCCAGGTCAAATATGTTACAATATCAGTGGTGAGATCAGTGTCTTCAGTAAAGGCCTCAAATCCAAGTTCTATGCACCAACCTCCCAAGGATTCTTCAATAGTACTTCCAGAGAGAGAAGAGCTCAGCCCAATAATAAATATATATTATACTATTGATAGATACATACACACTAGTGGTTGAATATTTCTGTCTTTAAACTTTAGTTATTCATTTGTTTTTAACTCTTCCTTTCAACAACTTCGACATCTCCCTCTTTCCCATACAAAGGAATCTAGGAGATCTATTACATCATTATAACAGTAGTTATACAACAACATCATCACACATGTAAGAAAAAAAAACAAACAAAAAATCACTATATTATTATTAATCACTAAGAAACTTTCAATTAACAACAACAATAATAATAATTAACAACAACAATACTACAATGTTTACTATTATCCAATAAATAAATAGTTGTTACTCACAACTTCTTCTTTAAAGAATGGCTCCGGCCATTTCTATATTTATCTGATATGTCATTGATATGTCCTTATGAGGTGCTTCAAATACCAACTTTGTCAAAATTCAATTTATTTCTTAACAGCATTAACAACATACATGTTGTGAGTGTTGTCTCCCCTTCGAAAGCGTTTGGGAAAACATATGACGTACGCAAGTGTTTTAGCGAACGCTAAACTTTTGTTTGACAATCTTTGGATCACCAAAATCGCTGAAGCATACAGTACAAGTGACCTCAACGATTATATATACTGGCTAATTGATTGATGTAACTAACTAGCAGTAATAGCCGCGCATTGCGGCTAGTAGTAGCAAAAACAAAAGTTTAGCGTTCGCTAAAACACTTGCGTACGTCATATGTTTTCCCAAAAGATTTCGAAGGGGAGACAACACTCACAACATGATTGTTTATTAATGTTGTTAAAAAAACATAGAAATAAATTGAATTTTGACAAAGTTGGTATTTGAAGCACCTCATAAAGACATATCAATGACATATCAGATAAATATAAAAATGGCCGGAGCCATTCTTTAAGTTATAATATTATTGTTATTATTGAATAATTGTTATTTATCACATACATTTACATTTTACATTTACGTCGTATACTGCGAAAAACCGTTTCCGGCATCAGCTCGCAGCTCCTGGACTTCTCAGGAGATTCAGCTACAAGGACCCAGGTGCAACCGAGCTCAAACTCGATTTCCAGTCAATGGTTGTCTTGTATTGGTCAGCGGTTCTGAGGTCTCGCTCTGGTAGTGCGTTCCACTGCCTGATGGTGCGGGGGAAGAAGCTGTTCTTATGAATATCTGTGCGGCACTGTGGTTGTATGTACTTTGATGTATCTCTGGTGGATTGACGTACATAGTCAGGTAGTTGTAATCCTGAGTGACCGTTCTTGGCTTTATAGAGGTGCACTAATCTGGCATTGCGTCGTCTCTCTTCCAAGGAACACCACTCCAGCGTGTTCAGCATGGCTGTCACACTGGAGTATTTGGAGTAAGCCCTCTTTACAAATCTGGCTGCTCTTCGTTGGCACATCTCCATGCTCCTCACATCAAAGTCGTAATATGGGTCCCAAGCGGAGCAGGCATACTCTAGCAAGGGTCTGACAAGGCTGAGATACACCATTTCTTTGGTCTCCCGAGAGCAGTGTTGCAGATTTCTTCGCAAGAAGTGTAGAGTTGTGATAGCTTTGTTGATAGTTGTGGTTTGGTGTTTTTTCCAGCTGAAGTTTGAGCTGATAGTCACTCCTAGATATGTAGCCTCAGTAACTCGCTCGAGAAGAGTACCCTTGATGTTGTAGGGTTGGCCGGGTGTAAGGACTTTCCTCTTAGTAGTGATGGTCATGACGTTGCATTTCTTCACATTGAAGTTCATAAGCCATCGCTCGCTCCACTCGGAGAGTTTGGAGAGGTCTGTCTGTAGTACATTTGTGTCCGCTCTTGTATCAATGCACCTGTAGAGCAGACAGTCATCTGCAAAGAGCTTGATTGTTGATGCTATTTTGGCCCCGATTTTGTTGATGTACAACAAGAATATTAGTGGGCCCAAAACGGTGCCCTGAGGCACTCCTGATCTTACTTTTACAGGCTCTGATTGTTCTCCATCTAGGACTACAACCTGTGATCTCTGGTTAAGCCATTCCGCAATCCAGCTCACACATTTTGGGTCAAGACTATAGCATTCTAGTTTCTGTATTAGTCGGCGGTGTCAAACAGTATCAAATGCCTTCGAGAAGTCCAAGATGATGACATCTGACTGGCACTTGTCATCAATAGCTTTTGAGAAGTCGTCGATTGTCTGAATGAGTTGCGCGGTGCGGTCTTATCACTCTTCTTATAGATGGCATTGATGGACGCCCTCTTCCAGTCATCGTGTATGACTGCTGTGTCATAGGACTCCTGGAAGATCTTGGTTAGTACCGGGGTCACAACTTCGACGGCTTCTTTGAGGACCCTGGTGGGGATGTTACCTGGGCCTCTAGCTTTTGATGCGCCGAGTTGATTAATTAGTTTCTTCACGCCTAATTCTTGGAACACAATTGGTGGCATCTTGGCAGCTGGTTGCATACATACATACATACCTTATTATTAATGATAATAATAATAATAAACAATTATTAATTATAATTAACAATAGTAATTATAATAATAATCTAATAATAATTATTATTATTATTTGTTATTAATAATTAGTAGTATTATTATCATCATCATCATTATTATGTGTGTGTGAGAGCGTAGTCGATGATGTAATAATAATTATAATAACTTAATAATAATAATAATAGTAATGATGATGTTGATGATCATGTTGTTGTTGTTGTTATTATTATTATTTATTTATAAATTATAATAATTATAATAATAATAACAATAATAATTATTATTAATATTAATACTTTGTTATTATTATTACTAAAACTAAAAATAACATTAAGTTATTATTCATACTAAATAAAATGAATATTGATAATACTTATTATTATCAATCATCATCATCATGATCATCATCCATCATTATTATTTATTATTATTTATTTATTCAGAAAATTTTACAGCAAAAGCCAGCTGGATTGTTCCGCGTCCCAAGTCTCTAATAAACTAGCACTGATAACCTGACAATGAACCCAACAATCGCTATTAGTGAAACAAAATTTAATAAGAATGAATAAAAAAAAGACAATAATAATAATAATTATAATAATATGAATAATAATTATTATGGCGATGATGAATATATCGTAGGTCACAATCGATAGGAAATTGTAGCCTGAAAACTTCAAAGTACCTTAAAAACATTCGGTTGCAGACACAAACAAGTCCATATCTTAGCTTTTACAGTTTGGTAGCAAGGCTACAAAACTTATTCAATTATTTGTTGGAAGAGTTGTCTTTTCTTGATATGGGAGGACAACTCGTTTGTAACTGGATAGAGACGAAATATAAAACCAGTACTTGCATGTTAACTAAAGTTCCTTTTTTGTACTAACTAACAGTTACCCTAATGTAAATAAGTGAAATGATAAGCAAAAATGAATTTTTCACATTCTGAGTAAAATTAGCAACAGTTTTTCAAATAAATCCATAAACCCTTCAAGAAGTCTTTGAAGCAGAACTCTCAATTTGTCTGGGGGCTCTGAGTTATGCTTTCGTTTGGAGGCCTGAGATCTCCACTTCGCGAAATATGCAGAACAGTTAACGAAAGTGCATGAGCAGGCAGTTTGATTCATATGTGGCCTATGGGGAATTGTTGGTACAACAGAGGCTAGGGAGGGGCTAAGAAGGCGCTAGGTTTGCTCTCATTGGAAGAGAGACAGAGATGGCCGTTATAAAATGTTTAGTAAAATTGTAACGGCAAACATTACTTTTTTTTTAAAAGTTGATTTTGAAAATCACTTGGCATCCTTCCAGACAAGACATCTTATGAGATCAGTGGTGAGGTTGATGCCTCCGGTGCAAGTTTTCAATGCACAATTTATGCACAAATTATTTTTCAATTGAACTTCCAGAGAGATAATAGCTCAGCCCAAAAAATATTTCACTGACACTTGCTATTGAACTGTTTTATTTTATTCATTTTTAAAATTCCCAAACAAAATGATTCCTCACTTTTTCCAGTACTCAGGGTCTATAAAATCTAGACTAACATTGCAAACAAAACACGAAAAGTAAAATTTTTCACGGTAACAGAAGTGTTATTTCAATATCGACTTTTCATGTCTGATTACAACAAAAACAGTAAATGAAGCACTCTCCATAATTGTAAACATATTTTATCTTAGTATCATGTATACTCCCCAGTGATATAAATTATAATATATAATAATAATAATGTTACGACTGTAAAATTACAATGAAAAAGAAACCTCTGATCTGATCCTTTTAGAAACTGTTAATGACTAATAAGCGCACAAAATTACAATTTTTTCTATTCACTGTTGCTTATGGCTATCTTGCCCAAAAAATAAGAGTGCAGTTACTCGGAGTATATATAGCTCGCAACGCAAATATTCTTAATATATTCAATCAAACCTTGATTAAATGAGAACTTAAAATAAAGCGAAGTGTGTATATTGGGAGTTGTCTGCTAAATTTCGAGATTGATAAGATTTCAATTGGATTACAGGTATACGACTATACGTATCGATAAAGAAAAAACAGCAGCGGTGAGAACTCAGTCTTTAGGAAACACCATGACTTATGGGTAGTAATAGCAAAGCTTGGAAGCGGCTGATAGCAAGTTTTAGTTTTGGTGAATCCAATCCTCCGCCATCATTCTCCTACAGGAGCAGGATCTGCTGCCATCTTTTATCTTCCATTTATAGGCTTTAATCTAGCCCATTGGACGGTCTTATGTAAGTTGGTATGCATTTTCTGTGTATATAGAAGGCTGTGAACAGTTGTGATATTATTATTTGCAACACCATTTACACAACAAATCAAGTATATATTTTATAATAATAATTATTTATACTGATAGATTTTATGATTATTTCTGCACAAATGGTTCCCTTGGTATACATCATCAGTTCAGTAATTGAACAGTTTTTTTTATGTGTAGCTGCTATTTTGACAATAGCATTCGTTGCAGTGGTCTGTGCTCACTTGAACTTTGCTTAGCACAACTACTACGACGACGGTAGTGCTAAGCAAAGTTCACTTGAACTTTTCTTAGCACTACTACCTACTACTACGACGAAGGTAGTGCTAAGCAAAGTTCAAGTGAAGTTAACAGACAACGTAGTAGTAGTGTAGTTGTTGTTGCAAGAACAACAAAAATCATCAATGTCGTTCGTCGATTTGTTGTTACTCCTGTTATTATAATTATTATTGCATTGTTGTTGTTGTGACTATTAGTATTAACTACCAAGTTGTTTAGTCGTGTAGCAGTTTACCCATACATAATAATTAATAATCTGAATACTCTCTCTGGTAGGTAAATATTTTGTTGTAGCTACTACTAGTTAGTTAGTTACTAGCAGCTACTACTAGTTAGTTAGTTACTAGCAGCTCCTACTAGTTAGTTAGTTACTAGCAGCTACTACTAGTTAGTTGGTTACTACCTACTAACTACAGGCTATTACTGCTACTACTACTAATTGTATCCAGTAGTTAGTTATGAAATAATAATAGACTCATAGTATAATAATTGTGGCTATGATTATAGTTGCGGAACTTGAAAGTGCGAACCACCAGTTTTGACAAAGAATAGTCAATGAATGATCAGTGATGTGAAGCTTAGTTATCAATAATTTGTCCATTCTGTCAGTATGAAAACTTGATAGAATTATTGCTTGTAATTTTGTTACTGTTGAAAGCAATTTGATTAAACAAAGTAATATTTTTAAAAAAAATTGTAGTAAATTAGGATATTTGCTTACAGCTTACTTTGTTCTGGTTGTCAATTCTTTTTATAAGTTTATGAAATATTTGTCACCGAGATGTGGGTTGGAATATCAGTGGTTGTTATTATTTCAACATTTAAATCTCAGTGAATAAAAATTTGTGTGACTTTTGTCATGTAGGAATATTTGAAATTTAACCTGTGTTCTTACACCACTAGCACACAATTCAAATGGTTCCAGATAGCGAATAAATTTAGTTGTTTTGGTATTGTGTTGCTAAATAATCATGGTTATTATATTAATGTTGTTCCCCAGAGACACCGTTCCGAGGGTACTAACCACAGCTAACTTATGAAGTCGTTGGCACCATGTCCTCCTCATTGTCTGGTTTGAATAGTCAGAACAAAGGTGACAAAAAGTACAAATCAATCAACATAAATAGTGTCTACAAAGGAAAAGGAGCGGAAGCTCAAAAATCTTCAGGTATAGTCACATAAACGATTTTCTGGTAACCAAAGCAAATTGATTAATTGGTCTGAGTTTAAATTTTTCTCTTATACATTGTTACAGTTATTCTTACTTCAATTTTGGTTTATCGAAATCTTTATGAAGAACATGTATTTTTAAAACTAACAACCAGCTTCCTTTCTTATCTCGGAGACATAGTCCGCAAAACTATGGGTTTGATTTTACATAATTTCTCTTATCCGCAGTTCAACGGCAACATGGACTGCAGTCTCTCGGCAAAGTTGGAACTGTGCGGCGAATGCCACCACCTATCAATCTACCTAGTCTAAAATCCGAAAATAGTGGAAACGATCCAACAGGTATGCCTTTTTTGTTAATTGTCTTATTTGACAGTGGCTCTCTGTCGCATCAGCACTTAGACTTTCCAACTTTGTTCTGTAGTTAACTTAGTGCCAAGTGGACCAGCAAGTACAGGATGGGGAACGGGCAAGTCGTCGACAGCGTCCGAGAATCAGCAGCAATCAGCGCCGCAGTCGCGGCAGCAGCAGGTTTGTGCGATGCCTTTTAAGTTTACATACCTAAGATTTTACATGCGTCTAGTTATACTCTTAGTCATGTTGTAACTGTGCCAACTAACTCTTTTATTGATAGATATCTGTCCAGCTGTTTTCTTGATTTTGCTTCTATCTCCCTCACTTCTAAATAACATTGACAGAACAGGTGATGAGAGATGAAATTTTGATTGGGGACACATTTCTTGCCATTTTGTATCGTATGTGGTTGGCCAGTTTTAACACATTCATTACAGGGTGCTTTCTGTGGTTTTCGTGGTTTTCCGCTTACTTTCATTATTTTTTAGCGGCCCACTCGATGCAGCTACAACAGTGAAACAAATACCAAAAGAACGATAAGATTCTCCTTAAAAATTATAGGGGCATTATCATGGACACAGAAAAAACCAAAAAAATTTTCCCCGCCTACCCTTTTGGGCCCTTATTGCGACATAGCAAGTAACCACGAAGCTAGGCCGAGGGGAGGCCAATGTATGGATTTGCATTTTACACGAGAAATATTTGTCCTAGACACAAAAAAATTGCAGCAATGAAAAGGTGGCAAAATTTTGTTCTAAAATGATTATTTATTTCCTAGGTTGGGCTTTGAAAAAAAAAAATCCTCAAAACCTCAATCAAAAACCACAAAACCACAAGAATGCCATTGCGCAACATCTGTAATGGCTTATTAATTGGTTTTTGTGAACTAGAGAAAAAAATACTTATAATGCTTGAAAGTCAACAAAAGACTGCCAAGACAATGTTTCAGTGGTTATCTCTCAAATTTACGTTTTATTTTGCCAATGGAACCCTGTTAAATACTTTAATTATTTGTCCCAAAATGATGTTGTAGGTAATAATAATAAAAAAAGATGGCTACTATTGATAAATAATTAACAACCTTATATTGTTTTGATATTCATAGAAACTGGTGTATATGATCAGAAGACCATGGGGATTCTGAATATCAAATTTATTTTGACAGCCGCTACCGTTTTGATGGGAAAAATTAGCTCCGAAAACAAGTCCGTTTTCGGTAATAATTATTATAAATAACGAAAATTTAAAAAAATTCATAAGTCAGCCGAAACTTGTCCAATCAGTATGAAACTTGGTGAATATGAGCGCTAGGATGTTTATTTCCTTCGTTTTAGAAAAAATTGTGCTAAATATCTTAAATAAGAAAAATAATTACAATGAAAAAAATGACGATTTTGGTAATAATAAATAATTATTAATTATTATTACAATGAGTGAGAAACTACACTTACCGTGCTCGAAATTTCACCAAAACTGGTCACTATGCTCAAAACATGGTGCTTTCACTATCCTTATATTTAATTTTTTGAAAATCTATCTATTAAAAAAAAAATTCTAAAAAACAAAAGCAACCGCATGCACCAAAAATCTGTGCGCCATTGCTGGTTGCTAAGGAACAAAAACCAAAAATAAAAAATTGTAAAAGTCAAAACTAGCCTAAGGTCATGTATTAAAGATAATTTAGAATTATACAGCAGATGATTCTGAATAGAATGATACCAAAATGTAAGACCTTACTCTTACTTTGCTAACATGGAAATTGTGAACAGACAATTACCGGTTTACTGTACTCATTCCGAGTGGGCTCGTGTCATGTAAGAGATGTGTTAACAAACATCTTTAATTTACACAGCGTCATAGGATTAAGATGATGAATTCAGCACTCTCATCTGTGGATAGGAGTAATCATAGAGACTTGGGTTTATTGTCTGTTAATGTTGCAGGCCTCGATGCTTGGATCGGGGACTGCGAGGAGTGCGGCAGTGAGAACGGAGACTGCACCAGCGACAAGTGGTGGGAGCGGAGTGGGGACCGCCTCCCAATCGCAGCCGAAAACTTGGAGCAGTGTGACCGGAAGGGGGCCGCCAATGTTCGACCAAGAACGCCCTCCGCCTCCTACTGGCACCGGCAAGGAGAGTGTGAGGTTTGCTCGGGAGTTTCCTTCACTAGATGGAACTGCTCAAACAGCTGGAGCTGGTGGCAAGTCTGGGACAACCACAGCATTAGACCTCCGCCCTCAGAGTATGTACCCTCATCTCACTTGTGTTTGCTTGTTGGCTCGTTGGTCTACCAACTTCATCTTGAATTTATTCTGTCATCAGTGCTCTCCCCTGAAATTGGTTACATAGGGAGAAGGGGATACAGAAATATGTACACTTTTCCTCAGTGCGACGCTGAAAGCAAAACCAATTTAGCAATGATCCAATATACTAACAAACCCACTTATTTCTGTATTCAAGTATGAAAGCGGATGTACCGGTTGCAAAAATAAGCCAGTGAAGACTGAGGAATGCTTCAAACTTCCGCTCTCTGGGCATGGTGCTGACATGTGGCAAAGCAAATCATTCCTATTGGATAACTCTATTGCATATTTATATATACGTTGCTAATGAAAGCCGTGGATGCAACATATTTCATCCATGATGGGGCCCTATTAACCAACGTGTGACTCCGATTCTTTATTTCAAGTTCATAATTATCTAGAAATGAGGGTTTATGGGAGCCACACCTCAAAGCTGTTTTGCATCAATGAGACTGAAGTTTCATAAAGTTTTGTATGACACCTGTGTAGATCATTCCACTTATTTTATGTCTAATGTCAGGGGGGACGCTTAGGAACTTTGGGTGGGAGATTGCCCACAAACAACCTCTCTGGGGAGAGCCCTTCTGCGTCGTAGTGTAATATTCTGTCACCCCTCACTCAACAGTTGATCCATGGTTTTTACACAGTTTTTAAAACACGCATATCTAATATAACAGCTCAAGGAGGCACTTTCTATTTTTGAGATAAGTTGTTTCATATGATTGGGTTCGAATCAAGTTTCATTAAATGTTACTGCGCTTATTTGTAGATGTGGGGAGCTGGAGGGATGGTGGTGGAAAGAGCATGACATCGGACCACCAAGCAGCTGATGAAGACAGTCAAACAGGAAGTGCTTCCCAATCAACAGATCAGCAACGAGGGCCTGACAGCGATGACGATGGCCAGAGAGACAACGTAAGTCATTCAGTGCTGCTAGCTTCAGGGTTGTTGAATTTGGTGGTCAAAACTGGTTTAAACCTGGCAAAACTACACATGTTATATATTTATTTCAAACTGCTATATAGGGTCGTACTAAATCACATAATATTTAGTGAACAATGTTTGCCAGATCAATGCCATTAGGTTCTGCTACGTTTATACCCCAACTTTTGAAAAAAAAGAAATATCCAAAATTGGTCGAAATTGAGCAATTCATGTCCAGTTAAATTTATGTATACAGTTTGGTTTTAAATCAAATGATGCTTGCCAAGTCAATCGAGAGATTTCGCTACATCTATAGTCCACTTGTAAGCATTCCTGTAATAGACTGAAATATAATCCAAACAAAGTAGTTTGATGTTTGATTTAAGATAGGTGAATGCGTTGCAGTAATGGCAGTTTATATTAAATGTTATTTCCAAGTTTGCACTTGATGGTTAAATTTAAATTATTAAATGGTGACACAAGAAAATATTCTTGGCTGTATGAGTTTTTGAGCAAAGCAAACCTTATCAATATTCCAACAATTGAACAAAGAGTTTAGTAGGCATGTTCGGATCGAGAACGTTCATGCCAAAACGGGCAATTTTTTTTTTTTCGGCGAGTGCAAAACCTGATTTTTGGAACTCTATGCTGAATGGCGGTTTTGCTGTTCAAGGGGTTGTTCACTGTACGACGTTCTTGCTCCTAATACGTACAGTTCTGCTATAATGAATATTTTTGCATAATACAAGCCCTTTTGCGGCAGCTACTATTTTTGCTTAAATGCAACATATAATAATATATATATATATATTAATTATTTTTTATTTATTGAAGTATTATTATTTTTATTGTTTATTATTATAATAATTATTTATCACTGTTGTTAGTTAGTAAATAGATAGAAAACGATAATGATTTTTAAATAATTAAAACTTGACGTCCTCTGGGGATGGCCATCTTTTCATTTGTTTCCGGATTTTTGCGGCTAGTTAACAACAAAAGAACACAACTCCGGATATAGAAATTTGCGTTTTTGAACGTACAACTCACAGAAATTATGCCAGGAGCGAACGTCAAAGTTGCATTCGGAAGCACTTTCCTGTGCCAATTTTTTCAAGGCATGGACGTTCTTGATGCGGAAATGCCTAATGAGTCCACAATCTGAATATAACATGAACTGGCTATGAGTTGACTCCGTTCTTTTGCATTTTTACTTCTACAACCCATTTCGGTTACTTCAATTCGCTACTTACTTCATACTGTATGGTATATTATATGGTATTATACAGTTTTAGTTCAATATGTAAAATAATAAATTACATATCATAATACTACATGCTTGTTTACTGTTACCTTTACATTGCCTTTACATTATTCAGAGCTCATAGTAATGTATTTTGCTATCGTATGAATGACTACTTAAACAGATTTTAGCAAGTCAAATAGTTTTGACTAGTAGTAGGCGGTCAAAACAGTTTTGACTAGGGCGGTTTAAACCGTGACAACCGTGGCTAGCTTGTGCATATAACCATCACACTAGCAATTTCGTATGCCTTGGGTCATTTGATTGTGTGCTTCATGATTCATATGTTTGATTTTTGTGAGCTTGTGGGGGGGATTTCCCCTTGTTGACAAAACAATTTTATTGCACGGGCTTTTCCCTCAGTTGTGACCTCCCTCTTATATTACGTAATATTCATGTCGGAGGTAATGTTAAGGCTGGTTCCCATAGGCTTTAAGGGATCCCAGACAAGTTGCAGATAGTTTAAGATAACAGATCTGAGACAATCTGAGACAATCTTAAACAGTCTCAGACTCTTGGTTCCCATAGAAAAACTTTCTTAGGATATCTTAAGATAAGATGTCCTAAGACAGTCTGGGACTATCTAAGACACATGGTTCACATTCACCTACAGTCTTAGACTATCTTAGACAATCATCAGAGGCGGCCAATGAAATCGCAACTTTTGTGAATTTTAAAAATATAACATTTGTTTTATGATATTTATTTGTGTATTATACATAAAGTGGACAACGAAGCGACTCACAATAACATTAGCACTAAAAGTTTGGAACTGAATTATAAATTTTTTCAAACTAAAAAACCTAGCAGATGTAGTTAAAGTCTCTGTGTTAGTGTCTCGGTGTTTCATCCAGAGTTGTTACTGGCTTCCCAGCTTGCAGCCAACTTCCTCAGGATACTGATCATCATAATTTGCTAAAAAATAAACAAATAATTTATGTCCATTGTAATTTGTTCGCTTTACTACATGCATACACTATTCATGATAAATATACATACATACAACAAATAATATGTATTATATTATTATAATTATTATTGCTTTATCATCAAAACAATTCGACATTCTTATAATTATTATTATTAACGATGATTCACTAATGCAAAATAATAAATGAGTGAATAATAATTATTAGAAGAAAAATATATATACATATTACATTTATTATATGTATGTACAGTACATATATTATTATTATTCTTATATATATTATATATGTGTGTCAATTCATTTACTTATCTTATCAATGACAGTTGTTTATCAACATCAATCCACAGTGAGCCATGTATGATTGATAACAAACAGGAATTCTTGTTTGTTACCAATAATAATAATTATAATAATAATAATCATACATGACTCACTGTGCATCAATCATAATAGTATTTGAGAAAAATAATAAAACAATGAATAACAATATTATTAAATAGGATATAATTTATTATTATTAATAATTAATTAATATAAATAATAATTACAATAATAATAAATAAATAATATATTTATTTTTTATTATTATTATTATAACTGTCTTCTGTTGTTAAATAATTTGAAAGCCTTAATTTTTACTATTACCCCAACTATTATGATTGTTCTAAGCGAAGCTTATAGAAACTTGCTACTTACACTGACTGGCACTTGATGCATTGACTAGGATAGCTGTAGATAATCAAAGAGAGCATTTCACACTTCAAAATACCAATAAAAAAAAATAAACCACTGCTTGTTCGATGCCAGGTGGAAATAAAGCGGAACGAGCAAGTGCATTGTGGTTACACTATCTGATGATGATCTGATGCAATCGCACGACTGGTTCACATAGACCTGTTGCATAACTATCGTAGTCGTAAGGTCGTAAACTAGTCGTAAAAGTTTGGCTTGTTCAAACTTTCCCGATTTGATCTTACGACCTTACGATTGTTGTAACACATCGTAGTGAATCGTAAGCTGATTACGATTGTGGTTCACATAGACTTGTCGCTGCGATCTTACGACCAGTCGCCGTCTTTTCTACGACTGTTACGACTCTATGAGAACCAGCCTTTATTGTGATAGAGACCATGTATAGAAACACTTGCATTGTCAGTTCAAGGAATGCTCTTTGTCATTACTGACCTGGCTACGGATTTCTAGTGTCTTCACAAAACAATATGTTCTTTGTTGCAGGATTACAGTTGAAATAATTATTTTAAAATAACCATTTTTGTAGCCATTGTTCAGTGTTAGTGTAACTTTATTTTTCAATTAAAATATTGTACAAATCTCTAGAGTGCACTCTTTCTCCTTACAGTACAGAAGCTCCAGTTATAATGGCAGAATATATAATCAGAAGTCTGCCGGTGAGGACAGGCTATTCAAGCGACCCACCATAGTAAAGGAGAAGGACATTGAGGAACTCGGGCATAAGGCTGCCAGCAGAGCCAATAACGAGGAATCTAGTAAGCGCAAACGCAGACATATCAATGTTTGTGTTTTGTTTTTATTTGAAATGGGGGTTTGTCGATTTTGATTTTCTGCCATGTTTCACTTTCCAGTATTTTCTTAATCAACTGTTAGTTAATAAGTCTGATCGTTGCTCTTCAAAGTACACTTGTACTTTAGGGTGTTTTTTGATACGGGCTCGTAGGTATTGATACGGGCTCGTAGCTATTGATCGAATGATGGCATTTAGAAACCACAATGTTGACTGCTACAAAGACGGAAGCATTATAATTCTTTGGTCCATACCATATGCCTGGCTCCACTGGGAAGGTCTTGGTCGCCTTACGCTAGCATGAAACAGGGTATAGTTTGCTACTAGTCTGCTCACAAACATCTGTTTATACGGCCGTCCCATCAGTTTCGTATCCGTATTAAAACACGTTTGACCCCGTTTCAATTTCGAGACGATACGGAGCCTGTATTAATGCAAACCTGTTGAAACAGCATGCGTTTTCTTGGCGAATTTTGGTGATCACATGCACGCGAGTGCAAAGTTTTTGTTACGCTGCGCGTTAGTGTAATCGTGTTTTTGATAAATTGAAATAGCCCATGTGCGTTTTGGTGGCGATCGAATGCATTCTAAGGGATTCACTTTTCCATTTTAAAATTATCGCGAAATGTTTTATCAGATTTTAATTATAGGACATGGAGCCATATCATCTAAACTATAATTACTGTATAAAAATGATAAACTAGATTTTTTTGCCACCAGCATTGTAATAAAAATGGTGGAAAATCCCTAGGTCTTCTATGGTTCAAATATGCAACAGTTCAGTGTTTATTGATATTTATTGATGGAACATCAACAACTTTCAATGGCTACCCAATCCATAACATACCAGAAAGCACGGGTCATTGTGAAAATTCAAGACCCACCATAGTTCGTAAAATACTTCTGAAATGTTTTAGTCGGACAAATAAGATTGTGTGCGCTTTATGGGCCCTACCTGCGACTTCAGTTCAGCCTTGTAGCCGTAATAAACAAGAAATATGGTAATTTATAATATGTAATCTGTTACAGGCTGGGCCACTGCCACTGGTGAAATCGACTACTCCGTCAAATTGGTCTTTTCTGATGATGAGGAGGAAAGTGCTGGTTCTGCCACCAAGTCTACAGTCAAAGACAAGAGGAGTACACCTCCAGATAGTATGGCCAGGTCTTCAGACAGAGGAAAGAGTGACAGATCACCTGATAAATCTAACCAATCAGAACACAGACCTTCAAGTGGCTACAGGCAAGGAGAGGGTGAACGGGGCAGGCCGGTAAGTAGAGTCTGCTGGCGCAGTGCTAAAATGGCTTCGGGTCATCAATAAGTGAACATTGCATTGCATTCGAGTAGCTAACTTTCTAGTATTCTTAGCGAAATAGCATTGTCTATACCTGATCCGGGTTCGTTGCATTTATTTCGAACATAAATTCACCAATCGATGCCATTTGTGTACCAGGTTACAACTCTTGATGATCTCACAGTCTGTTTGGTATATACTGAGTTTGAGTTGTAGTCGAGTTTTGTCTTTCCATTGCTGGTTGGCCTTTCTCATTTGATCTATTCTGTTCATATTTGCCCTCTGAGTACTGTCTCCGCTGTTTCGGAGCTAAATAAATAAATTGCCATTATTATCTAACATATGACTCTATCAATGAGTCTCCAGCTCAGTTGTCTGTTGTACAGAGAGAGGCATGGGCTCCGCACCAGCATCAATACTCGGCATATCCTTCTCAGCCACCCATGATGCACCAGCAGAGGATGCCATATGACGTGTGGCAGAGGGGACAACCAGCCGGCGGAAAAATACCACCCCCTAACATGCCTCCATCGGGTTAGTGTCAACTTTCATGGCGTGGGTAATGCGAATCAGTTTATTGGTCTAGATCCATTTATTGTGGTATAATGATGTCTTTGGAAAATTTTCAACATTCATATGTATATGGGTATATAGTTCTATGATCAATGTTGACTTTTAACTAAGATTAGATTTTTGGCACTTCGTGTAGCCAAGTACTCTCAGGTTCTAAGTAATGCTGGCAGTCATATTTTAGGGCCATACGGCTACAGAATGCCTTTTCCTGGACCGGGAGGCATGAACAGGCCTCCTCCGGGCCGACAGATCTCGGGTGATGATGATGAAGATGACCTGTGGAGCAGAAAGCAGAAGCACAGTAAAGAAGTGCAATCTGCAGTGGACAGAGCCATGCACAAACGGGGAGAGGAGGTGAGTGGCTGTCCTACTGCCATGGCGGTCTATTGGGTAACTGCTATTTGTCACCACTGAATAACATGGCTGCTTCCAGCTACAAGTATACTCTCTGCTGCTTTTAGTCAGACGAGCAGCGCAGAAGCAGGAGTACTAGCGAAAGCAGTTCTAGTGAGCAAGTGTCAAGGCCACGTGGAGGCAGCAATGACAAGAGACCTCAGTCCCAGGTTAGCCTCCTCTCTCAGCTTGTTTGCAAATTGCATAATTGAACTGGCGGTTCATGTTTGGTGACCAAAATGTTGTAAAAACCTGATCTCTGAATGGTCACTTGTCTTGTCGTAGATACCTCCAAGATTTCAGCAACAAAGAAGCAGAGAGAGATCCCCGGAGAGGGGCGGGCCTCGTGGAGAGGAAGGCCGGCCTTATTATCCTCCACACCATCCCCCGTCGAAGCAGGGTGGGCAGCAGCAGCCCCCATGGCCCATGCCCTGGTCAGGTCCCCCACCACCTCCTCATTGGATGCCTGGCAGTAAGTGACTGTATATCTCTAGTGTGAGTACCTACAGCTGTCCCCGGGTGCTTTGTAACTGGGTGTGAGCTCTGCCCGCTAATTGCCTGCACTGTGTGCTAATCAATATCTGCAAGTGATAGTTTTTGATATGAGTGTGTTGTTTGTAGCTCTGATATTGACTTAGTGTGCTCATCAATCACTGCATTGCATTGCATCGGTGGGTAAAACACAAGGAATGTGAGCTTCATATCTAGTGGATGGAAATAGCTTTGTATGTTGAATATATAAGGCAGAGAAATATCGCATTGATTAAACGATTTTTGTCTCAAATTAAACTTTTTTTGATTCATGGAGTTGCGTTCTCAGTATCTATTTTTCTATTTTTCTGGATTTCTCTGCACCAAGTCGATGCAGAAACATAATTTTGTGTAGGGATTTATTACATATTGTGTTCGGAGTTGAAATTTCACGTTTCTTTAGCTTGAGTTTGCGATTTATTCATGGGCTGATTGCTCTATTGTTCCTCATTGTTGATTTGCTGTTAGCGTTACAGGCAGTTGATATGTGTATGGCAATAGTCTCTATGCATTGTGATTTTGTAGTGCCAATGCCTCCCCGCCCAAGGAACAACAGCAGAGGTTCAGATGATGACAGAAGGACTCCTGACCAGCAGAATATTAAACAGTTCTATGGTATGCTTCACTTCTCAATTCCCTCCTGTGTGCTTGTCACCGGCACCATTTTGTCTTCTCTTTAAAAACTCTTTAATTTTCATTCGCTTCCACAAATTATCGAGTTGAACTTTTCACCTACTTTTTTTCAAAAATAGTCCAATTTTTAAACTATTTTAAAATTCGTTTATACATGATATGGTGATGAATTTACGTTTATATGAATCAGAATTCTCTCTCTTAGGAAAATTAATAACAGTTTGATTCCACCAGTTTAAACTAATTTTATTACATTTTTAGTTTGGAGACCATTTTTTAGTAGTGACCCTGACAGATCAACCAGCAAAAAAAGTATCAAACTAAACGCAAAACTGATAGCACAGCTGAAAAGAGAACAAATTTCTGATAAAGCTAGCAAAATATGAAGCTAAAATATACAAAGCAGTAGTTGGAACACTGAGACAACAATCTAACACTGACTGTACAAAATACCGAAATTTTCGGAAATTTTTTATTTTACTGAAAATAATTAACAATTCAATTATTATCAAAGAAAAAGCCATCATTTTTATACACATGAACTGGGAACTTTCAGAGCCACGTTTTGATATAAAGAACAATACTAATCAACAATTTTACAACGATCATAAAAAATGACTGAAATTAATTATATATTATCGTCGCCGTTTCTAAATAATTAATTAACAGCTTACTAACCTGCAGTTCCGCAATCAGAAATCACAAACAAGCTAAAATAATAATAAACCAATTATATCAGAAGAAAAAAAACAGTGCGCTAGCTCTTTACCAGAAAAAAACTGCCCATCGTTGTAAAAGAATTACCGAGAATGAGTACAGGAAGTAATAGGGTCAAGGGTATTTGAAACTGTTTCCGCTTAGAATGTCATAGTCTTCTAGTAAAAACCAAAAAAATAGGCAAGACTCTGCTCTACACATTGCTAGAAGAATTATTTTAGTCAGTCTTCACAAACGCGTGCAATCCGTCCTGAAAACTGAACATTTTTGAAAACGAGCCACGATTGTGCGTGAAGAAGTTGTGCGAATAACTCCAAAATGAGCAATGCTCGTATGGGAAAAGGAAAAAGTTGATGTCAGATTGAAAAAAACTTGGTATGATATGGCAATTGTATTAGATGAAAAAATTATTTTCAAATGTTTTGATAGCTCGCGATTAAATATTTTTGCAGCACTAAGTAGTGCTGCACGATTTATTTTGGAGCCATCTTCGTTTTTCTTTCCAAGTTCTGACTAGGACAAGTTTTGTATGCTCCTGTTGATCACTTGATGAGTGTCAAGTCAACAAACCCGGCCAGTCTGTACTTTTGGCTCTTACAGAGTACCAGGTGGCCCAGTGGATGCACATGATGTCTGAGTATGCCAAGGCAAACCCAGACGTGCCTCTACCTCCCTTGCCTCCATTTGTTGGACATCGAGGTGTCCCCGGTGGGCCGGCTCCTCCTACCTCCGAGGCTAACAGAACTGTAGAGAAGAAGCCTTCAGACTCGCACACAGAAAAAGAGAGCCAAGCCGAGGCCAAGAGTGCTGTTCAGCGCCCCAATCAAGGTAGGATTAGCTGCCCCATACAGTCCAATCCTGATAACGCTTATTTGAGTTGTTGTTCAAGTTTATACACTTGTCTGAGTTATACACTTGTCTGAGTTATACGGTTGTCTGAGTTATACGGTTGTCTGAGTTATACAAGTGTCTGACTTATACACTTGTCTGAGTTATACAAGTGTCTGACTTATACACTTGTCTGAGTTATACAAGTGTCTGACTTATACACTTGTCTGAGTTATACAAGTGTCTGACTTATACACTTGTTTGAGTTATACGGTTGTCTATACGGTCATGCTAGACGCACAGTTGTTGTAGTTGCACTGTTATCTGAGTTATGCGATGTACAGAATTACACCTATTTGAGTTTTGGAGTTCTTGTTGCAGATGTAAAACCTACAGGCGACCACGCTGCTGACAGCAAAGTGCAGGTGGACCCATTTGAGGAGCCAGTGGCCGGCAGCAAGAGTGACTCCTTTAAAAGCTCTGCTGATGACGCAAGGAAATACTCAAGCAGCTCAAGTAGAGACGACTCCAAACAATCACATCGTTCTCATCACAGGTATGACTGGCTGCAAGCGCTTTCTGTGCATGCCATTAGCTCTTCGTATCATTTTTGTCCAGTCTTATTACTAGACGATTGCTTTTAAATTCAAGCCAGTGTGTTATTTCATGTTTATTCACTTCTATTCAAATGTATGATTCAGGGGAGACAGGCGAGACGATAGGAGAGACGATAGGAGAGACGACAGGAGAGACGACAGGAGAGACGACAGGAGAGACGACAGGAGAGACGACAGGAGAGACGACAGGGACCATAGAGAGCGAAGGGATGATAGGCGAGGGCCGAAGGCTGATGGTAAGAACCAACGACACCAGGAAAGTGAGGGGCAGAAATCAGCCAGACAGAGCAAACAGAAGGATGATATTGACAGCAAGTACGTCTACTTACATTTCCTTCTTTCCTGTTCCAGAGATTTTGTTGCACAAAATGTTCTTCTGCATTGTTCTGTTTTGTTGGCCAAGACCATCAAACAGGCGTTGGCAAACTTTTGTCATCAACCACTATGGTTGTGTATAACATGCGCAGCTTAATGATTAGCCGATATCGCTTTTGAGTTGAAAGGTCATGAGCGTAAATAACTGCTACCAATGAAACCAAGAATCAGCGGTTAAACATGCAGTGAGTGTTTGGCTGGTGTCTTTAAAACCACTCCTTCTTTAATATCTAGGTTCTCATAGGTTTAATGTGAGAATGCAGACACACAAAAAGATTCTATAAAGCTATGTTCACACTACGCGACTCTCGGCCATGCGATTTTATCTGGAGGAATCGGGAGTTGCTCTCCCGACTATTTACAAGAGTTTACACTTGCGATTTTTTGTGCCCGATATCGCTTGGCCTTGACATTTGTCAATACACCGTATTTCATTGCTAATTACAGAACATCAAATTATTATTAATAATAATATGATATAGCTTATATTACCAGAGATTTCCATAAATTATACCATTTCTTCACTCATCAATAATAAGAAATAAATTACAAATAATAATAATTGTAAGTATAGTATATTTAACTATAATAATTAATAATAAATAACTGATAACAACTTTTTTGAATGCAATGCAATTATTTATTATAATCACGGAGCTGGTAGTTGTTTTCTATTTATATTGACAATAATTAGTATACCCACATTAATATTTTACTTGTAAACAAGGCTTGCATTTGATCAGGAAAATATCAAAAAATATTCTAAAATTAAATTGGTTAAATAATAATTAGCAAGCAGCTGCAAGTTTCTTGAAAAGTATTAAATTGAAAAGCTGTGATGTGGATGCTGATTGGCTAGACAGGCCGATAATCGTACAGAGCTCCATCACTGCCCGATGAAAAAAATATGCCACCGATTGTGAAATCGTTAAGATTCCACTGTTCACATTTGCGATCCGATTTTTTGGCTCCGCCCACTCGGCCGAGAATCGCATAGTGTGAACGTGGCTTAAAGTTGGCAAACGGTTGTCTCGATGTAAAAAAAATATATGGAAAATATGACCCATATTGTGACCCATATTTTGTTTATTTGGTTTTTCCTTTATTATGAACGGTTTGCCCTGTGATCTGGGTTATGAAGCACTGAAACAGAACTAAAAACTTTGCCTCCGAGTTCCAACCCAAGTTTTGCTCTGAGCCGATATTCATTTGTAGTTGGATAGCTCTGATAGTTCCCGCTGTTGCTCGTCATTCTCTTACCAAAAACAGCTACACTGCAGTTATATCGTGTTGGACAGAGTTACCTTCTGTTGCAAGAGATATCACTCGGTTTTGAATTTTATTTTTCTTTTTGAGGGGGGGGGGAGAATGATCTTGGTTTTATTTATTTGATGCTCAAAATGCATATGGATTGCTGCGATTTTACTCAAACCAGTGCGGACCTCATTGAAAACTATGCTCAGCGGTATACTATTAGTCCCTGGCTGAACAAAAAGTAGAAGACAATTCCACACACTTTGCAAATCCCTTCAAAATAATTGCAGTTTTTTCATCTTGTGACTTGCATGGAAATATTTCAACTTTTGTGATTCAACGACCATGTACTCTTCTGGTGGCACTGGTCCCTATTTCTACCAAATACTATTGAAATCTGTGAGATATTTGCGTTCACGAACTATAATTGTTAGCAGTGTCGAAAATTTGGGATTTTTCTGCTTGAACTTTCGCATTCAACGATTGTTTTTCAGGTTGTAGTGTGTTTTTATACTTGAGACATTTGTTAGTTAGGTCGACAAATACGTTCCTTGACTACTGATACCATGTTGAATGCCTTGGTTTGTTACTTTTGCTTTCTCTGCTCGCAACATTATTTTTGACCTATTTCAAGATGCTTGCATCGAAAGCATTTGTACGTGGCCTCGCTGGTCGTTGGGGATTTTAACATGTTGACCTTTTATTGAACTTTGAAATGGATGAGAATTTACTCTTGTGGAGTTTTATATTGGCAGATTAATCCATTCTATTTCAAAGTGGTTGATATCACAATTGAAGTTGTGCCTGTGAGAATAGTAGGTCAGAAGCAAGTGCACATGGTGACAAGCTATGGACATTTTCTCTCTCGCTTGCAGAGACTCGCTGGGCGTGGAGGGTCGCAAGAGAAGGTCAGACATGGCCGCCCCACCTCCAGTGGTGAAGGAGACACTCAGGGCTGACAATGACCGGCAACGACAGATGGTCACTCTCAAACGGGCCAATAAGAGAGAAGAGAGCAAGAGCAAGTCTGCAGCTGACAGCACAACAGCCTCACTGACTGCTGCCGACAAACCTCAGGACAAAAAGGTTAGCTGCAGTTTACCCCTGGTGTACAAACCTTTGTACATTTGTTAGATTCACTGGAATAGTCCTTGCTGTCGGTGGTCTATCCATTTTTTGGCGAATTGTCGTACAGTCACACACAATAGTATAAAAAAGATTCTTTGCAAAATTTCAATTTTGTCTAGTGTTACCATAAATGTGTCCACTTTTGCACATGATTGTAAGTTACAGTTTGAGGTTAATGATGTGTTTGGCAACCATTGCTATTAGTTAAATTTGTATTTTTTCCCTGAAAATTAAACGTATTTGGTATGAAAATTTTCAATTATTATTTGTTTCATTTTGATATAACATTAATAATAATTACTCAATGCTAGTCCCACCAATAATACACTAATGCTAGCAATTAATACAAATAAGTTACAAGCTCAGCCTACTAGTAGGTGTTATCTGGTAGCAAAAATATAAGCAGCTAGGGGCAGTTATGTTTGACTTGCATAAACAGCACGCTTGCTATATTGTCATTGCACCTTTTCATTATTATTTTTCACCTGCATAGCAAGCGATGTTGAATCATCACCAGCCTCTGCAATATTTTGTTGATGTTTTAATGCATGGTCTGGTGAACATCAGTATACTTACTGACCTTGACTTTATCAAAATTTATTGTCAAATAATCATTGTGATTTTCCTTGTGATGGCCGATATATTTCTCTTTATTTATAATGTTTCGTTATTTAATGCGACAAATTTTTAACTGCCCTCATTTTATGAACTGATTCAACCGCAGAAATGTGGAACGTTTCGTATTGATTGTATTATAAGGTTGGTGTTGCAAATCCCCAATTGGTTACAAAAGTACATGTAACAAAAGGAGAGACAACTCCTGCACATATTGCACAACTGTAGTTGCTTGCCTTGGCCCTTTGATGCTTGCAATAGCTTGTGAGCATGCGCATTTGTCCCCTTGAGTGTCTATGTCTGTGTGCGGTTTTGTAGCCAACTAAACTTGAATCTCTGCCAGCGTCGTCTGACGCTGCCAAGAGTTCTGCTCCTCCTAAGCCGTCAGCATGGGGCCCCACGCCCACCCCTCAACCCATTTCTATTAGTGCAGAGGAGGCCAAGAGTAAATTGACTGGCTCAGGCAAGGCCGAGGTTAGTTTGTACTCAGTAACCGTGTGATACCTTTTAATATGGGTTGTAGGGGATCATAGGGGGGTGCATATGCCTCCCACTTCTCTCTGCATTTGGTTCACATTTGCTGTACATAGTATAAGATATTTGATTGTGTGTACTTATAGCGCCTAGCATCACACTTGACTAATAAATCTGTTGTTTGCTGTGGTTTGGTTGACCCTTATCTGCCACTACCTCTAATTTTTATGTCATTTACTCTCTGGAATGCAGTCATGTCTTGATTGATTGCCCTAGAATATATGCTTGCGGGCATTTATCTGTGTGGCTGCCTTGATGAGATTGAAGCTTGGGTTGCTTTAATGCTAGGAGCTCGGTCTAGTCTCATTTACACCTCAAGCTATGTGCCAACCGGTCAGTGTCTGTAAAGCTCTCCTACTGTTTATAGAAAGAAAACCTAGCTCCAGCTCCTGAAGATGCGCAAAAGGAGTTGAAGGAGGTGAGGGTCAAGGACAGCCCTGATACTGACAAACCCCCGGTGAAGCGGGTTAAAGAAGAACAGAGTAGCCGCAGTTCCTACAACAGGAGTAGTAGGGGTGGCTACTCACAGCACCCATCAGAGAGGGGTGCCAGGAGAGGTGGTGCTAGGACTCGAGAGTTTGTCAGGGGAGGTGGATCTGCCTCCAGAGGTGGTGGTTCCAGAGGGGGTGGTTACAGCTCCAGCAGGGGTTCCAGGTCCCTGTCCAGCAGAGGCTCTACCAGGGGCAGAGGTGTGTCTTTGTTAGCAGTTGTAGTACAACTAGCAGTAGTAGTAGCAATAACAGCTGTAATAGTAACAGTAGTAACAGTAGCAGCACTAATAGCAATAGTAAAAGTAGTAGTGTTCGCAGTAGTTGATGTAGTAGTGGTGGTAGCAGTATTAGTAGTAACAGTGCTACTCTGATTAATGCTAGAAACACAGTTTCGTGGTAGTAGCAAAGAGGGTATGGGAAGAGAATACACTCGCGCGACTTCCATGTCAAAGGGAAATTGTCTGCTCCTGTTTCTGGTCCACCCAATACAAGCACCCTATATTGCAGTGTATAGAATTACCCATATTTCATGATAGATTAACCATAAGGAAATAAAAGCTTGTGTTAAGAATTTCTATAGCTTCTATCAAATTAACCTGTGCTACTTCCATTTATGTATTATGAGCCAACAAAAAACAAACATAACAAACACAGTTTTGAGCTAGTATTAGTAATAGTACTAATGATAGTAGTAGCAGTAGTAGCGACAGCTGTAGTGATAAAAGTACTGTCAAGGTGGTGGTGATGCTAGTTGGATTGAAAGTTTTTTCTTATAGAGTGTTGGTTGTAAATTAGCCGCAGCCCACTGGTGTAGTGGTTACTATCTGCTCTGTACCTGCTAACACCTGCTGTACATTGTCTACAATAAGACATCTATAACCTAATATCTCCCTTTGCAGGTGGCTATGACAACAGGTTCAGCAGCAGAGACTTCAGGGGAGACGCCTACACAGCAGAAGACTGGGAAAGTGAAAGAATTCACCCCAGCAGCAGGAAGGATGGCAAGCCTGCTCCTGATACCAGCTCTGCTGACCCTGCAAAGGCCACTGGCGAATCAGAGAAAAGGTAGTATTTGTGTGCATTGTGGTTTGGCCTGTAGTTTCTACACTGCGTGATACTACTTTCTCTCACCTTGTGCTCTCCCAAAGCTTGCTCTATGTTGTGTCCAATGTTGCTGTAGATCACAAATATCGAAGATAGGAAACACGCTGCCAAAATTTATTGTAACAGAAAGTTTCTATTCCGTAGTTTCAAGTTCCTCTTCGCCACTTTTTATTGCATTGACTTTGCATCAACCTCTACTAACAAGTGTACCAAAAGTCCTAAATTTATGCATTCTGCCTGCCCGTTAGCAAAATTTGACACATATACAACTGATGTTTTCTATCTTTTCAAGTTGTTGACAATAAACTGTGTCATTTAATTCATGTGATTCCCTTTGAGCTGCATGTATTGATTGTCAACGCTTTAAGATTGTAACATAATGTTGTCGTATGTTTGCGGCAACTCCTTTTCCATTTTGTAACTTGTACCGTCCAAAAATTTGTGAGTTGACTACAACTTCATGTACAGGAGTAAAGCCTGCTTATGTGTGAGCCTGTCTCACCCTCTACTATCTCTTATTGCAGCTCAGAAAACCCAGCCGGAGCTGTCGACAAACAGCCATCAGGCAGTATACCTGCAGCTGGTGCCAAGGAAGAGAAGGAAAGCAAGCCTGAGATCCCATCATTGCTCAGCGAGGCTCCGCCCCCTAAGGAAAATGTCTGGGACAAGAGGAAACAAGAGCGTAGCATGAGAGAGACGCCGTCTCCACCCACTACTAGTGACGGAGCTAGTGCTGACAAACGTGCAGATTCAGTGGACGGTCACGGAGCCAAATCTGCAGATCTGGCAGTCAAAGAAACTGGTGCGTATTCTTCTCTACTGTTTATGATGTTTGCTCCTTATGACCACTTCAACTTGCTTCTGCCATTTAGCAATTTATATGAATCTGTGCTTTGAGATTAGTTTATAATAAGAGTTAGCTCGACTTGTTCGTCGGACAAAATGCAAAAAGTAATAGGTGTTCGCAATTCAATATGTCGCGTATGCAACGGAACATTAGTTTAGGACAACATAAATATTCAATGAAATGTTATAGTTTACCGAACAAATCATAAAGAGGATAACTTCCAATTTTTAAAATATTCAAGAAAATAATAAAACTTAAACTGCCCTTCAATTTAGTAAATTTTGAATGCTTGCAATTATTTTGAATGATTTTTCAAGGATAAAAAACCGGTCTATGAAAGTGAGAAAAATCAACTCGCTCGTTATTATTTATTTAGTGTTCAGTTTCATTCGCGACCTCCAAACAATAAAAATAAATTCTCGTTGATTATTTGCTTCATTCAGCGAGCTACTTTTTGTTGACCCACGATTTCCGAACAAAATGATTATTTATTGATTAAATTTATTGCCGGTCTGATTATTTTTATTGCAATGCGTTCGGCGAACAGAGGTCGCAAATACTCTTATTGTAACGGGCAGAATGATCTATTTGTACTGTGACAATTTTATTTTTCTAATTAACCAATTATTTTTACTACAGAGATTTAAACTTAAGCATAGTTGTATTTTTTATGCTGATTAATATTAGAGAACAACGCGCAACCTTAGAAAGTTTTCAAACAACGAGGGAACCCAAAAAGTAATCACGGGCGAAATCCCGAAATCCCCATAACTAACTGGGATTTCCCCACTGTTTGACAACTTCTTCAGGTTGCACGTTTTTCTCTATTACTAGCTCTAACTATTTTGTTGGGAAAACTAAATCTGACTCTTTTGCATTTTAATTTTCCGCTGTTCCTGCATTTGCAAGTACTTGCACAGGACTGTTCATTAAAAATCAAAATGCAAATTTTTTTTATTTTCTTGTTACTTCATTTATCAGGGGTCTGTTTATGTGCTCAAACCAAATATATCTATTGCAAACAATAAATGTTTGACCAGAAAGATTTTTTGTATTATTAATATTATCGTACTTTATCTTACTACTTTTTCACACTACACAGAGGTAGGAGAAGATAAATCTGCTGCTGGTCGAAGAGATGATCATACATTCTCCAGAAAGGGTCGTGGCAGAACTCGTCCCACGAGGGACACATATGTCGCACCAGGTGCTAGATCTAGAGGTGGCTCGTATGGCAACAGACAATCTTCAAGGTATAATAGCAGATGGTGGCATGTGTTGGCAGGTTCTCTCACCTGGTACCACTTGATAGCGATGATGAGGTTTTGTTATCGGTAGCATTTATCTATTTTTTGCTCCACTGGAGAAGTTTAATTTGTTATGTTTGCATCACGTCTCTGTAGGCAAGAGTATTATCATGATGACGAGTATGATGACGGCTATGAAGACAGTGGATACAGGTACCCTAGCAGGGGTAGAGGAAGAAGTAGGGGTGGATACAGCAGCTCGAGGGGCCGACACAATGATGGCAGGAATGCTGGCCGGTCCAGCAAGGAAGAGGGAGGAGACAATGCACCCACCATAGACCAGTGGGTGGCTCCTACAGATGAGTTCAATAGAGAACGTCCTGCTGCGTCTAGTGGACGTGGTAGAGGTAAGATGACATCTGCATGCTTTATTTTCTTGGATTTCTATTTTTTTTATTCACTTAGATGTTCAAACAACTTTTTCTTTGCCGAGCACTTGCCAATATATGAAAACATTTTTTTACATCAGCAGACTGACTCATATAAGTAACTGTGCACTGCTTTCTATAATGCGCAGTAGTTACTTGAATGGTTAGGTCACATGCACTATGTTCCCATGGTGCGAATTCGTTCGGATCGGACATTCATTCGAGTTGGTTAGCATTCATTCGGGTTGGCATTCCAATCCGTTCCTATGATAATTCGAATTGAAATAATTTGTTGGAGTTGTCCTTCCTTCACAGTGAGTAGCGAGCGCAATAATTACAAGTAGTAATACGAGTCAAATTTGTGGAATGTTCACAGCATAAAGTAGTAAGTAGATGAATAATAATAAAAGCAACAATTTCTAATAATTATAGATAATTATTAATAAATATAATGATAGCTATAAGAAATGATAAATAATTATTAATGATAAATAAATTATTTCCAAATAATAAAAAAATAATAATTTAGTTTGCCCATTTATGAAACAGAGCTATGATTCAGTTTCCCGAGCAAATGGTAAATAATTTATAACTTACCCGTTGTTAAACTTGCAGGCGATTATTATTATATGTATGTAAAAACTGCAGTTGGAAAATACGCAAAAACTGATTTACTGCCAAATCACCAGTTTAATGCCTTTTTCTCAAAAGAGCAGCCCGAACGAATTCGAATTCATCAACGTGAACGATTCCCATGATCCAAACGAATACTCAACCGAAACAAATACTGTATGAGGAACCGCACTGAGCCAACACGAACAAACCCGAACCAACTCGTAAGAATCACAATTCCCGTGACCCAAATGGACGATTTATAAGTTCAACCCAAACGAATTCGCACCATGGGAACATAGTGTTTACGTTGCATTAGGTTTAGGATGAAACTTATTGGATGTTGTGATAGATCCAATAGATGTTGCCTCTCTTGTTTTATTCTTAAGTTTCTATTAGTAACTACAAAACTTCACTTTTTTGTGTCTTGGGAGCTTACTGGAAAGTTGTACATACAAGTGAAATGAATAATTTCGTGAATATGTATAAAATGTATGTGCATGAAATCACACGTTGATATCATGTACATACACAAAATCAACATGTTTGTACAAAATTGAGATCTTTAAAAATTTTGTTGATGAATCCAATGCCGTTTTATCCACATTTCTTTGTAGTCATGCAACTGGGCCATCATCTCATGCTATTTTTGGTGGTGCTGTTATGTTGAGGGTTGCACTGCCTGTATTATCCTATACATTCATGTTGCAGGCAGCAGAGGCAGAGGTGGTCGATATCCCACCAGGGGTGGATCTAGCAGAGGAGGCAGAGGCCCCAGGAATCACACTATATTGCCCAGTGCAGCTCACAGTCCCAGCAAGCGCAGGCAAGACAGCATCAATACTGACAACGACCCACAGGTGAGACAGCAGCTGCCATAACAATAATTACTCGTCAAAGGATATATTATTTATTATTAGTTTGTTTTTAAAATAGTTGTCAAAGCTGTTTGGTCAATTGTTCATAAAAAATACATTGTTCTACCTAAAATAATGACATGAGTGTATAATTGTTTTTTTTTAAAAAAAAACTAGGAAAGGCAGGATAGTATCAGTTGTAAGTTACATGAAATATGTCATAGCTTGATTCATTCTATGCTTTTCTGCACTATTTTTTATTGAGTAGTTACTTCATAGCTATAATAGAAACTCTACTAGTGGCTGTCTCACAACGTATTTTACTGCGACGCATCATTACTGCGACGCATCATTACTGCTATAGCACATACACCACGCCGCACTACACGGACATGTTGTTGTAGGAGGAGTGGGAGACTGCCTCAGAAAGTAGTGACCATTTGAAGGACTCTGCAGGGGTCTCTCAGTCTACTGGCCCTAACAATAAGGGCTCAGAGAGACGAGATGAGACGTCTAATGGCGCCCCGCACTCTCGGTCAAATGGTAAGGGTCCAGGCTAATGAGCATGGATTTAGTATAGCTTGGTGGTCGGGTCGGTAACAGTGATGGGTGTTTAGTCAGAGTTCTCTTCCTTCCTGAGGAATTGCTAAAACTAATGCCGCCAAAAACAGTTCACTTGATTCTAGAACTTGTTATATCAAAATACAGCCTTGCGTACTGTTAAACTAGTTTCAGGCTTTTACTAGATCTTTGGTTTCAAAAGTGATAAAACGAAGAAACTCCTGGGTCATTTTATAAAAAAAAACAGAATCGTTTAGAGTGGAGAATTTGATAATTCCAGTATAAAGGCAGTGTGAATTGTTTGCCACTCAGGAAAGCATACTTGTGAATTTATCACATTTGGCCATCATCGTAATGATACAGTAGCACTTGAAAAGCCCTGATGTGAAGGTCAATTTGTTGTGTTATTCCCTTAACCATTAATATTATATTAATCACCTGGCCAGCAAATGTACTGTTGAGTTATCATCTGGCCAGCCGATGTACTGTTGAGTTATCACCTGTCACTGCAGGTTCCTCCACTTTCCGAGGCAGTGCTAGAGGTAATGGTGAGAGAAGCGGCAGGGGGCGTAGTGAGAGGGGTAGAGGTAGGAGTGATCGCAGGAGTGGATACAGGTCTAATAAAGAGGACAGATACAGCAAGGAGAAGTCCCCAGACAATAAGGTGAGCTCATGGTGAAGCCATCACAGAACGGTGAATGCTTTTGTTTCCTCATGTTATCTAATCAGTCATTATCTGTCGGATGACTCAAGAGACTTGATTGTTATACATGGGACTGGAGTGACTGCAGTGTGAGGATGGGCCTACATTGTCATGTTTATAGTATTGTCTCGCATTAATAGAGTTGTCTCACCTTGATGAAGCTGTCTCATTTTCATGGAGTTGTCTCACCTTCATAGTGTTGTCTCACCTTAATAGAGTTGTCTCACCTTTGTAGTGTTGTCTTAACTTCCCCTTTACCTTTAGCATATGTGTATTGGGCTATCATATCTGTTTAAATAATTTGATTAATAAAATTTTGTGTATTGCCATTGGAAAACATGGATTACAGAGACAAGATTGTAGCAATTTTGATTACGCACATTGACGAGAGTTTAAAAAACAAACATATGGTTCTTTGTATTGATATGCTTTGTATCGTGTTGTAGCCGTCAACATCCTCCTCTAGAGGAGGCAGGGGAGGCAAGTCATACAACAGTAGCAGATCCACTGGTGCAGCTAATGGCACTGTTTACAAACTAGATAGCTTCACCCTTGACAACCCAGCGGCTGTAGGTGAGTGCACAACTGCAGCCAACCAATTACTGCAGCCAATCAGTGACTGCAGCCAACTAATGACTGCAGTGCTTTTAACACATCGTCTGCTATATGCTTTTTGTGTTTTTTTGTTGTTTTTGCCTCGTTTCATTGTTTTCTAACTGCCAACTCTAAGCAGCTACGGCAATGGAACATGCATTAAAGGAAAGATAGGCTTCTGCTGAACGAATTATATAGGTATTATTGTTGACACTAAGAAAATCAAAAAAATTTCCTCCATCTACACTTTTATGCTCTAATTGCGGCATGACCTGAAACCACAAAATGAAAGCGATGCATGGATTTGCATTTTACAGAAGAAATATGATTCTGACACCAAATATTTGCAAAAATGAAAAGATGGCAAAATTTGATTCTAAAATGATTAGTTATTTGCCAGATTTTGCTTTAATGAAATAAAACCGCAGAATCTCAATCACAAACCACAAAACCACAAGAATGCCGTTGCGTAATACCAGTAATGGCCAGTTCATTGGTTTGTTTTGAGTTGATCCATTAAATACTACAAACATAATGTTTCGGTGGTTTTCTTTCAAATGTGACCTTTTTTTGTCGTTTGAAGCATGATAAACTTTTCAACTATTTTCTGCAAAGTTGTTGTTGATAATAATTAAAAGCAATGTCGACCATTATTAAATAATTAACAATCTTACGCTACTTTGATGATCACGAAAATCGGTGTAAATGACCAGTAGGCAGTGGGGATCTTGAAAATACAATATATTTTAACTGCCGTGGCTGTTGGGTCCCGAAAAATTATCTCCGAAAATAATTATGATAATGGTAATAATTACAATTAAAAAATTTCAGAACTATGCCTAAACCATTCCAATATCCCTGAAACTTGCTGAATATCATCGCTCGGCCATGTATTCCCTTCGTTTTAAAAAATTATTGTGACAAGTTTCTTTTATCAAAAAATTATTTCAATGAGAAAAAGACAATTTTGATCATGATAAATAATTATTAATTTATACCACAATGGATGAGTAACTACACTTACCCTGCTCGAAATTTCACAAAAGCTGATCTCTATGCTTAAAACAAGAAGCATAATTTGTTTGAAAACCTTTAATTTTTTTTCAACAACCAATATTAGAATTCATTCAGCACATAGCATTGCTGATTGCTAAGGAAGTGATGCGAGCAAAAAATTGTAGAAGACAAAATGTAGTTGTAGGTCTTGGTTTGTTGACAAATTAAAGAATAGAGCAAATGCCTCTGATCAATATGATATTTGAATTGAAGGCCTTATCGCTCTGTGCCTGAAGAAAAAAGTGATGATAAGATAACTACTGCATTTATTGGTATGCATGGCCTGACGGCGTTTTATTGGGCCTATGCATTGAAGGTGCTATATTACGGGTTTTGGGCTGAATTAAACCTAATTTATGTATTTTTGTTTTAGTAATTTTTGCCAAAACTTTTCCTGGAGTAGTGCTCTAGTTAATTCCATCGATAGTATAGGTGCAATAGATGCTGACTTCAGTGCATTTATTTTTGCTATGCGACAACTTATATAAAGCCATAAAGTAGCATGCAGTATATTAGCTTGGTTGCGTGAAAGGAGGGCATCCCAGTAATATTCGTTGCGCGCAGGCTTTCAAGAGCATAAAATGTTAGGTTTGCATTTATTTTTGGTGAGTGTTCTAGTCGATTCAGCGTTTATCGTTGATATGATTGCTATTATGTGCACACCGGCATTCACATGATAATATACATGGTCAAAATCCAGAAAAGGAGAGCGATATTACAGTTGAAAAAATTATTTTTAAATCAAATAATATCAAAAGGCTCAAATTATCATTATTTAGTTCATTTGTGAAGAAAAAAATAGTCAATTTGCGCTTTTAGTGTCGCTGTCGTAATCAACGGTGACAATAATTTTCCAACCTGAATCATGTTATTTATCTTAAAAAAATATGCAATGTAAATTGTATATAAATAATGAATTTCAAATACAATAAAAGAGTAAATAAGAAATATTTTATGGTAATTTTTAGTATTTTTGTTGAGACTATTTAGCACTAACAAAAAGACAACTCCGACTAGTGAATTGCTTCTCATTTGCCTTTTGAGCTTTTTGATTTAAGCTATTACCTAGCTTTTAGGAAGCTCAGTTTTCTTTTTGCTCCTGTAACATGCTATTGGCAATCTGCTTGCTATACATAGTAGCTACTGGCTAATGCTTTCCATCGGATGATGATATGGATCAGCTACTAGAAGTTTACTGTCACACACTGCTTCTCTTCATATCGCTCTTTCTTACGTACTCTCTTGTTGTTGATATAGCCTCAGTCATATCCAACAAGAACTCTGAACTCAGTGACGTCTCCAAGCCGCTTTCCGGCAAGGAAAAGTCCAGCAAGGCAAGTGCTAAGGAACCTGTACAACCTGTAGCTGATCGCTTGGATGGATATGACCTTAATAACTACGCTGGTAGGTTTGTGACTACCTGGTAATATATGTAGTTATAGAACCTGTTGGTTGGACTGCACAGGGTGTGGTATTGTAGCTTGTGCCCTTTACGGAGCCGCTTACTGAACTCTATGCAGGGTATTCTTACCATGATTACGCACTGGCTCACACTTTTTTTGTCCTGAATAACCAATTTTTGTGTTTTTCTTGGTGCTTTAAGACAGTAGCAGCAAAGGATTAAGCCTGGTTTATTAATATTATTTATTATCCTACTTGAAGTGGCACAATATGTTTAAATAATATTTTGTTTAAATGGTTTTTTATTACGTATTTTTAAACAACACTGCATTTTCCGGTAAACTTGCCAGTCTTGAAGCAAATTTTTTATAGTTTCTATACTAATTAGAATGTTATGTGTTGTGAAGACTTTGAGCATGTCAAAGTTGATACAGTAGGATATAAATAATTCAGTGATATTTACATAGTTGTAACTTTACTAC
Organism: Cryptosula pallasiana; assembly: GCA_945261195.1. Lineage (NCBI taxonomy): Eukaryota > Metazoa > Bryozoa > Gymnolaemata > Cheilostomatida > Cryptosulidae > Cryptosula > Cryptosula pallasiana. The sequence goes on along the minus strand of OX183134.1, from coordinate 37,954,387 downwards.
ACTTGCCGTCAAAAAGTTTTCTGTTGTTACTTGTTTGTTCATACTAAATAGTTTCTAAATAAAATATCCGAGGAAATGATAAACACCAGCAGGAGAAAGTGCAGGTTTGTCTATGGGTGCTTTCGGATACCTTACGCGCAGGGCTTAACGATGTGATTAAACGAAACCATTTGGAAACCCCGTCGTTGAAGACAAAAAAACATGGCGGCAATGGACAATTCGGGCTCAATGATGGAAGCGACAAGCGAGGTTGGTAGCATTGTTGAGGGCAAGAATTGTCTCCACCTAGTCAACACTTTTAACGAGTCAACACTTTTAACGAGTCAACTTATTATCACTGTTTCTCCCCGTTTGAGTCGTGGCAATACACTATAGCGTATATACAAAATATAGCAAACGATAAGATCATCCTCGCTTTAACTGTTGGAAATAAATGTCTATGGTTTAAAGCATTCCAGCATTCAACAAGTTTTTGTTGATTTTTTTATATTCAAGTCTTAAGCAGCAGATTGATGTATTGAATAACCCTCTCGGCCTACTCAATGCTGATCTACAAGCCTGCAAAATACCCCTCTTCCAGAAATGCTCGCCAATTTTTACACTGCTTAAAATTGACGTCATCTTCGGATCGGAAGTATCTTATTTTCTTTGCTGTACAGTATTTATTTAGCCAATCAGATCCCGTTATTTATTTTCATTATTATTTTATTTATTATTATTCTACATGCTCACCACTTGTCTGTTCTTGTATGAATGCCATTTATTGTTCGCTAACTCAACAAAACAAGCACAATTTTTTCTATCCTTTTGATGTAAAGAGTATAAGATGATCCTTGTGATTGTTGTCACATTGGACCACCTGACAAATCCTGCAATTGTCTCTTGTTGCTATTTCACGTATGAAATTTGCGTAATAAACAAGCGTTGATTTTGTTTCCGATGCACTAATTGCGTCCATATCACTAATTCCGATTTTATGCACGCAGTGTGCAAATTCAAGCCAGATGAAATAGTGAAGCCCAACATTGAATCTTAGAACCAATTTTTGATGGGGTGTTTCATAAGTATTCTTTATTCCTGTTGCAATGAGCTTTAGGAGGCATAAGACTAAATGAATTGCCCAATCAGATTTCATTTTAAACGCAGCCGGTGTATTTTCATTTATAAAACTTTGCTATTATTTATTATAATTGACCACAATCCGAAGATGACTTACTCGACAATCAATGGAAGTTATGCTAAGCTTAATTTCAGCTGATGCGAGGCCAATGGCTATTTGGCAAGCCTGTAAATCAAGACTGAGTAAGCCTAGAGGGTTATTTAATTCATCAATCTGCTGCTTAAGACTTGAATATTCAGAAATTCGACAAAAAAGTGACCAGCGCTGGCATACTTCAAAGCACAAATAACTTTGGTTAAACAACAGTCACCGATGAACCCTCAACGACTGTTCAACAACTGCTCTACCCGTAGGGTATTCGAAAGCACCATAAACCAGAAAACTTTGAAAAAAATGTGACGTTGTAGCAACTCGACCCAAGTATAAAAAAACGACATGAAGAGCTGTTATTTAAAGATTAAAATGTTTATATACTCGAGAACACCGATCATCTATTAAAGATGGCGACCAGCAAGGTTTGCACAGATATGGAGTACAACCTCAAGGCGTTGCACGTGCTTCTAGAACCAGATAAAATAGAATTGAAGAGTTCTTTTTTATAAAAACAACTCTGAATTTGTAACGGAATTACCTTCTGTAGAAACGACCCTGTTAATTGCAGTTGTCATAATGTAAGTGATAATGCATAACAACATGGCGTTAATAGTCACTGACTTGAAATGGCAGTTATAGCGAAGCTGGTGGAATCGTCTTACTGTGGTCTAACGAATAACTTTGTGTCAGCATGACCTAGTTAGTTCATTGGTCTGCTGCAGGAGTTGTAATCATTGATGAAATGACGGGCAATAAAGACGACTCAGATGGCTGGCAGGATGAAGATGGCTTCCAGGAAGTTGTTTCTCGTAAAACTCGTAAGGAAAAGCAACGACAGGAACAGGAAGCTGCAGCGAGGGCTATTCAAGCGAGTGAGCTCGCTAAGAAAAAGGCTTTGGCTCAGGTAGGTATCTATTTGAATGGCCAGGTCGAAAAGTATTGCTCTTGAGACCAAGCTTTTTTGTTATTCACATTTTGAAACAAGCCAACCTAGAGTTGCCTCCTTCACAAAAGTATGTACCTTATTTGACAGATTTTTAATTTTTTTTCAAAGTTCCGCGCAGCATTCTCTTTGTACTTTGCAGCCATTTTGTTTTTCTTAACCCGTTATACTTTTGAGTTTTTTTTATTCTTTCCGCAATTTGTTTGTTTATTCTGGAAAAGGGTATTTCTGTTCTCAAGTATAAAAATGAGCAGTTTCTCATTTTGCATGCGAGGCTGTGAGCACTGATTGTTTGCAGGGATTCCTCAGATTGTGTAGGTATAATGCATTCAAACACTGCTATTACCTACCTCATACGTTGTCTGCTTGAAGGAGAAAAAGAAAGCGGCCCTGAGATCAAGCTCTCCACCATTGAGGGCTGGCAGGAAAAACAAACTGCCGCCCCGCTTCAGAAAGCAGGAAGAGGAGAAACACAGACTAGACAACTTCAAGATAGAAAAGTGGGATGCTGAAATGATGAATGGCGCCCAAACCCGACCAGGTAAGAGCGATATAACTTGAGTCGTTTTGGCATGTCACGGTACAAAAGTTCAAAACATGACACATGTCATGCTAATAGAGACAAACTCCATGTTATTTATGTTCTCACTTGTATCAGAGCGAACTGAAGACGAGTCTGTATACATGTTGTGGGGCGTGCAGAGAGTCAGCAGTACTTTGCTGCAAACTTATTATCTATGAAGATGTCAGCTCGGGGGCATGGCAGAAATCGTGCGGATTGCCACATCTTAGTTTGATAGACAGTGATGTGGGTTAGCTTTAGATCTAAACATTCCTTTACCCGACCTTTTAGCAGTATTTAACAGTGTTTAACAGAAGCATACTCTCTGATCTAAAACGATAGAACAGTGCACAGAACTATTATCACCTCCTTTCAACAAAACTCAAAGTTTTAGCGTACTTAGTGAATTAAAGTTTTCTAACTTGCATCAGTGGACTGCATTAGTCAAGTCTCAGAAACTCATAAATAAGTTTATTGGTGTTTAACCCCAAAAGTTTTTACGATCTGTTGCGTCTCTCGTCATCTCTGACCATTCATCTGCATTGATTGGGGATGTTATATATATCACGGACTATCGTAAGGACTCCGCAAGCCCCACGACATGCATGGAGTTCAGCTTGAATGTAATATACCTTTCTCTCTGTACATTATGCACTTGGTTGTCAGGGGTTACTGAGGCGCCAGTACAGATTGGTAGCTGGGACCAGCACATGGCATCAGTGAGCACTGTGCCTGCCACTCCTACTACCACCACAACTACCACAGCATCCACCAGCTCCACCACTGCCACCACAATCTCTACACAACCTGTCTCTACATTAGTTGTATCCGACAGCACCGCCCTCACCGTCTCTACTCAGTCTAAGCCTGCCGACAAAGGCAGCGAGCAACACGACAGCGGTATGTATCCACCCCTTGTATCCACCCCCTGTTTCCTCCACCGCCTATTAGCGTTTAGCAGACTGCGTGCCACCAAACACTTGTCCTCACTCTTTAATCACTATGTTCCCATGCTGCGAATTCGTTCGGGTTGAACTCATAAATCGTTCGTGTTGATGAATTCGAATTCGTTCGGGTTGCTCTTTTGAGAAAAAGGCACTAAACTTGCGATTTGGCATCAAATCAGTTTTTGCGTATTTTCCAACTGCAGTTTTTACATACATATAATAATAATCGCCTGCAAGTTTAACAACAGGTAAGTTATAAATTATTTACCGTTTGCTCGGGAAACTGAATCACAGCTCTGTTTCATAAATGGGCACACTAAATTATTGTTATTTTTATACTTGCCAAAAAAAATTATTTTTTTATTATTTGGAGGTAATTTATTTATTATTATTATTAATTATTTATCATTTCTCATAGCTATTATTATATTTATTAATAATCATCTATAATTGTTACAAATTGTTGATTTTGTTATTGTTCATCTACTTACTAGTTTATGCTGTGAACATTCCACAAATTTGACTCATTACTACTTAGTAATACAGTAATACGAGCGCGGTTGTTTACTAACTCACTACAATCAAGTAATTATTGTGCTCGCTACTCACTGTAAAGGAAGGACAACTCCCGCAAATTATTTCAATTTGAGTTATCATAGGAACGGATTGGAATGCCAACTCGAATGAACGTCCGATCCGAACGAATTTGCAGCATGGGAACACGGTGAATGTCGTGTGGTGTTATCATAACCATCCATTGATATTTTCATACCCAACGAAACAAGAACTAGTTTGTCAACTCAGTTATGTTCTATATTTTTCTCAGTCATTTGGTTTTATATGAGCTAGTGTGGCCATCGCTACAATCGTTTTGTCAATGAACATGTGTGCTTTGTGTAATGCAGGCATAGACGTGGGCAATGACAAAGACACGGGCAGCCTAAGGAGCTCTCCTGATGCTGGCTCACTGCCAATGAGGCAGTCGTTAGTCACCTCCCAGCACAGCCCCTTCTCCGCGACCCTCTCTACCTCTAAGCAGGACAACAGCCAGACTCCTACCACCAACAGGGTTGCCTCCACCGTGGCACCTCTCAGCTCCACCACAGCAGCCCCTGTGGGCTCCATGAAACTGGAGTTCAACTTTGACCCTAAGCTGGCTGAACAGCACAGTACCACATCAACAGCTCCTGTGGACCTGACCTCTGTCTCGGTACGACTACGGTGTAGATGGGCTAGAGGGTAGCAATTGTGGGGTGTAACTAGTGTAGAGGGTAGCAAAGATTGTAGCTAGTTATTGGTAGGCTCGCTAGGGGCAAGTACAACTGGCACTGTAAGCGTTACAGACACAGAATACTCTATTATATCTACCCTAGGTGCTTTCGGCTGAGTGAACGACAAGTCACGAATGGGCAAACTTTTTTAGTTTTGGCAAGTACAAAATACCTTTTTTTCACGCTGTAGCTTCGAGAAAAATTAACTAGCGCCAAGGTGTTTGCAAGAAACAATGCTGGTTGGCAAAATTAGGAGTTGTCTTTTTTGTATTTATGAATTGCTAAGAAAAGCAGTCGTTTTATGGCAATCAATATTTCCGTGTTGGATACGGCAACAAAAAGCTCACATGCTAGCTACGATCGTTGATGCAAGGCCATAAATATTATAATGGTTTATTATGTCGAATATCTGTGCATCACATTAGCGATGCCAAAAGTAATTTGTTTGTTTGCATTGCTTTTGTAAAAATAGTTACTTATTATAACAATAATATAAATATTATGTTATTGTTATTATTAAATTTTTGTTATTTAGCTTGTATGACTTTAACTGTTGTAAGAGAAGAAAACTTGATGAATTTATTTTCTTTCACGGCCACATGTTTTGCCCGAGTTTTACGCTTTCACTTGGCCGAAAGTGCCTGCTGCCGATCTGTGCAGTCGAGGTGGGTTAAACAATTGATGTTGTAGATTCCTCATTCAATGAAGAGTATATGGGACATGCAGGGAGACTCTCCGTCGCAGCCCAGCTCTATATTTGGAGCCAGTCAGGCTCAGGAGCCTTCTACATATCATCAGAAAACTGGTGAAGTCTATGAGCAGGTGAGTGCCAGCTGTTATCACTGTATAACTGTATACCAGGAGTACCATGACTTACCTGTGTACCAAATCTGGCCCACCTTCTGGTTATTGGTGGCCCGTTTACCCTTGCAGTAATTCACACATGGGCAGCACCGCCAGTCTAGTGTTTTAGTCTGTTTATTCATGGCTAGTAGCGCTGGTATATGTAATAGTGCAGCATCACAGCAAATTGCTTATAGCTATTTACCTGTAGAGCATATAAACGTCTGGTGTCTACTCCTTTCGTTCATAAAGTGTGGCATATTGGGAAATGAGTTTGAGTAATCATTTTTTTTGTTTTTAAAAAATTCAGAATTAAATTTTTCCTATATGTCGTGACCATTGAGAATTATTGATATTGCGTCACTGTGGCATCATTGCCAAAGAGGTTAGTTTATATAACCTATTCTCTTTGTTTCTTCGTAATAAACGTCAACAATGGGGTCATTTGAACTAAACTCGAGTCTTGTTTGTTTGGGGCGTGCTACCTTGATGCAAATTAAAGTTCTCAGTCTATTTAAATTTACAGTCAATAAAATCAGTTACCTGAAACTGATGCGACCCCTTGCGCCTGCCTTCTTATTGGGGCTATCCTCATTGGAATTGAATCACCAAACAAGCCGAGATTTCTTTCGGAATGCAAATCAAATTATCGGCGCATTCGGAGGAGAAACAGTACTCGTACAAATGATATTTTATTTTGTCCTTTGTACTGAAAATTGATTGAAGGATGTTTAATTACAATTTAAATTCAATGTAACAATATGTATGCGACTGTTGTGGTAAATATATATTTTTTTTATATCAGCAGGAGATGTTTCTCATCACTTGGTTGCTCATGTTTTAAATACAATTTTATCAAAGACGTTTGTTTTCTCGTACACAGAAACTGTAGAGGTCCTTAATTTATCAGTTTTTCTCGTTCGTTTTCGATTTATTAGCGATGTCTTTTATTTTGTCTCTGTTATTTAGACACAATCAGTTGTTGTTTGATTTGCTGTTGCCCTACACTGACACAGTTTTAATTTTTTTTTATTGATTGTTTGCCCCATTTTGCAGGTGGATGCTTTCCCGTCATCATCGGCCGACAATTTCACACAAAACTCTGATGGTTTCCGGCCAGACACGTTCACTGACAACACGTCTTACATGCCAAACAGCAGCCAGTCAAACAACATGTTTGTGAGTCCCAGCGCTCAGGAGCAGCAGAACTCTTCTGTGGTTGTCAACTCCCTGCAACAGTCACCTGCCTCGGTCAGTCACCCCTCCTCTCCTTTTTATTTACTCTCATCAATGTACTTCGATTGCATTTACCTTTTCAGTATGTATTTGAGCTTGCATGACCGTCAATAATACAAGTTGACCTTCCGTTGACCATGAGTTCAACTCACAGCCAATTCTTCTATTTTCTACTTGAAAATTTTTTGTTTGTAGGCGAAGCTGATGAGCCCACGCTCAGCAGGAAATGGAACCAATGCTGTTGGCGTGGTTACAACGTCCTCTAACTCGAGTCACTCAGTGTTGGATGGGGGAGCATCAGCGTTCACCCCCAGCTACCAATATAGCAAGGGCTCAACTGAGAGAAGCAGCGCTTCGGTATCTGTTCCTGCCCTACCCACATCACAGGTGAGTTGTCAGTATATGTAGACTCGTGCTAGTTGACCAAATGGATGGTATACTGCTGTTGGAAGTGTTGAAACCTTTTTGGTCAGAAAGCAGTTAGTGTAATATTTTACTGTTGTCATTGACCTTCCGTTGGAGTTGTTCACACTTTCTCTGCTATAGTCACCGCAGAGTTACACTAACTTCCTGACTGCCATGCCTGGACAACAGGAGGCGTTCCATGTGTATAGAAGTCAGTCGCTGCCCCAGTCGGGACTTGCTCAGGCCTTGCAACAGGCCAGCATAGCCCAAGTAGGTCTGCACCAAAGCCAGCCCGTGTTCACTCAGGCTCAGCAACAACCCGCCTACCAGCAGGCAAGTTACTTTCTCTGTTTCTTTTTCAACTCTCCATCTCGCTGCTCGGCCTACTCCTCATCGATCATCTCCTAACTATCCTGTTCTTCAGTTTCTGCTTTTTGACCCATTTCCTTTCTCCATTTTTCTTTTCTCATTCTTTCTTTTCTGCTCGCCTTGCCCCAACTTTTCCACATAACTTTTCCTCGCCCACACTTTTTCTCTACATTGACCATAATTCTCTTCTAATTTCGATGTGTTTTCAGCCTTTTGATGCCTTCCCACTACATCTCTAGCATGTGATTGTAGTATAAGATGAAATAAAAGCTTGTAAACCACTAGTCAAGGGTTTATGGCTTGCCTCTTGTAATATTAGACCTGTCTCTTGTAGAATGTGGCAACCGGCAGCAGTCAGAGCTACCACCATCAGCAGCAGCAGCAGCAGCAGCTGTTAATTGGTACAACCAGTGTTACCTCTCCCATGGTGAAGCAGTCCACTGCGACAGCATTCAGTCAGAGCAAATGTGAGTGTCCATCCCTGGTCTGTTTGTTTGCATTGTACAATAGCTCTGTGTACGACTACTCTATGTACGACCACTCTATGTACAACCACTCTATGTACGACCACTCTATGTACGACCACTCTATGTACGACCACTCTATGTACGACCACTCTATGTACGACCACTCTATGTACGACCACTCTATGTACGACCACTCTATGTACGACCACTCTGTGTACGACCACTCTGTGTACGACCACTCTACGTGCAATCACTTTATGCGCAGTGGCACAGTTTGACAGTGGCAGTAACACAACCACACCACAACCTCACCACTCTGTACAATACGCGGCACAGACCTACGATCTGCAAGGACTTATGGGAGCACCTGTTGCCAGTGGACAAGGATACCGACTGACCCCAGCCCCTGGTCCTGCGCAGTGAGTAATACACCCTCTCTATACATTACAAGATACAAGTGGAAGTAGCATCCGCATTCTATCGTAGCTGGATAAATACATGTTATATAGTCGCTTGTTTTACCACTCTGCAGGCAGCCACAGTCGTCCTTTTTCACCACCCCACAGAGCGGGATCAGCTATTTCAACCCTGCCAGCTCACTCCATTCCTCTGTTAGCGGCTCAAACTTTGCCCTCAATCCGGTGCAGAACCCACAGGCACAAGCTTTGGTCATAGGCCTGCATAACTCCAACTGGGCCCAACAACCCAGCCAAACTCAGCTCAAGAGCTACAAACCATCGGGAGCTGCTGCTGTTGTACCCAATCAGATCGGTGCTGCCGTCCCTCTCACCAATCAGCTTGGCTCTGCTGTACCAGTGGCCAATCAGCTCGGCTCTCATATGAAGGCACAACAAATGGTGGTCAGCCAACAAGCTGCGGCCGCCGTAGCAGCTGCCAGAACTTCTCAGCCCAGTTTCCAGGTGAGCCTTATAGCAAGTCACAAGTCCAGCACATGAGTGATCAACTCCCCATCGGAGATTTGTCCATTTACCGCTATGAAATGGCTCACTAAATGCTGAGCTTGGTTCATTTGACGGAGTGTTTGTTCATTATAATTATACAAAATTGATAAGTCGATGTGTTTTTATTTTCTGTATCAATTAGTTGTTATAATCAGTCCACTGGAGGTGAAGAAATCTATGCACTGCACCTGTCTATGTTCATATTCATTACTTGATGCTTATATAGATGCCAGCTGGTGGCGGAGCATTCACCTCGGGACAGCCCTCTGGTACCGGTGCAGAATATCTAGCCCACAATTTGCCTTCTGCGCAGACCAAGTGGGTCACCTCAGCCAATCAGCAGCAAGATAAGCAGTTGATGGGCGGAGCTGGCCAAATGCTGGGGCCAGCGCAGATGCCCTCTTCTGTTAAGATGACTGGGGCTAACATGATGGCTGGAGGCAAGCCTATGGCTCAGCAGATGCCAAAGGTGAGCAGCGCCTTGTAATATGACCTCCCCAGTCGCCCTTGCGTATCCTTCCGATAAAGTAAACATGTTATTTTCTCAGCAATTCTATGTTGAAAGCCTTATGCACTCTTGAAACTTGCATTCAGTCTTCTATTGAATCTATTTAAGCTGTTGATGTATGTATTGTTATTCAAGTCTAAAACTGGTTTTAATCGTATTTAAAATGACATGCCAGTTTTTTCCTGTATATTGTATGTTACATATTTAGTGTTGAAAAAACTGTCGTGCAAAGGCTCCAACCCATTGGAGGCGAAACACGGGCGGAACGGCGATTTAACCACCAACGAAGCCACCTTTGTTGCGAAAGCGCACTGTCAACGTGGCTAGCGGTTGATTATTGTCTGTCATAGAGTAGATAACTCTACTCATTTAGGTTATGCATTAGATAGACATAAAAGATAGATAAGTCTGTGCCCAACTTCATTTATTATTCATTCACACTTTAGTGTTACACATTTTAACAAACAACTTGTTAGAAATTATAAATTTTAAATGGAATACCCGCATTATATTACAATCGTTGTGTTGGTGTAGTAGCCGATGTTTGCTTCTAAAAGTTGGATTATTTATTGTGATAAATGCAACTAACGATTTATTATCAATGTTACGGTCTTGAACAATTTTATTGGTCACGTCTCTAATAATAAATAGCAACAAAGGAATTGTGGCGTTGTTATTCTGTTGTGTTTATTAGTGTTGGTTGGTACACTAATATTAGAATAATAGTGTTGTAAGAAATAATTGTTTTTTGTTTTCAAAAAGATAGTTCGCTGCTGCAAATGCCAGTCAATCAGGGAGATGTCCGCTAGCGAAATATCAAACATGTTTGATATTTAGAACGCCTACACATTTTTGCCGAGCTGCCAGCCAGAGCGGAGTCCGCTATCTCTGGTCATCTCCAATTTGTTTGAGCATTAACAGTTTATAATAATAATAATTATTAATATTTATAATAATTCGTGAAATATTATAGTCCATGACAAGTTAGATGGTACATTGTACATGCGATGTGTGATAATTTACATGAGGAGTTGGTGAATGACAAATAGCTTTAGTTCTATTGCCCTCTCTTGCAGCAAATGCAGAATATAAAGGGTAGCTACCAAGTTGCTCAGACTGGTGCACCTAGACAACCCTTTGCTGGACCCCGTCCCCACCTACCTGCGGGCCCAACCCCCCTAATGTCTGCAGTGATGGGCCCTCAGCAATCTCACAGGAACTCGAACACTCAGTCGAGGGTACAGTTCAACCCGTCGGCTACCATGGCTCGTGGTGCTGTGCCCCATGTTAGTGCCAGGTGAGACCAATCTATGCAGTGATGTACAGCTAACTTTACTTGTCTGTCTGGTCGAATGGCTGTTAAATGCATTGTATACATGAGCAGCAAGCTCTTTTAGCCATAGCAAGCTCTTCTAGCCATAGCAAGCTCTTCTAGCCATAGCAAGCTCTTCTAGCCATAGCAAGCTCTTCTAGCCATAGCAAGCTCTTCTAGCCATAGCAAGCTCTTCTAGCCATAGCAAGCTCTTCTAGCCATAGCAAGCTCTTCTAGCCATAGCAAGCTCTTCTAGCCATAGCAAGCTCTTCTAGCCATAGCAAGCTCTTCTAGCCATAGCAAGCTCTTCTAGCCATAGCAAGCTCTTCTAGCCATAGCAAGTTCTTCTAGCCACTGCATGCTCTTAAAACCAGTGATTTTTTTATTCTTTCTATCACACAGTTTACTAAAAAACGCTACCTTGAATCATACAAGATATATTAATTACTAGAATTATTTCAATTGATTATAAATAGTAACTTTTATTATAAAGTGTTTTCATTAATACCAACTACTATTTTTTTAATTGTATAACCTTATTTCAACGAATAATCTTTAGAGAAAAAGTTTTATTACTGGGGAACCCAAAAAATGATTATTGTTGGCTTATATGAAACAAATCTGAAAATCCCCATAATTAATTCGGTATTCCCCACTGTTTGTAAACTTTTTCAGGCTGCGCATTTTTATCTAATATGGCAGCCGATAAGTTCTGAAGGTGCCAGTATTGAATAGTGATAAATGTGGCTGAAATTAACTTATGCTGTGAAAAGAGACATTAGGCATTTTCGGATCGAAAACGTTCATGCCGAAACGAGCAAATCGTTTTTCGGCGAGTGCAAAACCTGATTTTTGGAAATCTATGCTGATCGGTGGTTTTACTGTTCAAGGGGTTGTTCACTGTATGACGTTCTTGCTCCGAACACATACAGTTCTGCTATAATAAATACTTTTGCATAATACGAGCCCTTTTACGGCAGCTACTATTTTCGCTCAGATGTAACATATGTATATTAATTATAATTAATAATTATTATTTTTATTATTATGGATGATAATAAAAATTATTTTTGATTTATTGAAGTATTATTGCTTATTATTATAATAATTATTTATCACTGTTATCTTCTGTTGTTGTTAGTTAGTAAATAGATAGAAAACGATGATGATTTTTAAATAATTAAAACTTGACGTCCTCTGGTCGCGGCCAGATTTTCATTTGTTTCCGAATTTTTGCGACTAGTCGAGTACAAAATAACACAACTCCTGATGTAGAAATTTGTGTTTTTGAACGTTCAACTCACAGAAATTATGCCAGGGACGAACGTCAAAATTGCATTCGGAAGCACTTTCCCGTGCCAATTTTTTCAAGGCATAGACGTTCTCGATCCGGAAATGCCTATTATACAGCTTACTTGTAGGCTTGAGTCAACTAACGTACATGTGCTATAAAAGCCTAACCTGAATACTTGTGTAAACAACTGAGACACAACTCATCGCTGCTATCAACAGTTATTACTGGATTAGTCTTTCTTGTGTGACCTAATTACAGTCAGCAATCTTTACCTCCTACCGTCTAAATTGGCTATGTTGTGCCTATAACTGGAAATCACTAATGACTCTAAAAGCCAACTTGTTATTACTGCATTACCACATCATGTAGCCTTATGGTAATAGTTCCTTTGCTGACAGGCAAATAACGCTGCTTGCTTGTGGCAGTTGAATAGGTCATCACCTTTCTCACTCAACAAAACTGTTTTCTCTCACTTACTATAACTAGAGCTGTCAAATGATGGATGTGTTGAATTTGTTCTCACCATTATTATTTTTATGAAACACTCAATATTTGTTTAGTCTGCTGCTTGAGCATTTGTAAAGCTTGATCATACGACTGATAGCCTGTGCTCTGTAGGTACCCACAGCCCATCCAGAGGCCTGCGCAAGGCAGGCAACCTAACAGATCCTCCAAGACGCCTCCCAACTCGACCCACTCAATGAATGCTAAAGGAGCAGCTTCTGGAGCCAAGGGTGGACCTCCTGGAGAGTCAAAGTGTGAGTTGTCTCCTCTGATTGGTCTAGGATTGTTATTTGCCTCTTCATGAACTGTCGCTTTTGATCGCACCCGTAAACTGATAAAACAGCCGTTGATAGAGCAGGGCTGGCCCACTCATCACATCTACATCGATGTGAGCTAAGAGACTGTTATATACATTGTTGTTTGGTGGTAATGCTTAGTTGTGCAGTGGTTGACGCTGCAACCAGCTCACTGAGTAAATGAGAATAATGAGCGTGGTTTTCATCCATGCAGTAAAGGTTGAGACATCGCAAACATATACAGAGTTGTCGGCTCTTGGGGGATATTAACTGAGTCAAATGCTAAACATGTGTGACCGTAATGAGTGTCAAACAGTTACAAAAAACATAACTTGGTTAAAAATGACAACTGGTATTATTATTTCGTTATGCACAGAGATGGAGTGTGCACTGTAATCGTTGGTTTTTTTATAGTTGTTTACGTCACATGTAGGAAATGTCCTTAAGACCCATCTATGTTTATGTCAATGGTAGGGTTTATCTGACAGCCGTGAGCCGTGGTGAGACCAGGATGAAATATAACAGGATTGCCAGCTGCGGCTGCGTAATATTACTTGTCACGATTTGAATGTAGCCCGTATATGGCACTTTATAAGAGCCTCTATGATTTATGACCTTGAAGGGCTATAGGCTACGGCCGCATTAATTCTGCGCAATTTCTGCTCCAAAATTGCATATGAACTTTTCAACCATCATATATGCACGTATTATCGTTGGTCACGTTGCAGAAGTCGTAATATTGTGTTATTGTTATTATAAATTTCCACGATTTATTTGCGAGTAGTAGTCTATGTTAACATATGTTTCCGCTCCAAAAATTCAATTCAATATGGGTGTCATGGATGACACTTTTCATTGCTCCTATTGGCCACACCCCGATCGGGTTTTTAGCAATCCTGTTATATTTTATCCATGGTGGAGACAACCTCGTTTAAACAATTTACTTCAATGTAGTCAAGTTGATAATAAGAAGACAATTAAGAGTATTCGCGACCTTCGTTCGTCAAACACGTTGCAATAAAAATAATCAGACGGCAATAAATTTAACCAGTAAATAATCATTTTGTTCGGAACTCGTGGGTCAACAAAAAGTAGCTTACTGAATAAAAAAAAATAATCAACGGGTATTTATTTATATTGTTCATAAGTCCCGAATGAAACTGAAAACTAAATAAATAATGACGAGCGAGTTGATTTTTTTCCATTTTCATAGACGGATTTTATATCCATGAAAATAAATGAAAATAATTGCAAGCGTTTGAAATTTGCTAAATTGAAGGGCCAGCTTTACAAACTATCCCAGATTATAGCAATTCAATTCAATTCTTTTGAAAATCGGGAGTGATCTTCTTTAAGATTTGTTCGGTAAACTATAACATTTCATTGAATATTTATATTGTTCTAAACTCATGTTCCATTGCATACATATTGAATTACGAATTACAAACACCGACTACTTTTTGTATTTTGTTCGACGAACAGGTCGCGAATAATCTTTATGCACACTTAATACTTGGTCTTTTCTCATCGATAGATGAATTAATTATAAAACGGATGAAGCGATGCTGAAAACTTCAAAGCCTTTCCTGTATTATAAATTTGTTTATAAACATGAAAAATAGCAAATGTTTTTATTAATGATTTTATTTATCACGAGTTTGCTGCTTAGTTTCCTGCTGACATCTCACTTTACTAGCTGTAGTGTGTGTCACTCGATGTGGAAAGATAGAATTTTGATCCATGCGCGAAGTTTCTGATTGGAATAAAACTTTTGCAGTGAAAAACGAAATTCTTTTTAGCACTTTCTGCGTTACGGTCATTTCATTGCTGTTAGATAAACGCTACCTAAGTCAATTGACTCTTATATGACACCTCGCTATAGCCTTAAGACCCTTGCGACACCAAGGTGATCAGTGGTTTAACTGTCCCTGCATGTTCTCCAAAACCTTGATTTTTTATTTACTGTTTACACAAATTGTTGAGATGTCTGAATGCCTTGGTGTCTGCTGTTACAGACGTGACAGAGGACCAGATGATGAAGGAGAGAAGGAGTACCATTAACGCCCTGAAGAACTTCTGTAATCCTGACAAGCCGTCTCCTGCTGCCCCTGAACAGGACAGTGCTGCCGCCAGCCAGGCCTCTGGAGATCAGGTAATCCCAGTCTTCACATGTAGCCGCTCTCTAGTGATAGAGGTAGCACCAAATTCGGACTTGACGAGTTTTTTGGTTACAGTGATGGTGTATAGCCTCTGCCACAGGATTAATGGGCTGAAGGACCACTTGTTGTCTCAGATATCACAACCTTGTGTTTTGTATTCAGGGTCTCTCCGACTTGTGGCGCATTTAATGATGCATCTCTCACTGGTTATATATGCAAGCTTGTCCGTAGAGCTGACGTGTTGTTGCTGATTGGTAGAGCTTTGTCGTGTTTATGCATTTATGTAATGCTTATGATTCTTCTGTAGCCATCTCCACCAGCAGCGGTGTCTTCAACTCCTGCTGAACCTACAGCACCACCTCCTGCAGCTGCAACCAGTGCAGACTCAGAACCGTCTGCTCCAGTCACTGGCGGTGGCGATGGTGAGGAGCAGTAAGTGCTGCCCAAGTGATTGTCAAGTCTTCAAGTCATTTAACAACTTGACAGCAACAATCCCTGTAGTCTCAGTGCTATCAGCTACTAAGACCCTAATTAATATAGGCTAACTTGACTTCCACCCTTACTGGTAGTTATATTGGATTTGGTACAGCTGACTCAATTGTAGTCTAACCGATAGTTCTTTGCTATCAACTTTCTTCCCCACGAAAGGTTGTCTACAGAGAAGAGATCGTTGGCTGCTGAACATTGCTGCCCACCAATACAAAGTTTGTGCTTTCCACTCCTATAGCAGTGGTAAAAGTTCATGACACTAGATGTGCTCTTTAACTTTCTCTCACCTGCTGATTAGTGTCTCAGTAAATGTGAAACATATTGTTATTATTAGTTCATCGTATGTGTGACCATAATATCGAGTTTATTATTATTATTATATATAATTGTTTTTCTTTTGCGTTGTGTTTGGCTAAGCACGCCAATCAATGTACAGAATCTGCCAGGGAAGAGTTGGCATTGTGCATAGTATTTTCGCTGACGAAACCTTAAATGTGACATAGTAACAAAGTCGTCAGTGGTTTACACTGACTGGAGTTATCTGTGCCCGCTTATTTTGTATCATCTGTATATATTAAGGTTCTGATGTGTACATCCAGAATTGCTGTGCTCGGTGAACGTACAGTCTCATAGTAAGCAGTGAGCCAATCATCTTAGCATCAATCTATAAATATGCGATGTTGTGATTGGTCGAATCATGCTGGGCAGATACTCATTATTGGTTATGCTTTATAACATTCTTGTTTCTCCACAAATACTTACTCCGTATTCAATGTAAAATATAAAGTGTATTCAGTGTTTTTCACATTATTCTGTTGTTTGTAACAAATGAATAGTAAGGTTTAGCATTGTGCCTTGTACTAGGTTTTGAAGATAGACCAGATTTTTCCCTATGGAGCCAAGCGATCTTATTGCTACTGAGCACCCAAATAAATTTGGCTGCATAATGATTGTATTTTGCTTTATACTGCCAAAGATCATGTAAGTGAAGATGAGAATGGTTAGATACTACAGATCATTATATGTTATCAGCCCTATGTGGGAGACTACACCAATGCATATAACATTTGGTAGTCTCCCACATAGGGCTGATAACATATAATAATGATCTGTAGTATCTAACCATTCTCATCTTCACTTAGCCATGACATTACACCAATGCATATAACATTTGGTAATGTCATGGCTGGTGACGTGTAGTTTTTACATACGTAAAGTTGAACATGAGGGCAAAGCACAGAAAAGATGCTGGCATGTCTGCCAAGCTCACGAATCAACCATTCAGTTTATGTGATAAGAAAACAAAGGGTGCTAGTAGCAGGCTCTCTGGCAGCACTAGCATGAATGTTAATAATAATTGGTGCAGATGACAACTCTTGTACAATTGGTGGCCCTGAAAAGGGCCGTTGGGAGATATGGAGCTACTGTTTAGCCACCAAAGCCATACAGAGTACGTCCTTGGCGTTTGAGCGCATATACAACATCCATCGCAGTTACAGTCTTCCTCTTAGCATGCTCGGTGTAAGTCACAGCATCCCTGATGACATTCTCAAGGAATACTTTCAAGACACCTCTGGTCTCTTCATATATCAACCCAGAGATTCTCTTAACACCACCTCTTCTTGCTAGCCGACGAATAGCTGGCTTGGTTATACCTTGGATGTTATCACGTAACACTTTCCTATGCCTCTTGGCACCTCCTTTGCCCAGACCTTTACCTCCTTTGCCTCGACCTGACATGATTGTAGTGAATGAACTTATTCGACTGATGAAGACTGGAGTAGCTCACTGTCATTATATACAATGTAACCGGGTGCACTAGAAAGTTAGAACGTGATAAGCGCGCCCAGCAGTGCGTAAACACATCTGAAAACAGCTAGTTCACATATAATAGCGCGCGAACGGTGAAAACTTTGAAACATGACATACAAAACTGGATAGCCAATAACAGTGCGCGAATCCGTCTGTAAAACTATATAACCAATTTGAACATCGTAAGCGCGCATTAGCGAATTACAATGGCACGTACGAAGCAAACTGCGCGTAAATCTACTGGAGGTAAAGCTCCAAGAAAGCAACTTGCCACCAAGGCAGCTCGCAAGAGTGCGCCTGCTACTGGTGGTGTCAAGAAGCCTCATAGATACAGACCAGGTACTGTAGCTCTTCGTGAAATCCGAAGATATCAGAAATCTACTGAACTCTTGATCAGGAAACTACCCTTCCAACGATTGGTACGTGAGATAGCCCAGGACTTCAAGACGGATCTGAGATTCCAGAGCTCTGCAGTCATGGCTCTGCAAGAATCCAGTGAGGCTTACCTGGTTGGCTTGTTTGAGGACACCAACTTATGTGCCATTCATGCCAAGAGGGTCACCATCATGCCCAAGGACATTCAGCTGGCTCGACGCATTCGTGGTGAACGAGCCTAAAAGCTTGTTGAGCTAATGCTTTTATCCAACGGCCCTTTTCAGGGCCACCTAAATTTCTCAAGAGTTTCTCCATTCTGATCACTGACTGAATACATACAGGTATACTGCAGATGTCGCCATGCAGAGGATTGTGTGGAATTGCCATGTTATTATAACTGCATTTTCATCATCGCCCTAAAATATAGTAGTAGTAGAACCTTTTTTGCAATGAACATACAACTGAGGTTTCACAAAATGAAATTGTTTCATAATTTTGAAATGTGGCTTGCTTTGCTTTTTCTGTCCAACAGTTCTCAACTAAAAATATAGAAATGCAGAAACCATTTGAAGTGATGTGAGTGATTGAGAGTAACTCTTATTCATGGCCAAGTTGTTTGACTCAGTTATATGCCTATCCTTATCGTGATCATAGTTATTTGTAAGCTATTAGTTAGATTGGCAAGGCACAAACCACAGGCCTACTGCAGAAAATTTGATGGAATTTTATGTTGCAAAACACAACATAAAATTCTGGAAAATGGTTCAAAATCCACCAAATTTTCTGCAGCAGGCCTGTGGCACAAACAAGCTAAAACTGCTGTGGTCAAAACTATCTTTTCTAGGAGAGTATTCAGCTCATTCACATGTTTGTGATACGACACATCAACGTCATGAGAAGAACAACTCTTTTGTAATGTGGTGGCCCTGAAAAGGGCCGTTGGGTGTAGTTAACAGTGACAGGATAACTGTTTACTTCGAGCTGGTGTACTTAGTGACAGCCTTAGTACCTTCTGAGACAGCGTGTTTGGCTAACTCTCCTGGCAGAATGAGTCTCACTGCAGTCTGTACCTCTCGGCTGGTGATGGTGGATCTCTTGTTATAGTGAGCAAGTCTCGAAGCTTCAGCTGCAATTCGCTCAAACACATCATTCACAAAGCTGTTCATGATGCTCATGGCTTTGCTGGATACACCGGTGTCAGGGTGCACTTGCTTCAGCACCTTGTAAATGTAGATACCATAGCTTTCCTTCCTTTTCTTCCTGCGCTTCTTGTCACCAGTTCGAGCGGCCTTGGCTTTGCCTGCTTTCTTAGCTCCCTTGCTGCTAACTTTAGGTGGCATGTTGACGTTGATGATTATCGGATAAATGGGCGATGGTGAAGTACAATCAATATATTCAACAAAATATGTAAATAAAGCAGTTTAAATAAGCTGTTGTAATTCGTCAATAGTTACCAGGCGCATTAAAAACCAAGCGGGAGACAACAATTTCAAAATACGCGAACTTTATTGGGCAATTTCAACTGCTTCGGCTACTATATAGAGCAAAACAGTTCATAAACTCCCTCATTCATTACTTCTATTAGTACAGTTGAGTTACTGATTATAATCATGTCTGGACGTGGCAAAGGAGGAAAAGCTAAAGGAAAGAGCAAAACTAGATCATCTAGAGCTGGTCTGCAGTTCCCTGTTGGTAGAATCCACAGACTTCTGAGAAAGGGAAACTATGCCGAGAGAGTTGGTGCTGGTGCTCCAGTGTACCTTGCAGCAGTGATGGAATACTTGGCAGCTGAAGTGCTTGAGCTGGCAGGGAATGCAGCAAGAGACAACAAGAAGACCAGAATCATTCCCAGACATCTCCAGCTTGCCATCAGAAATGACGAAGAGTTGAACAGGCTGCTGAACGGTGTCACTATTGCACAAGGAGGTGTTCTTCCTAACATCCAAGCTGTGCTTCTACCCAGCAAGACCAAGAAAGCTGCTGCTTAATAGTTGCATTGTCAATCGTTCTCATACCCCCAACGGTCCTTTTCAGGACCACCATTACATATAAGAGTTGTTCTGTTACATATATATATATATGCATGTCTGCTCACTGAGTGGTTGGTATGGCCATGTTATTTGCTTGTGTGACATTGAATATTGACATATTTTTATGCACTTGAAAACTTCCACAATCAGATCTAGATTTGAATTTGCAATGCTGCACAGTGAGCCATGTATGATTGGTAACAAACTGGAGTGGTAATAAAAACTAATTGTAACAAAATTTACAATAATATATATATAATATTATATATATATTATTGTAAATTTTTTGAGTAACTTCGGCCTGAATATGCAGCATTGCATAGTGAGCCATGTATGATTGGTAACAAACTGGAGTGGTAATACAAAATAATTATAACAAAATTTACAATATTATATATATATTATTGTAAATTTTTTTATAATTGTTTTTTATTACCACTCCAGTTTGTTAACAATCATACATGGCTCACTATTATGCAATGCTGCATATTCAGGCTGAAGTTACTCAAAACACTTTCAGTGATTTACAGTTTTAGTAATGTAGCACATTCTATTTTCCAAAAGCCAGTTTTAGAACGTGTATGTATTTTAGTTATACTGTCTGAGCTGCTGTTCCGATTGTGGATTTTGTATTTCTGGAAAAACTTGATAGAATGATTGTCAGCATTTATTGGGGCTATCCCCTAGCTTAGGAGGTGATAAGAAAATTGTTAGGCCAATCAAGTTATTTTTCGATGCAAGTACTTGTAAAAAATGCCATTTATATTTGAGTGATTGAGTTATTGTTGATGCTAACCATTTTATGGCTTTCAACCTCATCACATACAGCGATGGGATGGATGAGATGGAAAGTTGGGAAGAAAATAAGGCAACACGTTGCCATCATTTTCAATTGATGGAGGCAAATCGTAGATCAACCACTGACCCTCTTACCTGTTCAGGAGTTGTCATGCCTTGAACTATCAAAAGCCGTAGGAAAGCAATAGCCTAAGTTTCATTGCTTGGCTACATAGGCTGATGTTTGGCATTGGAGGGCCTTACTATGGGCGTGTTTGACACATTGTGGGACCTGTTAGTGAGCAAAACCAACATGTTGGTCTATGCCTGATGCCAAAGGCACACGCCGCCCTGTGATTGGCTAAAACAAATGTTTTCACAAGCTCATCAAGTTTAATCATTCCGCTAGAGATTTTTTTATCGACAACGTATATCTGCTTCAAATTCCAAAAGAATGTGTATGTTATATAATTTGAACATCCGTCTCCTTGCACCAAAATAATTTCAGTGTATGCAGTTTTTGCCAAAAAAAAACAATTCAGTCCAGTGAATTTATTATATATGGTTCATAAAATAGTGATAATTCATAATTTTAACCTTACGGTTTATTGGATGATCGATTTAGGGCTTTAACGCCCCCTAAACCAATCATCCAATGAAATCCATTCAAAAGTTCCTAAGATAGCATGAGGGCATGCAACTCCCAATAAAAAAACACAGCATATTCAAAGCCAAATACGCATCATGCCTCAAATGTTCGCCTAAAACTTAGGCTTGAAAAGCAGAGCCTTCGGCTTTTGGTAGTTTAAGGCATGACAACTCCTGAGCTGGCAAAGGCTGATTGGTTGATCTAGGCTAATCAGTAGGCAATTGGTAGATGCACACACGGGGACACATATATCACTGGGGGCCCATACACACGCCCCTCTAGTGTAATGACTTCATTAATATAGTATTTTTGTACTAGTGAAAATTTCTGGAAAACTGTACACCTATGCATACGGCGGGGAGTTGATATCAAAAAATTTGGCAGGAGTCATTTCCCCTGAGGGGGGATAACTCTACAGTAAAGATACTTCTCCTTAAATAATATCAGCGAGCATGAAGGGTGTCACTGCCATCAACCTAGTATACATTGATTAATGGGCGAAGAGTTTTCTTTTTTTCGCTACGCAATCACAACAACGCGTTGCCGTGAATGAAGTCATAATACCTAAATGGCATTTTTTGTCAAAGTGATTCTATATTAAAAAAACTAAATTTTATACGCTTGCTTTTGGCAGACTTTTTGTTTGGCAAAATGGTCTATAACTCACAAACCTTCATTATGCATTTTGAGAAAAAAAAAATGTGTGCTTGTCATTAATCATTCACTGTGGGAATTCCTGTCAACTTTTTGCAGATTGAGAACTGTTAATCAAAATTATTTAAAAGTTGTCTTCTCACGCTTGCATTTTATACAAATAACTTTTCTCCTATTATTAGAATATGTTGGCATAAAACTGCATTTTCACCCCGTTTTATAAACTGTTGTCAACGTTGCTTTTATAAAATTATAAGTTGTTGTAGTAAAATACAACATTCAACAATAGTGATCGACTGAAACCGATGGTGTGAAATAAATTAAAGTTATCTCCACTTTTTATAGTGTTTCAAAAGTTACATGATTTTTCTAAAACATGTACTGTTTAAATGAGCTCGCTGTAATACACAGCCAAGAAAACCAAGCAAATAAAGTCTTCTTTTAGAGATCTATCAGTAGTTTTTGAAAAAACTGAGAATTACAAATATTCTTGAGGAGTTATCTTCACTTGAGAGCACTTTGGGATGCTTGGCAGAATATAATTTGCTTGGCAACTTCTACTGTATATAGGAAAGCCGCCAAGACCACCCAGAAACCGAAGTTTAGCAGGGAAAAGGTGGTTGCTCAGTCAAACTAGGTATATGGTCTAACTAATCGTAACTTTTGATGATTTTAGAGTCGTAGCGTATGGTGCTCTGGAAAATGGTGAACCAGACTAATTTTCATGGTGCCATTTTTCAAGCGTGCCGTGTATTACATAAATTATGTATAAAATTCGCTTACTGTCTGTTACCAACCTCTAATGTTATATTTGACCTACCCAATGGTTAGTGTCTAGAAAGGGAGATAATTTGACGGTTACTACTGCAAGAATAATGAATTTCTTGACACGAGTTAAATTTTTTTTTATTTGTAAGCAGAAGAGTGTGGCGACTTTCGTTATCCCAGCAGAAATTATTTTGGCGGAAGACTTAACCCAAGTGTTTCATTTGCTAGTGTCGTGATATTGTTATGTAGTAATGTGGTCTCGAAATAACAAGTCCACCATTGGCTCTTAAACCTGAATCTAATCTTTTAATTAACTGCAGAGTTGCCAAATTAGAAACTTTTGAAACCTTATAAGCCAATCAAGTCAGAAATAATTAGTCGAACTGCTAAAAGCAATAGATGAATAAAAAAAATGCATCCAACCTCAGCCATATTTGATGGCTGTAGCAATGATGTGATCTGTATAGCAGAGCATGCTGGGAATATTGAAAAAAATTTCGTAACTAGAGCTGATCAAAGAGAGCTGAAAAAACACTCCATTCTAAATCGAGTATCCTATAAATAGTCAACTAGCAGTACTACCAGTAGGTTGTATTCAAATATTATGGCAGCCAACTTCTGAGAAAGGCAGTCACAGCACCCATTTGTTATGGACTTGCAGTAATAACACTCGATCAAGCTGGCTATTATAAAGATATGCTGTATCATTATTATCTTTTGCTACTCTAACTTGTGACAACATAAAGCCAAGCTTGTGCACAGCTTTTTGAACACGTTGTATAAATATGTAAGGAAGCACTTTTGCAAGTAATCAATGAGAGAGTAACATGAGTGCGTATAAGCAGATATAGATTATTGAATCTCCAGTACTTTTATGTTGACAACTAATTCTCATTGCAATAACAAGTTCTCATTACAGTAATAAAGTGACTTTGAATCTAAAAACATATACTACCTTACTCTGCACAAACACAGCAGAGTAGTATGATCATATTCTATTACTAATATATTCAACTACTATTACTATGCTCATTGCAAATAATATCATTGGTAGCCCACCATCAATGCACAGCTTACCAGCCCTCTGATTAAGAGCAAGTTTATAAGAACAACTCTTTTGTAATGTGGTGGCCCTGAAAAGGGCCGTTGGGTGTTGCTAACAGTAACACTGACAGGATAACTGTTTACTTAGAGCTGGTGTACTTGGTGACAGCCTTAGTACCTTCCGAGACAGCGTGTTTGGCTAACTCTCCTGGCAGAATGAGTCTCACTGCAGTCTGTACCTCTCGGCTGGTGATGGTGGATCTCTTGTTATAGTGAGCAAGTCTTGAAGCTTCAGCTGCAATTCGCTCAAACACATCATTCACAAAGCTGTTCATGATGCTCATGGCTTTGCTGGATACACCGGTGTCAGGGTGCACTTGCTTCAGCACCTTGTAAATGTAGATACCATAGCTTTCCTTCCTTTTCTTCCTGCGCTTCTTGTCACCAGTTCGAGCGGCCTTGGCTTTGCCTGCTTTCTTAGCTCCCTTGCTGCTAACTTTAGGTGGCATGTTGACGTTGATGATTATCGGATGAATGAACGATGCAGAAGTACAATCAACATATTCAACAAAATATGTAAATAAAGCAGTTGAAATAGGCTGTTGTAATTCGTCAATCATGACCAGGCGCATTAGAAACTACGCGGGAGACAACAATTTCAAAATACGCGATTTTGATTGGGCAATTTCAACTGCTTCAAATACTATATATATCACAGTAGCTTTCTACAGCTTGAATCATCAATAGTTGCGTTAGTACCGTCTACAACTCATCAATCAATATGTCTGGACGTGGCAAAGGTGGAAAAGCTAAAGGAAAGAGCAAGACTAGATCATCTCGAGCTGGTCTGCAATTCCCTGTTGGCAGAATCCACCGACTTCTGAGAAAGGGAAACTATGCGCAGAGAGTTGGTGCTGGTGCTCCAGTGTACCTTGCAGCAGTGATGGAATACTTGGCAGCTGAGGTGCTCGAGTTGGCAGGAAATGCAGCAAGAGACAACAAAAAGACCAGGATCATTCCTAGACATCTCCAACTTGCCATCAGAAATGATGAAGAGTTAAACAGGCTTCTGAACGGTGTCACTATTGCACAAGGAGGTGTTCTACCCAACATTCAGGCTGTGCTTCTACCCAGCAAGACCAAGAAGGCTGCTGCCTAATTTACATTTCATCCTCATTTGTTCTCCTACCCCCAACGGTCCTTTTCAGGACCACCATATGCATTTCAAGAGTTATTGTTGATTTGTTGTATTCATAAGTTATGCAGTTACTCAATAACTGATTAGTTTTCATGATGATCTTCGCTACGAATTAGTGCTGGTCTGCTATTGCTAGTAGTAGTCTATGACTAGTACTAGCACCACTGTAATATAATACTAACGCAGCTTATTTATGCAGTAGTAGCAGAGATTCTAAGGGCCTACAAAATATGCAAACTAACTAATGGTATAGTAGTATGGCAATGTGATAATGTTCGGCATGCTGTAAGCACTGCCTTGGTCACCAGCTGCAAATGTATTTGATCTACAGCGAGTCTACTGGAAGGATAAATAATCGTAAGGCTGCCATCTCCATAATTCCACATCCTGTCTCTTTGTAGTATTGTATCAATGATGATGTATTGTTTAACCATTGCTTGTATGTTTGACAAGTATGCAATTTTATGGGGTTGCCTCCTTCAAGGATAACAAACAATCATTTTTGGAGTTGTCATCTTTTAAGAAGTAGGCTACCCCATAAAATTGCATACATTTAAGCTTTTGCTTGAGTGTTCAATATACTTGTTGCCAAACATAAAAATTATTATTAGTTTTTTCATCACTGCAAAGAATGGAAAGCTGTTAAAATATTACAGTTTTTGTTCAAATTTGTTGACATAACCATTACACTTGCAATAGGAACTGTAACCATCTTTCTCATCAACCATTTGGTAGAGGACAAAGCGCGTGGATCATGATAACGTTGTTAAACATGTGAAATATATCGAGTTTTTTTATTGCGAGCTGCATTTATTTTTGGACTAATTTGATGTATGTACTGTCAAAATGAAACATAAAATTTATATTATTCCGCTGTCAACAATTATGTACTATGATTACCATCGCTTTAACTCATAACACAGTGGGGACTGCGACAATCTTTCTCAAACGTATCCAATCCAACATATACAAACAATTATGTAATCATGGCAATAATAACATCTTTGACTGAGTTGAACTGTATTTGATATGAAATTGGAATTGTCTTATTTAGAGGAGGCAACTGCAGTTTACCTCAATTGGTCCTTCTAAGTTTGAGTGACTTCTGACGTTAGTATATACGTTGGTGATGTCAGTCCCTATTCAAGTATTATTGTTTGTGAGCGCCACCATACTGACCTATATTCGCTAACTTTCTAGCTTTGAGTTGAGAAATTTAAAGACACCAAAAACAGTCACAAATTTACTAACTTGTATAATATCCTAGCAAAGACAATCAATTATATTTCGATAACCTTTGGCACTTGAAACTTAAATATAAGGCCAGTGTATATTAGCCATCACATATTCCCGTCAACATACACCAATTTTGGGCATGTCTGGTTCGGTTTTTTGGCGGTACTGTTATGTTTCATTTATAATCGCTACTGTAGTAGCAACTTTCCATGATCAAGTCAACAATCCACTTTACACAGTAGCAAGAATTTAGACGATAAACTTTGATTGATGAAAGGTGCGATGGTATCCTATGGACAGTTGATAAAAAAGTAACAAAAAGAGAATTGTTGGAAATGCTGTGTCAGAGATTTTTTACTAAATTCAGCTTAATTTATAAATTTTAAATGTTCTTTGCTGAAAAAAATAGTACGGAGTTGTGTTCTCATCAACTCTATCAGCGAAATAGATAGATAGTGACTTTTACACAATGTTTTATTGATACGAAAGAAAGACCGTAAATTGGAGTTGCACAAATGCGGCTCCTTTGCATAGACGGAGGGCATCCTAACAACCTACTGCGCAGAGACATTCAAGAACATAAAAAATTATGTTTGTAATCGTTTTCAGACTTTTTTGAGTGTTGCAGCTGAATCAGACTTTATATATCATTTGTGGATATGCTGTTATGTTAACACTGATGTCGGCACCACATGATATATTATCAGGAATTTGTGTAACGAATTAGTCTTAAATCTTTTGTTAGTCCACCCCTGCACCCTGTATCCACCCCTGGTCAATTACTACCCTTTCTGATGTAGATACCCGGTCCCACCCTTCCCACAATGCCTCATCCACTTGATTACTATTCCTTAGCCTACCTTCCCTTAACAATAGAAATTAGGGTCAAACTATATTGGCCACACCCCTGTCACCCTCTTCCCCTTGTCCCACACTCTTGTCACTGTCTTCTCCCTCATACGTCCCTACCCCTACAGAAGTAGGCTGTAAGTTTTCTCTCCTCCATTGCTTGTCTTAGTAACATAACTCAGCTGCCAAATGGGTCTGCCGCAAGAGCGAGAATATCACCGGTATCCGTTGTTCGGTCACGCAGGATGAACCAGAACGGACACGATCGATTTTTCATTGTGTCTGTCGAGCTGCCATTGGTGGATTTCTTACAGTTATTCCATTTGACAAAATTGTCAAGGTTATATTGTCTCTTGACATGTTGACAGAGATCATTCATATTTGCAATGTAATGATAGATATTATAATACTTATATAATGTTTGGTGTTTATCTGAAAATGATGTGGGCATATAATTTTCGAAAAGATAAAGAGAAGAATTATAAATAAATAATTAAAAGGCATAGAAATTATAAATGACAATGAATGATATGGCTAATAATAACAATGTACTAATTTTGTGACCAGTAACGATAAACTGCGCTTAAAGAACAGGTTTTGATAAAAATAAGTTTTGTAATTCTATCAAAAACAGGAAACCATGTGGAACACACAAAATATTAATTCTGCTCTTAATTGCTTGATCGGACACTACCTGCATAGTTTCAGTTGCCAGTCAGGCTTGCATGGCAAGCTATCTGTCACCAGACTCCGGCTTTGGGTACGAACTGCAGGCTTGTGTGGCAAACGCATTACAGTGCTCTATGCCCCCAACCAAGCCCTGAAAACTCCAACAATCTAAGCAACCCCCCCCACCTCCCCATATCCTTAAAGTTTTCACCCCCTAGCATACATAGAAACCCTTCTTTCTTCTTGCTACACAATGGTAGACATTGTCACTCGCTCAGTTGTCTCCCCTCAGGGGACACAACTCCCCATAAGCTGACAGATAGACATAGAGTGCTGAAGACAGAGGCACCAAAAGTTCGTAAAGCATCAAATAAGCAGACGTATTAGGAGAAAGGGTTATACAAACCATTAATGCGTCCACTTGAAATGGTGTCAACTTCAACTGCACCGTATTTCTCTGTAAAAGGAGCGGAATGCTCACTACTGTGAGTAGGTTACAAGATTTGTTAAAAGAACATTCTATATTGTACTTCCTGTATCTTTGCATTGATTAAACTATTGTAAACTTTTACGGTGTGCTCATCTGTTTGGCCCGTTTCCTTTGTTATATCTGGTAATTGGTCGGTAGAAAGACAGAATTATGGGTCTTCGGCTAAGTGAACGCGAAGATGCAAGCATGATAGATGGGCAAATTTCTCTAGTTTTGGCGACAACAAAATAGATTTTCTTCGCGCTGTGGCTTCACAAAAAATTCAAAGCAAAGATGATAGAAAAAACAACGCTGGTTTGAAAATCAGGAGTTGTCTCATCTGCATTTGTCATAGCAATTAAAAACAGAGCCATTTTATGGCAATCAAGATTTCAGTTTTGGATACAGCAACAAAAACAACGATGTATCATCATGCAAGTAACAATTGTTGATGCAAGCCACAATAATTGTAATAATTTATTATGTCGAATATCTGTGTGTCACAAAATCAATATATTAGAAGTGCTAAGAGAGAGTAATTATTTATCTGGTTCCATTGTTTTAATAAAGATAGTTATTTATTATGTTAATAAAAATGAAGAATACTTTATTATTATTATTAATTTTTAAATTTTTCGCCGGAAGCGTAAAACTGTTGTAAGAGAAGAGAACTTGATAAATTTGTTTTCCTGCGCCGTTACGTGTTTTGTCAGATTCACATACATCCACTCTTAAGAACACCTGAAAATTTGCACAGTTCTTCGCCCGAAGTTATCCAAAAGCACCCATTATCCCCTCCTAGAATGATAAGCAACTGATAGCGCTTGGTCACTTTATTGTTTTTACAATATTTTACCTTCGTCACAAAACTGGGCACCTATAGTGACTTCACGACACACGCAATCAAACAGAAAGTTAAAGAAATTGTGATAGAGCCGTAGGTTCATTTAATGATGTAATTTTTACCGTAACGAGTAATATATAATTCTTCCTCTCTCAAGAAAAAAATGAAATACCGGATCTATCTTCTATTAACAACAGCAACTACTCTGACAACAACAACAACTCTACCAACTACAGATCCATCACTTCCCTTTGTTTTATCTCCTCGGGCCTCAGAATATCATCATGGAACTCTTGGTAGCAGAAGTGTTTGAGTAACAGCTCATTTGTTGGATCAAACTTTGAAATATCAAATGTACTCACTCACATGCTCTATGGGACCTGATAGACGACCACCGAACTGCTCCATAATCGACAGGATGAATGAACACCAATTTGTTTTCAAAACCTATGAAGCTTTGTCATACGTCCAATTATATTTGGAATGATCAGGAGCTACATCAGGGAGAACAACGACAACTACAACTACTCCGATAACAACAAACACAACTGAGCTAGCATTTACAGTTCCGACAACCAACGCAGTTCCTTTGACTACAATCTCTACTCTCACAAAAACCAACACTACTATGGAAACAACTAATGATTGCACATGTGAAAAACAGTATACCGTGTGCGAAAACAATACGATAGCAATTACAACTTCACCTTTTTATAGAGTTTTTAGTTATAACGATTTGGAAAATTTTTCAGGAATGAGTCTGTCTGTGTCAGAAAAAAGTAAACTGAAAAATGGAAAAGATTTTCTCATAATCATTCATCTTGAATGTGACGATACTTTTTGCAATATCATTGAATATTCTACAAATTGAAACGTTTTATAGACTTCACACTACACTATTTTATATTGTCTAATACAAGCTTTATCCGCTGTATCTACACTTTTCAACCTATTATGTTACACTTTATTACATTCACTTCTTACACTATTATTGTATACTTTATTACACTCGCTGTTATCATTTTAATCAAATAAACATAATACCTAACCCACTACCAAAACAAGAGTAAACAAACGAAGGACCCGTGTGAACCAAAATCTATATCGGGAGGGAAACTTCTAGCATAAGCAAATAACAAACCAATAAATATCCTACAGCTCTGTGCAAATGTCAACTATCATTTATATTACCAAACAAACATACATACCTATATAAATATTGTACTGTAACTGGTCTGTAAAAATATTCATACCAAAAACAACAATGTAACATGTTAGTAGATCTGTTTTTTCTATGTATATACATATTTATACTTACAAAAATCATCTAAAAACTAACAAATACATTTTTGACAGGTCTGTAAAAAAATCCAAAAAATCTAACTGTCAAAAATTTTGTTGGGTTATATGGCAGGTCTTTTTCGACAGAGATCTCCTCCTACATTACTACTAACCCCTCTCGCCCACCCCTAAATAGTACACACATTGCATGCAGTCTACTAAAACTGAAAAGATGCTTGTGAGCTTAGCTGTTAATGTTTATCTCGGTTGTTAATCTGATGTTATTTCGGAATTTAGTCTATGATTGGAAAAAGCAACACTGTATTGTGACATTGGAAGGAATCGGTGTTTAAAGCTGGATTGACTTGTAAAGTCCATCGATATTTAAACCAAGGCATAGAAATTTGGCTCTGATGCCAAAGAAAGCAAAAAATGTGAGAACCGTGCTCGGGTGTTTTTAGTTTTTGGTTATTTTTTTGCTGGAGGCGGACATTGCGCTGAGGTGCTGAAACCGGTACTAGTGACAAATCTTGAACAGAAGATTACTGAGAATGGTTTGAAGTCAGTTTCATTGATCGTCTAGTCATAAATACCATCAAGTTCTCATTAGTTGAGGCTGCATTTTATTTTTAGAATATCTAATATTTTTTAGTTGGCGTACAGGAGTTGTCTTCTCAAGTTTCAGTGTGCATCCACTGAACAGACAAAATATATGACTTGAGCCCGGGCCCAGGTGTGGGTATAGCAGGAAAGGAAAGAGTAGTAATGAGAAATTTTGCCAGCGCAAATCTAACAAAGTTTTACTTTTATTGAAAGTATTGTGTTATGGGAATAACTGTGTGCTTTTGTGAAGACTGGCAACTGCAGTTTGGAAATATAATGTGAGAAATTCCATAGTCAGTGCGTTCATCTTTGAAATTCGAGAACAGAACAGAAGCGCTCAATTAAGAAAAAAACAATTTTGCTTTCAATCCTGCATATGTGGTTTGGTAATTGCAAAAAGATTTAGTGTTAAATTGGTCTGTTTGTTGACATCTCAACAGATATTGTGTCTAACTCTTCCTGTTACCTAATCTCTTCAACACTAAATCTTTTGCAAAGTACCTTAGCAGGTTTGGTTTGAATCGTTGATTCTCATCGGCTAGTAGATGAAGTCTTCAAATATAATTGAGTTATGTGATTTCTAGCCTCTGTTTGACTTTTTACTACAACTCAGATTATTTTGAATGGGTTTCGAGGTATTATGAGCAGTGGCAGATCTAGGAGGGGTGTGCGTGGTGCAAACGCACCACCTCCTGTCAGTCTTCTTTTTTAGAAACATCACACAACTATTACTTTGTGTGATAGAATGGATCATTGTCCAGCATATAATTTTATCTTCAGTTTGAGATGTAATCCACCACTGATCACAGAAGGGTCAAGTGCACAGCCTCAAGTATGAAGGTAACATATTAAGATTAGCTGAATCAAAGGTGAAAATGTCTATAAAATTGTCTTAATCTAGTCAGATTTTTTTCAGGTGACGATTAGTATGCGAAGGTTGTCCATTCTATGGTGTGAGCCAGACGAGCTCATTTATGTCTTCATCAATTCTATTTGGTATATATTGTATAACAGCTTGACTTATACATACCCCCCCCCCCCCCCCCCGACCTACATTAAAGGGTTGAGAAAACACAACACAACGGTGTGTCGGATATAGACTAAGCACCTACTTAAAGCCTTTGGGCATAAGTGTCGATAAAATTTTGGATTTTATAGGTTTTCGCGCTATCAATAAGTCTAAAATGATGATTGAACAAGCAAAACTTTGTGACTGTAAGACCAGCCATTCTTGGACAAAGATGTTTGAAGCAAATGTCAACTCCTTTTGCATTATTTCATAGCCATTAAATCAAAGGTATTTCCCTTTGTCAATTTTTCATCAGCTTTCAATGAAGAAAGTGCATCAAAAGCTCTAACTTGCTGGCAACACTAGCTAGAAACAACAATCACATTTCCATTTACAATTCTTAGCTAATAATCAGAGATGCCTATATTCACAACGCTGACATTAGAAGACAATAAAATGGTCTGATGGGACAATAGTATTTTACTCACTGCAATAAAATGTATGGAGATAATTTCAGAGCTTGCTAATTCTGCTAAAACCACAGCTTAGGTTCTTTGCTATACAAGTTATGTAAGTATTGGAACTTATTGAGTGTTTGACATTAGTAGCCGTACAATCTGGCTAGAGATATAAAATAATTTTGTGTAAAGAACTTTTGTTACAAAACTTTGGTTAGACGCTCTGATTGAAATAAAAATAATTGAGCTCCTTTTTGACATTGTGTTCAGTTTAATGTTGTAGTTGTCTTCTCTTTAACATGTGTTGTAGTTGTCTTCTCCGTACATGTGTTGAAGTTCTTTTCTATTAGACATGCAAGCCCAGTTTGCACTAGACATCGATAATGTATTGCAGATTGTGTTCAATAAAAACATCTATTAGGCCTACATTCACATGAATAAATGGACAAAAGACCCCTGGGGCAAACGTGGTATTATTTTTCTTTGAGTCTGTAGATTGATAGTAATTTACAAATGCATGTCTGGTTGTGCCTTGCAATGCCAGATGATTTTATATCAGGAAACAGTCTCAAGTAATTCATAGTGTTACGTTGAGGCACAACACAAAAGTGATACCATATCTACATAGCGTGCATTGACGAGGTTATTTAGAAAAACAAATCCTGGTTTATCCATTACACCTGATCCACATGATGCACACCCAAAATCAAAGATTACATGACTTGACAGGGGTCTTTTTGTATTTGCCTGATTGAAAGCAGAACAAATAGAGTTGGATATATGAGAAATAAGTTGTACGATCAAAGCTATGCACTAGTTAGGTACTGTTTGGTCTCTTCTGATATCTTATCTGGTTGATACCAAAGTTGGATAGAGGATAATATCATCTATATATATCTCTAAATCAATCTGTAACGTCCTGCTTTATCAACTATTACAGCTTTTGAGGATACGACCATTCAATACAAATGGAATACTCTAAAAATACCTGATATGATAATGGATATGATTAGACTGAGATCTTGCTGCTCTCACAAGTATTGTTAGATAAACCCCCCACTATTGTATGAGTTACCTGGGTTATAAAACAAATGTAGCAGTCAAAAGCTGTTCTCAGTCAAACAATAGATCTCTTATAAAAGTTCTGATGATTTCAATCATGTAAAGCTTCATAATCATTGTTGATATGAGACTGTATTTTTTTATGCAAAATAGGACAATTCTTGAGTGAATGCTTATTTAAAAGCCTTTCGTATTTTTTTCTTCCAATGGTTTTTTGTATGTAAAGTTTTATAGTACTAGCTAATGACAAGCTGACATTGTGCGCTTGTAAGCTGAAGTGCAACGATTCTTTAGTCAATGTTCATATTGAAACCATTTCTATCTTTTTATCCAAAGAAGTTCTATAAGAATTCTATAAAATTCTAAGCATTTTTCATAGACTTAAATCCAATTGTCAGTAAGGACTATTTGGTATAAGAAACTTATCCTTTACATCACCTAAAACTCACATAATATAAAATGTTTATGGTAAAGTTTATAATTAGCCATAAACTATTTTCGCACTTGATTTACTCTTTCATCAAATGCTTTTAAATGACTCCTGTACCTGTTACTGTCTAACCGAACTTTCGCCTGCGTTTTAATTGTGAATGTGAAAATTGTTAAAACATTAAATTAATGGCGGTTATTGTAAGATATTAAACAAATGGTGTTAGACTAGCCAATGAGTCAAAGAAGAAAAGTTTCTGCTAAACTTTACGAATAAGTGCAGAACATATCTAAAAAAAGTTTTATAGACTTACATTAAGAATTGGAGACATTACAGAAATATAGCATCGAATTATTGTTGGATATGTTTTATTTACGTAAAGGTATATGTATTTACAATTTAATCATTAGGTGTATTCGCGACTTGATCGATAAACATCTGCTATTAGTCATATTTGGGATCCACATCAGTGGACGGCGAACTCATCGATCCAAACATTTAAATTTTATTATATAATAATAAGAAATAATATCCGTTGATCAGGATCAAACGTGAGGACATCAAATTCAAATGTGCATTGTAGAGAGCATAATTATTTTCATATGTGTAAGCAATTCATCAGCGACGGTTATTGTGCCGTTGATTCCCCACTGGTACTATTAGCATCATACATTGGTAAGTAGCAGATAGTGGTAGCGAGTCAAAGAATAAACATCTTTACACTTGTTCGGTTGACAATGTTTATTTCAAAGCAATTCATTCTTGATTAAATATGTCAGTTATCTTTATTGTTTTAACAAAATAGCTCTGTGTTTCATTATTGTGATCAATCTATTTCCAATACATCAATATTGTACATAGAAATCATTATCATACTAATTAATAATAATAAACAACATATGTAATATTTAACAATAAACAAAGATAAAATAGTAATAAATGATGCCGAGAATGAACTGCTTTGAAACAAAGTCACCCGCATGGGTATATGTTAATTTTTATGTTATGGATCGATAGTGTTCGTGACCTATGAGTATGCCTCGAAAATCCATATTTTTTTCTCTCGTGGGGATGGTATTTTGCGATCCACGAAAAATATTGCTACCGACCTATTCGCATTAAATTACTTGCGAAAAACATTATTTATTAAATTTATTGTACGCATCGATCCAGGTCGAGAATATATTTATTAATAACTTAAAAAATTCAATGGGCAGTGATCGTAACTCATTTCATTTTGCAAATAAGTAGTAACTTTTGACTGGGCTCCGTTTGAGCCATCTATGTTTTGTCACAAAAGACTTAAGCTTTCAAATGAATTAAAATCTAGCTTCAAAACTTGCTACTAGGCACATTCTTTCTATCAAAGTCAATCTCTTTGTGTGGCAATATTAAATGATGCTGCTTGTATTTACATAAAACAAGAACAAGTCAGGTGCCATGTAGTTTTTACTAATCAGTTGAATATTTTCTTAAGCTCGTTTTAATTTAATAATGAGATAATTTGAGACGGAATGTTAAGCCTTCTGGCTTTCAACATCTTCCATTTTAATATACCATTTATCCTTAAGTGGTTCATAAAATCATATTATGTCTTTTCTAACTAAAAATTGTAACTTGTATTATTACGCAAGATCAAAACATGTTGATATAAAAAGTCTGATGAAGTGACATGTTGGTAGATTTTGCAGACAACTGCAGAGGATGCCTTGTATTTCTAGATTTTCCTTTTGCAAGTTTATGTAACAGTTGTGTCTTTTTCTTTGATGCAAACAGCTACTAAGGTAGATCACGTGGCACTATATGCCAATAATATTTGAGTCAGATTCTTTGTCAATAGAGATGATTAAATGGACTCACTATAAAATGCCTCAAATCGGTATAACAGAATCATTCTTCCCTCTGTCTGACAGCGAAGTGAACAGCTGCTCAACATGATGACAGCCATGAATTGGGTGTTTACTGTATTGTTGTTTACATTCTACACCGAGGCAACCGTTATTGTGAGTATAACTTTTCTACATGCATAAAACACTCTTTGATTTTGAAACAATGACGAAAATCTGTATTTGTCAAGTTGATTAAAAAATATATCAATAAGATAGCAACCAACTATTTATAGTTTCACTTTCAAACAGAATAAATATTGGCTTTTGAACTAAATTACTAGGTTACAGCAGTGTATAAACCTACTATGAAGTGTTATAAATGGTACACTGGTTTGTTCTTACAAACAATCATATGTATTTAACAGGGTAATGCCGAGTACAATAGTTACTGTGAGACTGTAAATAAACATCTACCTAAATCCTGTCTTGATTTCTTGTGTCTTGGATTCACAACAGACAATGTCTACACTATTTACCCAACAGAAGATGAAGTCTACTCCATTGATGTCTTCTGTGACCAAACATCTGATGGGGGTGGTTGGACAGTGAGTAATCAATCTCTTTTAATAATTGCGCTAGAAGAGTTACTGTAAAACATCAACCATGAGTCAAGAGATGAGTAAACACTACCGTGTGAATAAAACCATTATTGTGATCAAGATTGTAACAGTAACAAAGAACTAAAGACTTTAATGATTCTACACAAAAAAAATTGAATAATTTGTTGACAAATTTGATGAAGAAAAAACAGTCTCTATTTTTGTAAATATAATGTTGTACCCACTGAAATTGTTTCAATTTCGCCATTTGCAACAAAAACCTTTTTTGTAGACAGTTTTTCAATAAAAATTGCATAATTACTGGCTGTCTCCCTCTGTTTAAAGTCATGTTTGTAGATGTATTCATCTAGGGCGGGTTTGTAATCAAATTATAAATCAACTTGCCAGTTTAAAAAAAAAATTACCACAACATCATTATTTTCTTTGCAAGTGCATTACAGATCCTCTCACTTTTGTTAGTGTGCTAGTGAAGCGTTTCACTGCCAAATCTTCTCAGCCCAAATGTGCTGTTTTATTACTTTTTCAGTTCCATAAGCGTTATTTCTTAGAACAGTACCTATGGCATGACGTTTTGAAGCAATGAACATTTTTCTTACTAAGCATTTACTTCAGGTGTTCCAGCGACGAATGAATGGCCTCGTAGATTTCTATCGCAATTGGAAAGAATACCAACTAGGATTTGGTGAAATTGATGAGGAGCATTGGCTAGGAAATGACATCATAGCCGAACTGACGTCCCTGAACATCCAAAATGAGCTGAGGGTGGATTTGGAGGACTTTGACAATGTGCGTGTCTTTGCACAGTACTCCACTTTCAACGTTGGCAACAAATTGACCAGCTATGAGTTGGATGTCAATGGTTACTTTGGTGATGCAGGTAAACTTCACAGCAGCTGACTATACAGCAACTTAAGGCCTCTACGCATGCACTGTTTTTCTATTGTTATTCTGTTTCTGTGGCAGGAGCAGATAACTACAAGACTTATCTGCTTGATTCACACGTAACTACAATCATAAAGCTGCGTACACACTAGGACGATTTTGTGGCCGAAATCGGCGCAAATACAAAACGGCCTAGTGTGAATGCAATAACGGCCGATATTGTATCACATCGGCCGGCGTTATTGCCATTTGAGCACTGCTCAAAATCCCCGACAATTTTTAGCAGATTATCAAGGAAACTACAACACAAAATCAGTTCAGAAGTAGCTTGTGGTCACAAACAATGATGATAGAATAATAAAAAATCATCAATTCTCCCAGCAATAACCAAATAATAATAATAATTATTATTACTTTAAAACTCACTAAGAAAATTTATGATTTATGTATTAACATTTTTATTTTAACATGGTTGATCAATCGTTGATAAGCATAAGTTTAATGAATAATTTAGAAATAATTTTAATTAATTAAAATAAGTATTTGGTATAGCTAAAAAAAATAAAAAATTCTGTTCAGAGCAACATAAATAATTAATAATGCCGCAGCCACAGCTAGTGCATTAATACCCCATGTACATCTACAGATTAGCTCCCGATTTGGCTTACCGATTGAGGATTTCCTTGCATCCGTTTCCTGTGTGACGTATTGAAATAATCGGTAGCATTTTATTTGAGGCTATTGGTAGGTTTTGCTCATGGTCAAAAAATCGGTAGATATTTTATGATTGGACCAATCAAATCACCGTTCGTGGTTTTAATGTTTCCAACAAAACTGTTTCTCAAGTGCAGTTATTTTTAGATGAAGAATCGTTTTTTAGCGTCCCATCTTTGTTGTTTTAAATCACTTTATGGCTAACTATGGAAAAAATGTAGCGAGTTTCACCGGTATTGCGTGAGAATGGCAATTGGAGAAAAAAATAGGGGAAACTCCTTGACGTCATCTCCAATCGGTAAGGACAAATCGGTAGGTAATCGGTAGATGTACATGTAGCATTACTAATAACAACCATAGACATGGTGAATAATTGTGAAATAACAGAGAGCAATATCAACAGTAGTTCTATGGTTATGCTGAAAAACAAAATTTATCTATCTCTCTCATCAAAGAGCAAATGTTTTTCGGCCGAAATTATTTACTAGTGTGTACGCAACCATCGGCCGACAAAGGAAACAACTCCAACATGAACGATTTTTTGATCAAAAATCGTTCTAGTGTGAACGCAGCTTAATGGCCAATCGCTCATCAACCAATCAAGCCACTAGCATCTATATGATGTGAACTAGGTCTTTTTTAGTTTCCAAAAATGGTTTCCAATAATCACTTCACAGCAGTATTTAATTAGTTTTTCATAATAATTAGTTTTTTTAATTCATAATTACTTATTAACTAAACACTTCAGCTTATATGTCATAATTATTAAATTAGTAGCTATATATTTTAAGTATTATATATCTGTAAATAAAATTTATTTTTCATTTATTCTTACTTACTAGTTATCAAAACTATAACTTGTGTATTAAAATTATTATAATGATAATATTTATATATTTTGATTATTGTATTACTGTAAATAATAATTATTGCATAATTATTATCATTTATGAATCATAACTAACTAATAAGTTATCATTTTCACGAAGCGAAAAACAGCAAAAATTATAAATCAACTCGTTGTTTGATATTAACCAATCACAGCTGAGAATTTTATTGAATCGGCGAACTGGACAAAAGAAATATTTAACACGTTAAACTGCCAATGGGCTGCAACTGGCAAAAATTCTTCACGAAACCGCTACGGCCAATCCACAATTTGCTGCGAACGAAAACGAAACTGGTGTAAATAACGGCGTGTGTGCAGAAACCTTTAGAAAATTTTGCCTGTCTATTTCTTCTTTTGTTAAGAAATTTTATGAAAACTGTTCTCAATCCATAAAAGAGTTAAAGTTTTTCCACTCTATAAGCATTGACATAAAAAACCTCCTGCTGATCTGTAGAGTGAAAAATGAGATCATGAACTTTACATATTTTGATTTATTGGTCCAATTCAAAAATTTCCAATAATTAAATGAACTAAAACTTACAGGCAGTAACCAAAAACGCAAAAGATGCTAAAAGTGTTGAAAATAATTGTAATAGTAAGTCTAATAGTGTGGACTAAAAGCTTCAAAATCCTTACAACGGTCAAATGAGCGAGTTGGAAAACAAAACCAAATGTTTGAGCCTGTTTCATAAAGTTATATATTTGATTTGATATTGATAAGTCTACTGATTAGATGTGCAGAGATGAACTTTATAGTACAATATGCAATAGTCTTGAGTTGCAGAAACTCTGTGAGATTTTAAAAAGTTACAAGATAAATACTAAATATGAAATTGAATGGCTATAGATCTCGCATTAGTTGTTTGCACAAGGAGACATAAGTGGGGAGTTGTCTTTTCTTGGCTGAGTAGATTTAAACCGAGATTTATGTTGTTAATTTGAATTATTTTACGTTTCGCAAACATTTTTTGATCACTAAGCAGTTTGTTTGTACGCTAAGTACAGTTGAATGAGTGAAGTTAAGTTGTTACTAACTTGTCCGGTAAACATTTCTTTCATCTGACAGTACTTCTACTTTGAAATAAAAGGCTGGAACTGAATGTAATGAGAACAAAACTGTGAAAGAAAATCATCTGAAGACTCTTAGCAATCCCAACAGAACCCAATGTTGATTGCAGTTTACAGGGGTATTAGTTTCAATTGAGTCACATTTTGGGTTAGATCTCGATAATTGAACTGTCACATTTTGTGTCAAACCCCGAGAATTAAACAGTGTCTTCACTCCCAATTCTGACACAAACATATATGAAAACGTATTACGTGTACCAGTTTGCTAAACAGAGAACTTTTTACTTTACCCAAACCTTTTATTCGGAATTCGATTAATGCTTTTCGTATACATGGAGCTTCCAACAAAGCATATCCGTGCTCATTTCTCATGCTGTTCGGTGGCTATTTTTGATGCTGTTATTTTTACTGTATCTACATTCACCTTTTTCCTTTCCCTTTATGTTGCTCATTTCCACCCTGCTAATATGGTTTCTCTGCGTTGCTTTCAGCCTAATAAGCTCATTAAAATTTTCCAAAACTTTTGCAGGAGATGCTTTGGATTATCATAGAGGAAGCAAGTTCTCTACTCACGACTATGACAATGACAGCTTCGGTGATGGTGAATGCTCGGAGCTGTATAAAGGAGCTTGGTGGTACAAGATTTGTCATGCGTCAAACCTAAATGGACACTATTATGGTGGTCCGCACTCTAGCTATGCAG
The DNA here is from genome assembly GCA_945261195.1 of Cryptosula pallasiana. NCBI lineage: Eukaryota > Metazoa > Bryozoa > Gymnolaemata > Cheilostomatida > Cryptosulidae > Cryptosula > Cryptosula pallasiana. The sequence continues at coordinate 37,913,685 of OX183134.1, read as the reverse complement.
ATGGAGTCAACTGGAAACTATTCAAAGGATACTACTATTCTTTGAAAGTAACTGAGATGAAGTTCAGAAAGCAACTGTAGAATTCGCTTTACTACATATAATTTTGATTCGACAATTTATAAAAAACTTCAAAATTGTTCTAAATTTGCTTCGTCTGTAAATTTTTATTTTCAAAATGAGATGTTTTTTTCTATTGAACTAACATTGGACTAGCTTTCACATTATTGATCTGGTAAAACATTTACCAGGGATTGCGGTGAACTTATTATAACTTTATATATAAAGTAACACTATTACATCGTAATGAACTAACCATCCTTAGTCTCTACTTGTCTCATAACTGATGTGTTCTTTTATATTGCTGCCACAAGTTAGCTGCGTATGCAAACCTTGCTGTGCTATTACAATATTAATAAAATTATACTGCAAATACCAATTCACTAAATGCTCCGTCTGCCTGGTTGGATATGAGCATAAAATATAGTGGTCCTTAGCTTCACCGTTCTTTACATAATAGCTATGGAGTCATGGTAGTGAATAAACTCCCTCTGTCTCTTTGTAAGAGGAGCCAGGGTGCTGCCAGGTTAACAGCAGATGAGGGAGTAGAGTGCTGCCAGGTTAACAGCAGGTGAGGGAGTAGGGTGCTGCCAGGTTAACAGCAGGTGAGGGAGTAAAGTGCTGCCAGGTTAACAGCAGGTGAGGGAGTAAAGTGCTGCCAGGTTAACAGCAGGTGAGGGAGTAGAGAGCTACCAGGTTAACAGCAGGTGAGGGAGTAGTGTGCTGCCAAGTTAACAGCAGGTGAGGGAGTAGAGTGCTGCCAGGTTAACAGCAGGTGAGGGAGTAGAGTGCTGCCAGGTTAACAGTAGATGAGGGAGTAGAGTGCTGCCAGGTTAACAGCAGGTGAGGGAGTAGAGTGCTGCCAGGTTAACAGCAGGTGAGGGAGTAGAGTGCTGCCAGGTTAACAGTAGATGAGGGAGTAGAGTGCTGCTAGGTTAACAGCAGGTGAGGAAGTAGTGCGCCGCCAGGTTAATAGCAGGTGAGGGAGTAGGGTGCTGCCAGGTTAACAGCAGGTGAGGGAGTAGAGTGCTGCCAGGTTAACAGCAGGCGAGGGAGTAAAGCGCTACCAGGTTAACAGCAGGTGATGGAGTAGGTGCTGCCAGGTTAACAGTAAATGAGGGAGTAGAATGCTGCCAGGTTAACAGTAGACGAGGGAGTAATGCTGCTCACACAAGCTGCTAGCTTATCAGATCTTTCAATAGGTTTACATTTGAGGCACAGCGAAAACAACCAAACAAATGAGCAAACACGAGTAGGATTCACCTTTTGTGGAACAACGAAAGAATTTTTTTTAATGTTAATTGAAGCTTTTGCAGCTTACAAATATCACAACTTAAAAAAGCTGAAATGCAAATAAACTGCGGTTTCAGCTTAATTTTAGAAATTGTTTGCTTATGTACTCATTGAAATAAACACCAATGATGATTATGATCGCTTTGTAAGAGATGTAATTATGGTAGTGGGTGATGAAAGTGGCGAAATAATAAAAGTGTTCATCTCCGTAGATCTATCCTTCTTTGACAAAAGCTGGTGTCTGGTGTGGGTTGAGGTGAGGACACAGTAGTTGGTTGAGGTCGAATAGTTTGGCTGCTGGCCAAGTGGGCTAGGAAATTGGTTGAGCAGTGGTCTAGTGGTTAAAGTGCTTGCACTTCAATCCTGGATCTGGGGTTCGATTCCCAGCACGGTTATCTGTGAGCAAGATATTTGGCTTCCTATGCTCTGCCTGGTCGGATATGGGCATAAAAATAACGTGGTCCCTAGTTTGATTGCACTCTCCATAATAACTATGGAGTCATGCTAGTAAAAGATCCCCCTCTGCCTTTTCGGAAGAGTAGCCGGTAATGGCGGGCATGGGTATAGGGTGCTGCTCACACAAGCTCCAAGCTTATGAGACCCGTCTTTAGGGTTGCCCACAAGGTGCAGCTCAAAAACAAAACAAACAAAACAAAAACTTTGGTACAGCTGTCAACAGAGTTAGAAATAACCTTTCCAACAACACTTGCTTTTACTTTCACACAGTTTAATATTTTGTGTACAGTACTCGCTTTCCTCAAATACTTCTCGCAGAAGGTACTTAAATGGTTTTTGTGGCTTTTTGGCAAGAGTTGAAATGATGGCAGTGAGAAAAAATCAACATTATGAAAAAAGATTTATATAATATTATGTCCTGGCAAGAGGACTCCTTGACCAAAGCAACCACTATCACCCTGATTGGTCACTAAAGAACATCAAACAACTAGCATTATACAGTGAAAGAACAACTTAACCAAGGAGTTGGATTGAAAGGAGGTTGGTCTCGTGGTAATCAGCGTTAGATGTTTCGACGGGTCACTCTAAAAATTATTGACAAGGGAAGATAACGTTTAACAATCATGCTTACACTTTTTTCTATGTAAAGAGTTTCTTGCATAAATATATAACTGAACATAGAATAAAATTGTAATAATTTTTAATTTCTGAAATACAACAGTATCGATATACATATTAGTAATATTTATGCTAAATTAACAACATATATCATAGTAGAATACAGATTATATGTGCTACAAAACATTAGCAGTGTATACTGCTACTGCCTGCCACTACCTACTACAGCCACTGTCTACTGCTACTGCTGCAGCTAATGCTCTCGCTGCCATTGCTGCTTCTGCTGCAACTACTATTACTACTACCGCTGCCGCTTCGTTGAGGTGGCCGAGGCTAATGACTAGCAAGAGCGGACTGCTATGTTGCACTTGCGGGAGTCATTGTGAGGCAGCGCGTTGGAGTGTGGAAAGCCCCCACAAATACAAGGGATGTTCACCGCGTTGAGAGCACGCTTTGGAGTGACCCCTAGAGAAGCTATGTCGATGTTGACTAGTCTTCGAACGTCTTATAAGACCTCCCTACAGGAACACGCTAATGAGGTGGAGCGGTTGATTCGTCTAACGTACGAAGACCTCCCCCAAAGAGCAGTGCAACGCATGATGCTTGACACGTTTAGTTCCACGATAGGGAATGCATACCTGCAGAGGCATCTCTTGGCTATCAAGACAGCCCATGAAGAGCGCTCCATGCATGTGCGCGCTATAGGAGACGAAACGGATGATGATGATGATGAGTATGGAGGCGGTGTTCCTCCGTTGCCGTCTACTCCAGCCCCCCTAACTCTCCTGTGCAACAAGTCAGTGCACCGCCCAGCACTGGACAGGACCCACTTCAGCTGGTGATGGACACTTTGCAGGGCTTAACGCAGGAGATAAAGTCATTAAAGAAAGGCAACTCTCCAGCGTCCACTCCACTAATGGAAACCACACCCACCCTGCGCTGTTGGGGCTGTGGCGGAGACGGACATGTACAGAGGCACTGTACGCAAAGACCCTGGCAGAATAAGGTTAGCCAACCGTCGAGAAAGGGAAACAGTTACCGGCCGCAGTAGAGCTGACGGCATCTAGCTGCGATAAGGTCAGCCGTACACTTCCTAAACGAGGTCAGCAGGTGGACTACGTCCCTGTGAGTAAACCTCTTGCGATACAGGCAACAGGGGTTGCCAGTAACAACTTAAAATGCCCCTACCAAGCAAGTTACTTCTTGTCTGGCAAGATGGACGGGTGCCTAATGTCCATTCTGGTAGACACCGGGTGCACAACTAATTTATTGTCACGGCATGCTTACCGCCGACTACCTCAGTGGGTCCAAGACACTCTTCAGGATAGCGAACCCAATGGTCTGATGGCAGATGGTTCGAAAATCCCCTTCTATGGTACAGCTCCGTGGACTCCGGACGGAGGTGAATTTTGTCATTAGTGACATTCACGAGGACGCCATTATAGAAATGCCGTTCCTCACCGGCCACGAGTGTATGATGTGCTTTATAGATTCGACCATCATAATAGATGGCCATGAGCTACCCTGCACTGACAAGCATGGGAGATTGCTTAAGGATAGTGTCAGGCTGCTGGACGCAAATCCAGCAAGGAGAGGTGACCTGAGGTACAGCGCAGCACTGTTCCCCCTTGGCAGGGATGGATTTCCCCCTACCACACCTAGCTGGGCAGAACTAACTGCTAAAAGACCAGCCCATACTCTGGAACGAGGGGAGGTATGCCTCTCCAGAAAGTTTCAGCCGAATACGGCCAAAACTGAAGAAGTTATGGAGAAAAAGGTGAAAGATGTCACTACGCCCCTGTTGGCTACACCCCTTGTAGCCAAGAATACGCCTAACAGCCAGGAGCAATGGAGAAAGCCCTCCAATACAGCCGAAGCAATTGCAAGCAGTGCAACATGCAGTTCAAGGCGGTTGCCCGGAAGGAGTGTAGCTAACACCTACGATGCAAAAGTTGGAAAGCACGGAAAAGACGTTCAAGTAGCCGTAGATGCCAAACCGTATACGCCAGAACAGCCACGCTTGGTGTCTGTGGAACCCCCACAGACACACTTGCCACCCACCTACACGCTGCCGCTGTACGGACAGTCGGCCAGCCCACAGCAGGTGGCAAAGATTGCCCCTAATACCCCCACTACAGCTCCACTGCATAAAAGTACATACACGATGAGTCACAGTTATGAGAGACCATGCAGCAGAGGAGAAACGCTCATTCTTTCTGAAGACAGTGACCAATGCAGACCACTACTTGACCAGCCACATTTTATCGATAAAATAGCTGCCTGCTTGGACTCAAACGAAGATGACGAACACGTCCTGTTGGAAGCAGGACTGGCAGAATACTAGCCCTTCGCAGAATTAGAGGAGGAAGCCCTGCTGGCAATGCCAACAGCTGATCTACTGAGAGATCCTACAGGATGTACTCACGGGCAACTGGGGGATTTCCGGTTTGAAAAATGAGCAGACAATTTCAGTTGACTGACAACTGGCTTTTATTATCAAAGTAATGATATATAAATAAGGGTGTCGCACACCTTTGGCTATTTTCTCAACTCACCTGGCACTTCTTCTACTTCTTAACTAGCTACATATCTTCCCACAAACAAGAGGTTACAGCTCTATTCTTACTACAAAAACATACACGCGGTACAGCCGCTCGCAAAACCTTTGGCGGAAATGACGATTCGGCTCACAAATTGACATTGTCAGTGCGTCATTTATTTAACCTCTTTTTTTCAAATCTATTTGTGGAATCTATTCTGAATTGCAGTTTTATAATTTATTTTCTACCTTCTCTCTTTGTTGAAAGCAAGAACCAATAAATCAAAATATTGTGGAGGAAATGCGCCAGCGCCCTCACAACAAGTCGACTTTGTATACGATATATGAATTGCCGAACTATCTAGTTACTATCGTAGAGGAAATGCGTCGGCTACTACTTAGCAGGTGGACAATAACATTATTATTTACTTACCGAACTGTGCCTACCGAACTGTCTACGCTTATTATTTAACCTGCCGAATTATGCCTTATTCCTATATGCCTATTTTATACCTATCTTTATATGTTTGTGTTGTTTGCACTAGCCTCTACTTTTCATACATGTGCTTGTGCAGCCAACCATACTGCCAAGCACCACCCTATTCTATGCTGATCCGTTCTATTGGCTATTAAATAACCAATTACTTGTACCAGGCGTGGCCTGCTTTTGTTCACATATTGTCAATCACTATTACATAACTTTTTGTGCATAAATAGTCGTGTCTTGTACCAAATAAATCAGAGTTACTGCCTACACTCTCACTTGCTTGTTTGGTTTGATAGCATAAGCGCACTTATGCTATAGCACAGGTAGCTTTGCAGAAACATACAAGTAAGCTTGCACTGGTTGCGCTGACCAAGGGAACTTGGGAAGTTCAGCATTGGTACACACAAAGTAGACAGGACAATTGCACTGAATCAGTCGACTAGTTACTAGGACAAACAGTCAGTAGAAAGTGGTCAGTCGATCTCGACTCACACTGCACTTGACCTACGGGCAAGTGATACTGGAACGGTTGTTCGAACAGCTAGGTCGACCTACTGCACCTACTCCTCGGGATAGGTGGAGGGCGAGATAGATAGGCGTACACTGCACTGTTGTGTTTACTTATTACTGTGGGCCGTTGTACAGGTGGTCGCTACCACTCCTGACGGTAAATTCCTGTACATTGGTGGCAGCGGTGGGATTTTGAGGAATCCAAGCGAACGACCCACAGGAACGGTGAACACAAACAGGAGGCAGCAGGCGCGGAGATGGCCAGCAGGCGACGAGCGCTCAGCTCAGACCGTGATGGGTCGCCATTACAAATCATGGGCACGTTAGCTGACATTCTGGATCGAATGTCGACAAACAATGGAAGGGACCGCTTCAGAATACCCCAGTTCAGCGGAGAAGGAGATGTTGGATACTTCATCCAACGATTTGAGGAAGTCGCCAGAGCCAATAGATGGTTACCGGAGGAAGCTACCATCCACCTTCGACAGGCACTCATAGGAAAGGCCGAACAGTGTGGGAGAGGGGTCGATACCACGGCCATCACTCGAGCATTGAGGGCAAGTTTTGGCTTGACTCGCACGGAGGCACAGACCAGGCTGACCACTTACCGGAAAGCCCACAAGGAAACGCTGAGGGAACACGCACTCCAAATCGAACGGCTGGTGGAAGCAGCCTACGGAGACCTACCGCTCCAGAACAGAGAGGACCTCACCATGCAGACCTTCCAGAATACACTGGGACATGTGTATCTTCAACGGCATTTGTTGGCCATTCGGCCAACGACTTTAGAGGAGGCCGTCCAAGCAGGAAACGAGTTCTTGCAAATTCAGCATCAGAACCCCCTACAGCCCAACGTACGAATCGTACAGGAAGAAGAGCTAGAGAGCACCCAAACCCCTCCTGAAGCCACTCTCAAGTGTCAAGAGGTAGGAGACCCCCTAGCCAAGCTCCTCAAAGCGGTGGAGCAATTGAGCCAAGAAGTGGCCCGTATCAAGGAAGGAACTGACAAGCCCCCACCAACGCGTTGCTGGGGATGTCAGCGTACTGGGCACATAAGGAGCCGATGCCCAACTACACCATGGCACCCACGTCAGGGAAACGGGTACGGCCCGCAGCAGTAGGAACCCCTACTGGCTGCAACAGGGCCCCCCACCCCCGTCGACCTCAAAAAGGAAGAGACCGGTTCATCCAAAACGGACCCCCGCCAATTCAGCTGAACAACAGGTTCAGCCCGCTGACCGATGAGACATCGGAGAACGATGAGGGAGAGGAGGAGGAGGAGACTAGGATAAGTCATCCACAAGAACCCCCCTCAAAACGAAGAAGGAACCAGAGGTCAAAACCGACCCCAGAGACTACCCGAAAGCCCCTCACTGTTCACCTCAACCAGGTAGAGAGGCCCTACCAATCGAGCTATTACCTACCGGGCAAGGTAGAAGGACGCTCAGTCTCTTACTTAATAGACACCGGGTGTAACACAAACTTACTGTCGAAACGAGTGTTCGACCTACTCCCTCCTCAACAACAACATCACCTACAAGACTATGACTCACATGGCTTGATGGCAGATGGCACTCGACTGCCCTTTTACGGACTGATTACGCTGACCGGGAGGATACGACACGTAAAATACGAAGAAACGTTTGTCGTGAGCCAGATCAATGAGGATGTAATCCTGGGCATGCCGTTCTTAACAAAGCAGAACTGCCAGATGGGGTTCAACCGACCTACCTTGTGCGTGCAAGGGAAGGAGCTGACCTGTACGGACCGACATGGCAGAGATCTGGTGTCAAAAGTACAAGTCCAGAGGGACACCCATATTCCACCCCAGGCGGAAGCAACGGTGCCTTGCCACCTAACCAGCCGGACCCCCTGTACACAGGGAATAATAGAAAGTAGGGAAGGAGGACTACTAGTGGCCACAAGCATCAATGCCCCAGACGAGCATGGAAGGGTGCTGGTCCGATGCCTAAACCCCTCACAAGAGAGCATAAAGGTTCCAGCAGGGGAGGTCATAGGGACTTTCACCGGAGTGGAACCCAGCGAGGTACAGGCGCTACAGGGTTCTCAGCAGGAACCCCTCCGACCGGATAGGGAGCTACCCCCACACCTAGGACCACTGTTCGACCAGGCCAAGAAGGGCTGCCAAAACACACGGGAAGAATACCAACTACGGAACCTCCTCAGCCGCTACCAGGACGTGTTCAGTAAAGACGATGGAGATATCGGCCGCACCCCGCTGGTCGAACACTCTATCCCTGTGATACCTGGTACCCGACCCATACGACTACCCCCACACCGGCTAGGAGCCGAGAAAGAGGCCGAGGCAGAGAGACAGGTCAAAAAGCTGTTGGCAAAGGACCTCATCGAGCCAGCCGACGGAGCTTGGAGCTCCCCAGTCGTCCTGGTGCGAAAGAAAGACGATTCCTGGCGCTTCTGTGTGGACTACCGAAAACTAAACGACGTCACACAACAGGATGCCTATCCCATCCCCAGAATCGATGACTCCCTGGACGCCCTTGCCGGCAGCAAGTATTTCAGTACTCTCGACCTGACCAGTGGATACTAGCAGGTCCCACTAGATGAGGACGCAAGAGATAAGTCCGCATTCATCACGCGTAGTGGTCTGTGGCGCTGGAAGGTACTGCCCTTCGGGCTCACCTCCGCCCCAGCCACGTTCCAGCGGCTCATGGAGCGCGTACTCAAAGGTCTTCACTGGAAGACACTGCTGCTATATCTTGATGACGTGATCGTCATAGCTCCGGACTTTCCGTCCCATCTACAGAGGTTAGAAGAGGTCCTGCAACGACTCCAAGGTGCACACCTAAAGGTTAAACCCTCGAAGTGTGAGCTACTGAGCCCACAGGTGCGGTACTTGGGGCACATAGTGAGTGCTAAAGGCGTAGCCACGGACCCCGACAAGGTCGAGGCAGTAAGGCAGTGGCAGACACCCCAGGATATGAGGGCGCTGCAAGCGTTTTTGGGAACGGCTGGCTATTATAGGCAGTACTTACCCGACTATGCTACTACAGCCAAGCCGCTCACGGTGCTCACTGGAAAGGACATCCCCTGGGTATGGGGTACGAACGAGCAACAAGCCTTCGAGAGGTTAAAGACAGGATTGAGTCAAGCACCCGTACTAGGATATCCCGACCCAACGCTTCCCTACATCCTGGACACGGATGCCAGCGCAGTCGGAGTAGGCGGAGTACTGTCACAGATACAGGAAGGACGCGAAAGGGTAATCGCGTATTACAGCAAGACCCTGTCGCCAGCAGAAAGAAACTACTGCGTGACGAGGAGAGAGCTGCTGGCAGTGATCAAGGCGGCCAAGCACTTTCGACCCTACCTATACGGCAAGGAATTCAAGCTGCGGTCGGACCACGCCTCCCTCAGGTGGCTATGCAGGAGAAAGGAACCTTCCAACCAGATCGCTAGGTGGCTGGAAATCCTAGCAGAGTTCAGGTTCAAACTCGAGCACCGACCGGGACCACAGCACGGCAACGCCGACGGACTCAGTCGACAGGAGCCCTGTCTCGACTGTAGACAATGCCACTCAATTGAGCAGAGAGATGGGGGACCCACCCATGCCGAACTCAGCCTAGGAGAGCTAGGAGGGCAAAGGGAATGGATAGACGGGGGACCCACCCGTGCCGAGCTCTCCCCGAGGGGACCAGCGGAGCGAAGGGAACGAACCGACGGGGGACCCACCCGTGCCGAGCTCTCCCCGAGGGGACCAGCGGAGCGAAGGGAACGAACTAACGGGGGACCCACCCGTGCCGAGCTCTCCCCGAGGGGACCCGCAGAGCAAAGGGAATGGACTGACGGGGGACCCACCCGTGCCGAGCTCTCCCCGAGGGGACCAGCGGAGCAAAGGGGACGAACTAACGGGGGACCCACCCGTGCTGAGCACCCCTCAAGGGGGTCAGGAGAGCAAAAGAGACAGGTGAATGTGACAATCACCGACCCAGCAAGGAGTGCGCAAGAGCTGGTACAGGCACAGCAGGAAGGACGACACCCTGTAGCGAAGGTGTATGCTGCCGTCAAAGCCAGGAGACACTTGTCCAACAGAGAGTTGGAAGAGGGAGAGACGGAGCTCCGCATCCTACACGATAGGATCGACGCTATGAGCCTCCGACCAGATGGAACGCTGGTCATTACTTCAGAGCACCAGGGACGGACTCGAACCTGTGCTGTATGCCCACCAGCATGGCGCCACAAGGTAGTGTGGGACACACACCTACTAGCCCATGCAGGGATCAATCGGACGCGCCACCGATTGCAGCTAGACTGGTACTGGCCAGGTCTAACGGGGCTAACACGCAGACTCGTCAAGAGCTGTGAAGTGTGCCAGGTGGCGAAACGCAGCAATCGACCCACCGCCCCGGAAGGACAACGGCTCTTCGCTGGACGGCCATTTCAGAAGCTGGCCGTAGATCTAGTAGGCCCACTACCCGTCACCCGACGAAAGAATAAGTGGATATTGGTTCTCACCGACCACTTCACTCGTTGGCAAGACGCGATAGCCCTGCCAGATGCTACCGCACCCACTGTAGCGACAACACTGGACGAGAGAGTGTTCAGTTATTGGGGGCTCCCAGAACAACTGCACTCTGACCAAGGAGCACAGTTTGAGTCGACCATACTGGAAGAACTCTGCTCGCTGTGGGGGGTACGCAAGACGCGCACCACCCCATACCACCCCCAGGGCAATGGCATGGTGGAAAGGCAGAATAGGACGCTAGGAGACGCCCTACGAACGCTAATATTGAGCAAGGGACAGGATGAATGGGATGGTTTATTACCCCAGATCATGCGAGCTTGTAGAGCCACCCCCAACACTACTACTGGAGAGACACCCAACCTTATGATGTTGGGCCGAGAGCTACGACTGCCCGATCAGCTGACCGGGTCCCCGCCCTCGCTAGAGCACCACAGTATCACCGAGCACACCCTGCGTGTCCAAGAGAACCTCGCCATAGCCCACGACTATGTGCGTAGTCAGCAAGCTAAGCTCCGCCAGGAGGAGACGGGAGAACCCCCCCGGTTCAACAAAGACGAGCTGGTAGTGATGGAAAACAAGCGACGAACAAAGGGGAGTAATCCCAAACTCCAGCCAAGCTATGTCGGGCCGTATACAGTCACTGAGACCTACCCAAACCACACCTACCGCTTAGAAAGGAATGGACAAGGATTCACTCAGAACGGACGACGGCTAAAGGCATACCGGACGTGTAGGGAGACCGTGGGGAGGGCACCACCCAGCCGAGAGCAGGCAGTCCGGCCAAATATGCGAGGAGCATATCAAAGGAGAGCACCCCGCCCACCAGTAGAGCCTTTAGAACTACCTCCGGTGGAGCCAAGAGAAAGGGTACCAAGGGAACCTCCTGAACCTGAGGCACCCCCAGAGGATGCGCCTCCGATACCACTACTCGCCGAACCAGCCATCGACCCACCGGAACCAGTAGTTGCACCACCCACAGTGCCAGCAGAAGTACCAGTAGCTGAGACACCCCCTCTAGAAGACCCAGAATGGCCACCACTCCAGGCCAACACCGAGGGACGGCCCACCAGGAACCGAAGGCCACCGGTACGCTTTACAGACTACCAATGCTACCGCACCGAGGATAAAGAGGGGACCACAGATCCAAGCCTGCAGGTAAACGACAGACCACCTGAGTCACGTGGAAGGGTGGAGAATATGGTCTATATTCCCTGGACCAATGTAGCAGAAACCCATCAGAAATTGGGTTTGAATAAACAGGAACCAACAACAGGAAAGTGTGGTGGAAGTAGACAAGAGGAGATGCTAACAAGAGGAAACGGGGGACAAGCAACTCCAAAGTACGGTGCGGAGTGGACAACTCCCACCAGCGAGACTACGACGGAGTACGAGCAGTACGAGGGGACAACTCCCCTGTGGAAACCACGAAGGGAAATCCAAAACGAGGAGGAAATGACACCCACGGAAATGGTGCTCGAAACAATACAACTAGCGATCGACAAAAGGCGTGGCCAATTGGATCAGATTGCCCAGCAGCGACGACAACGACCAGAAGAGTAAACACCCCCCCTGGACAAAGGAGCAAGCATAGACATTTCCTCCAGGTATTTTTTTATTGGCCCTACGAGCGCCAATGGGGCGGCGTGTGTGGAGGAAATGCGCCAGCGCCCTCACAACAAGTCGACTTTGTATACGATATATGAATTGCCGAACTATCTAGTTACTATCGTAGAGGAAATGCGTCGGCTACTACTTAGCAGGTGGACAATAACATTATTATTTACTTACCGAACTGTGCCTACCGAACTGTCTACGCTTATTATTTAACCTGCCGAATTATGCCTTATTCCTATATGCCTATTTTATACCTATCTTTATATGTTTGTGTTGTTTGCACTAGCCTCTACTTTTCATACATGTGCTTGTGCAGCCAACCATACTGCCAAGCACCACCCTATTCTATGCTGATCCGTTCTATTGGCTATTAAATAACCAATTACTTGTACCAGGCGTGGCCTGCTTTTGTTCACATATTGTCAATCACTATTACATAACTTTTTGTGCATAAATAGTCGTGTCTTGTACCAAATAAATCAGAGTTACTGCCTACACTCTCACTTGCTTGTTTGGTTTGATAGCATAAGCGCACTTATGCTATAGCACAGGTAGCTTTGCAGAAACATACAAGTAAGCTTGCACTGGTTGCGCTGACCAAAGGAACTTGGGAAGTTCAGCATTGGTACACACAAAGTAGACAGGACAATTGCACTGAATCAGTCGACTAGTTACTAGGACAAACAGTCAGTAGAAAGTGGTCAGTCGATCTCGACTCACACTGCACTTGACCTACGGGCAAGTGATACTGGAACGGTTGTTCGAACAGCTAGGTCGACCTACTGCACCTACTCCTCGGGATAGGTGGAGGGCGAGATAGATAGGCGTACACTGCACTGTTGTGTTTACTTATTACTGTGGGCCGTTGTACAGGTGGTCGCTACCACTCCTGACGGTAAATTCCTGTACAATATAATTTGGTGAAAGTTTCAACTTATCTTCTCTAATTAGAAGACAATTACAAAAAAACTTAGCATTATAGTTTGTTTCCGCGTGTTTGCATAATGTACGGGGGATTGCGTTCAATCCTATGAAAGTAACCCTTCTTGTTTAGCATAATCTGTACAAGGATACACAGCGCGCGATTCCAAACAAAATTACTTCCCATGCGTGTTGTATAATAATAATAATTAGTAATAATTATTATTATAAATTATAATAGTTAGTTAGTTAGTCAGTCAGTAGTAGTTGTAGCAGTAATCTAATTAGTTATTACTTCCTTACTAATAATATATTATTATTAAAATATTATTCTATCGATTGTTAGTCGATATAAATAATAATACATATAAATAAAATAATAAATAAATAATAATAATAATATTATAATAAATAAATAATATTATATTTAATATTATACATTATTATTATATATATTATAATATTATTATTATAATAATATGTCATCTTCTTAGTTTTATTATATATATAATAAAAATAAGATGATATATAATATATCATCTTATATAATAATAATAATAATAATATTTATATATTATTATTATTATAATAAATATATATTATTATATATAATAATATATATATATATATATATATATATATATATATATATATATATATATATATATATATATATATATATATATATATATATATATATATATATATATATAATATAATATATTATATATATATATATATATATATATATATATATATATATATATATATATATATATATATATATATATATATATATATATATATATTATTATATATAATAATATATATTTATTATAATAATAATAATATATAAATATTATTATTATTATTATATATATTATTATATAATATATTATTATCTATCTTATTGTAGAGGACGCCATAAACGTAACCCTAGTTCCAGCAACACGAACATTCTACTGCATAGACTTACTCTACCTTACCCTATCTAATTGTTCTATGTGTTCTCAGATTTATCCTACCTTACCTAATTGTTCTATGCCTTACCTACTTATTTGTTCTATGTCCTAGTCTCACCCAATCACTATCGAGGGGTGGGACTATTCTTTTGTATACTTATCCAAGGAGGTGCTAAACTGTCTGATCTAGCCAATCATTATTAACAAGGCGTGTATCAACCTTATACTTTATATATTCACTTGTGTAATTGCTTATTATAAAATGCTTGGTTTTGACATAATAAATCAGAGTTACCCTGCACACTCTCAGAAGTCACTTTGTCTAACAAAACACTTCACAGCGCACTATACCACACATTGCAAAACGCTATCCACTATAGCCTGCTATAACGATACACTCTTGCACAAGTAGTATAGCAATCAGACAGCACACTAGCCAAACTGTTCGGCCCTGCCTAACATTGTTCGGCCTCGGCTGTAGAGGGCAGTAGTGAGACTGGCCGGCTCAGCTAACAGTCAGTAATGACTAGTCACTGAGTCAGTAGAAAGTCGTAGCTGTGCCACTACTTAAGCAGAGCCTGCAATTGGTGACGGGAGGGCGTACAGGTGTCAAGGCCAAGCTACCACAGAGTGAAATCCTGTACATTGGTGGCAGCAGTGGGATCTGAAACACCCACTGACAAGAGACTCCCACACCAGAAGGACGGCTACAAGATGGCACAGAGAAGGAGAGCTACAAGCATCGACAGAGATCCATCCAGTCTACAGATGATGGGCACACTGACTGACATCCTCAACAGGATGACCATGGCAACGACCAGAGATCGATTCAAGCCACCACAGTTTGACGGGCACGGAGACGTCCACTACTTCCTGAACAGGTTCAGAGAAGTTGCAGAGGCCAATCGCTGGCAACCAGAGGACGCCGTCATTCATCTGCGGCAAGCATTGACTGGTCGAGCAGAGCAGTGTGGAAGAGGAGAAACGACGGAAGACGTGATCAGAGCCCTACAGGCAACCTTTGGGATGACTCGGTCAGAGGCGCAAGCTAAGCTGCTCAGTTACCGCAAGTCACCAAAAGACAACCTGAGGGACCACGCCATCACCGTAGAGCGTCTCATCGAGGCAGCTCATGGCAACCTCCCCCGACAGAACCGAGAGGAATTAACCCTGCAAACCTTTCACAGCACACTAGGGCACACGTACCTACAGCGTCACCTGCTGGCAGTACGCCCCCAGAGCTTGGAGGAGGCCATACAGGCCGGGCATGAATTCCTGCAGATACCCCACCAGCCGATGGGAGGACCCCACGTCAGAACCATAGAGGCCGACCCTGAGGAGGAGGAGGAACACCTCAGAGGGAAGAGCAACCGGTGCCAGGAAGTGCAAGACCCCCTAACACAGCTCCTCCACACAGTGGAAGGACTAGGGAGAGAGATTGCCAGCCTGAAGGCCGAAAAGAAAGAGGAAGTCCCGAAGCGGTGCTGGGGTTGTCAGCGGGTTGGTCACACCCGAAAGGAGTGTAGGACCTCCCCCTGGCCCAGCCGCCAGGGAAACGGTTACGGCCCGCAGCAGTAGAACAGCCTACTGGCTGCAGACGGGCAACCAACACCAGAAAGATGGACCAGCCGACTGCTCCTAGGGAACAGAGGAAGACGCCGCAGGTCAAAATCTCTCTGGACCTCCTGACTAGCCCCCCGATCACGCTGTCCAATCGCTTCGCCTGCCTGGCCGGCCTAGCCGAGCCAGCGATAGCAAGGACAGAAGAGACGGGGACTCTAGAGCAGCAGGACTCAAGGCCCAGGATGAGAGACAAACAGACCCAGACGACCTTCCCTCTGGAGGACAAGAAAGGCAGTCCGAAACCAGTCACCCTGCAACTCAACAATGTTACACGCCCTTATCGATCCAGCTACTACTTGCCTGGACGGGTGGAAGGAGAAGCAGTGACCTACTTGATCGATACCGGATGCAATACCAACTTATTGGCAAAACGCATCTTCGATCGACTACCAGAACATGTCCAACGAAACCTGCAAGAGTATGATTCGCATGGCCTCATGGCCGACGGCACGAGACTCCCCTTCTACGGCCTGCTAGCACTCAAAGGGAGGATCAGACACATCAAGTTTGACGAGACCTTCGTGGTCGGACAGATCAATGAAGATGTGATCCTCGGCATGCCATTCCTGGCTAGCCAGCAGTGCCAACTGGGATTCGACAAGCCGATACTAGTCATGCAAGGGAAGGAACTGATATGCACCGATCGACATGGAAGGAACCTAGTGTCAAAGGTTCAAGTGCGGCAGGAGACGGAGCTGCCTCCCCAGGCCGAAACCACGATCAGATGCCACCTCAGTTCGCGAGAAACCTACCCACAAGGGGTGATTGAAAGCATAGGAGGCGGAATACCCATAGCCACCAGCGTCAACCAGCCTGACTCACAAGGACGGGTGCTAGTGCGGTGCATGAATCCGACGCAAGATACAGTGAGACTCCCAGCAGGGGAAGTGATAGGCATGTTCACTGGAATCGAGACAGAAGGGATTCAGACACTGGCCGAAACCCCCACCCCAGTCAGACGACAGACGAAAGGAAACGAGGTTCCCCCCCACCTCCAGGAGCTATTCACACAAGCTCGGAAGGGATGCAGAGGCATCCAGCAAGAGACACAACTAAGAGAGTTGCTACTACAGTACCAGGCTGTGTTCAGCAGTCACAATGGCGACATTGGACGAACACACCTGGCCGAACACTCCATACCTACCGTGGAAGGAGCACGACCTATTCGATGCCCTCCACACCGCTTGGGGCCTGAGAAGGAAGCAGAGGCGGAGCGTCAAGTCAAGGACCTCCTCGAGAAAGACCTCATAGAGCCAGCTGATGGTGCCTGGAGCTCCCCGGTAGTCCTGGTAAGAAAGAAAGACAACTCCTGGCGATTTTGCGTAGATTATCGCAAACTCAACGACATCACTAGGCAGGACGCCTACCCCATTCCACGCATCGACGAGTCCCTCGATGCCCTGTCCGGGAGCAAATACTTCTCCACGCTGGACCTCACAAGCGGCTATTGGCAGGTGCCCATGGACCCCGATGCACAGGAAAAGTCTGCCTTCACTACCCGCAGCGGACTCTGGAAGTGGAAGGTACTTCCGTTCGGCTTAACATCCGCTCCAGCCACCTTCCAACGGCTGATGGAGAAGGTTTTGAAGGGATTGCACTGGCGTACCTTGCTCCTCTACCTGGACGACGTCATCATCATCGCTCCAGACTTTGAGAGCCACATGCAGAGGTTGGGCGAAGTATTGGGACGACTCCAACAGGCAAATCTGAAGGTCAAGCCTTCCAAATGTGAGATCCTGCAGGAACAAGTGAAATACTTGGGCCACGTGGTCAGCGCCGAGGGCGTAGCAACAGACCCCGAGAAAGTAGAGGCCGTCAGACAATGGGAGACGCCCAGAGGGATGAAGGAACTCCAGGCCTTCCTAGGAACGGCAGGCTACTACCGTCAGTACCTCCCTGACTACGCCACAGTAGCAAAGCCCCTCACTGTGCTCACCGGAAAGGACGTGCCGTGGAAGTGGGACCAGAAAGAGCAGACGGCTTTCGATCAGCTCAAACATGGATTGACACACGCCCCTGTGCTCGGGTACCCCGACCCCCGCCTACCATACATCTTAGACACGGACGCTAGCGCGGTAGGAGTTGGAGCAGTACTGTCCCAGCACCAAGACGGCAGAGAGAGAGTCATCGCTTACTTCAGTAAGACGTTGGCACCAGCCGAGAGGAACTACTGTGTGACGAGGAAAGAATTACTGGCCGTCATTAAGGCAGTAAAACACTTCCGACCCTACCTCTATGGCCGAGAGTTTCGACTGCGAACTGACCACGCCTCCCTACGCTGGCTCTGCAGACGAAAAGAACCCTCCAACCAGATAGCTCGGTGGCTAGAAACGCTGGCCGAGTTCAAGTACAAGTTAGAGCACCGGGCAGGAGTCCAACATGGCAATGCGGACGGACTCAGTCGCAGAGGACAGTGCATAGACTGCCGGCAATGTAACGCCATAGAGCAGCGAGACGGCGGCCCCACACATGCCGAGCTCGCTCAGGGAGAGAGACCACCAGCACCGGCCAAGGAACAGGTCAACCTCACCATCGTACAACCCCCCCAGGCCACGGCCGACCTAGTGCGAGAACAGAAAGAGGGAACAGGACCGATCGCACGACTGTATGCAGAGGTCGAACAACCTGGAAGCATAACCGAGCGAGAGCTCGCAGAAGGCGATACAGAACTACGAATCCTGTATGAAAGACGTGGTGCAATGACGATACGACCTGATGGGACGCTCACCCTCCTACTCCAACACCCCACTCGGCCCAGACAGTGCATCCTGTGTCCACCCAGCAGACGCACCCAGGTCATCTGGGACACCCACCGTCTGGCACACGCGGGCGTACACCGCACCAGACAACGAGTCCTGCTGGACTGGTACTGGCCAGGTATCTCGTCACTCGTCAGGAGGCTGATCAAGGAGTGTGAAGTCTGCCAGGTAGCAAAGAACGGGAAAAAGACAGACAACCCACATAGACAGCGCATGTTCGCCGGCCGGCCGTTCCAGAAGTTGGCCGTAGATCTAGTGGGCCCCCTACCGCTGACCAAAAGGAAGAACCGATGGGCGTTAGTACTGACCGATCATTTCACTCGGTGGCAGGACGCCATCGCCTTGCCAGACGCCACTGCACCCACTGTAGCTACAGCGCTAGATGAGAGAGTGTTCGCCTACTGGGGCCTCCCCGAGCAACTCCATTCGGACCAGGGAGCCCAGTTTGAATCTACTCTCTTAGAAGAACTCTGCAGCCTCTGGGGAATCAAAAAGACTAGAACCACCCCGTACCACCCGCAAGGGAACGGAATGGTTGAGCGGCAAAACCGCACCCTCGGGGATGCTTTACGTGCCCTAATCCTAGCCAAAGGACAGGACGAATGGGACGGCCTCCTTCCCCAGATCATGCGGGCGTGTCGAGGAACACCACATTCAGCCACAGGAGAGACTCCAAACATGCTGATGCTAGGCCGAGAAGTTCGTCTACCTGACCAGTTGACAGGAACCCCTCCATCTCTCGACCCACAAAATATCACAGAGTACGCCGCCGAGATCCAGGAAAACCTGCAGGCGGCCCACCAATACCTCCGAGACAAGCAGCAGGAGGTGAGACAGCAAGAGAGCGAAGAACCGCCCGTCTTTCAAGAAGGAGAACTAGTAGTTCTAGAAAACAAGAGAAGAGTAAAGGGGAGCAATCCGAAACTGCAGCCCCGGTTTGTGGGCCCCTACCAGGTCTTAAAAGCTTTCCCCAACCACACGTACAAGGTGGCCAGGAATGGACAATGGTCCATACAGAATGGACAGCGTTTACGGCAGTATCGGACCTGCAACGAAGAAATAGGCAGGGCCCCCCCATGTAGAGAACCCGCCATGCGACCCAATATGAAGGGCGCACGGAGAGGGCGACCCCGGAAGGAGCCACCCCAGCCACGGGGGCTAGACGAGCCAATTCCGCCACTACCGCTGCCAAACCCTCCATTCAGACCACCACTACCACCCAGGAGAGACGAGCAACCCCCTATTGAGGACCTGCTCCTGCCACACGGTGCCACAGAGCCCATGCCAGCAGAGAGTGGACTCTGGAGTCCAGGGGGAGAAGGACATGGACCCAGTAGCCCAAGAGGACCCAGCGGCCCAAGAGAAAGGGAGAGGGACCCCCTACCAACAACCCTCCCAGCACCCAGCGAAGAAGGGCCAGGAGAAAGTAGAGAACCAGAAGTAGACCTGCCGCCGGCCATCCAAGAGGAGCCACAGGAGGAGATGGGGGAGTGCCCCCCACCCCCACCTACACCGGCCACAAACCCGCCTGCCCTCAATGAAGAGGAATGGCCCGCTCTAACTGGCCGACAAGGGCAAACATCTCCGCTAAGCCGGCCACAAAGAGAAAGGAACCAGCCAAAACGGCTAGCAGACTACCACTGCTACCAGGCTACAGAAGAAGAAAGAAGTAGAGGCAGAGCAACACAAAACCACTACGAAGAAAGGACAAGGGGAGAGGCAGCCTACCACACCAACAACAAAAAAACAGAAGAAAATTCGAACCAGAACGAAGGAATAGAACCTGCTAGAAAGAGCAGAAAGAGAGAACGAACAAACTGGCAAAGAACTAGAAGTTGCTCCCCCCTACAACAAAACGGACCAGCGCAACAAAATCTACGCGAAAAACTACCCCAGAAACAAGACAAGGAAATGGCAAAAATCGGAAACGACGACAAAAGAAAACAACCAGCAGAAAACCCGAGCGGAAACGAGTGGGTGAGAGTGATACGAAGAAAATTAAATCGACAACAAACTAGGAGTTGTTCCCCGCCGAGACAAAGGGAGACAACCCCCACTCGCAACCGCAACAACCACTTCATACCAACAACCACACCACCACGCCCCCGCGAATCAGTCACGTGGGCCAACAACCTCGTTCTAGAACAACCGAAAACCCTCCAGCGCTCACTCGACGCTCAACCACCAGAAGAAGCAGTACAGCACTCTACAATACTACACCTAGCATCACTACTCCAAGAAGAAATGGCTAGAACCAGAGGTACAACTGTCGGAAGTCAGGCATCAACAGAAAACAGTAAGCAACAACTACCTACAGTGACAGTAGCATCACTCACTGCTGCATTAGATCAGCCGATGAAGCGGCTCACCGCCAGAATTCCTCGCAAAGAGGCGACGACGACAACAGCCTACACCACTCCAGCAATTCGGCTCAACAATGTCTCTATGGTAACCGACAGCACAGAGAGAAAGCAAAACTTCCACCAACAGAAACGACTAGGCGAGAAGTTAGAGTCATTCCCCCCGACCAAAACGAGAAAGGTGATTACAACACCACCACATCAGAGAAGGGAGACTACTCCAAGAAAATCCACAACCCCTCAACACAGGGGGGGAACGCCAGAGAGCAACAGCACATCACACCGACAACCCAGACATTGGCGGACGTCACTGCAATTAGACAATGAACAAGAACAAGCCAGGAGAAAGAGAGATAGCACCAGGAGATTGGAACAAATGGAGGAAGAGCTACACCAATTAACCAGGAGAGCCTACCAACTACTTCGAGAGGCCGAGGACGTGAAGGTCAACATTCGACAAGAACGAAGAAACTTACGCAGAGACATGTAAGCCTGTTTATGGCTTGTTTTTGATTGGCAGTGTCGCCAATGGGGCGGCGCGTGTAGAGGACGCCATAAACGTAACCCTAGTTCCAGCAACACGAACATTCTACTGCATAGACTTACTCTACCTTACCCTATCTAATTGTTCTATGTGTTCTCAGATTTATCCTACCTTACCTAATTGTTCTATGCCTTACCTACTTATTTGTTCTATGTCCTAGTCTCACCCAATCACTATCGAGGGGTGGGACTATTCTTTTGTATACTTATCCAAGGAGGTGCTAAACTGTCTGATCTAGCCAATCATTATTAACAAGGCGTGTATCAACCTTATACTTTATATATTCACTTGTGTAATTGCTTATTATAAAATGCTTGGTTTTGACATAATAAATCAGAGTTACCCTGCACACTCTCAGAAGTCACTTTGTCTAACAAAACACTTCACAGCGCACTATACCACACATTGCAAAACGCTATCCACTATAGCCTGCTATAACGATACACTCTTGCACAAGTAGTATAGCAATCAGACAGCACACTAGCCAAACTGTTCGGCCCTGCCTAACATTGTTCGGCCTCGGCTGTAGAGGGCAGTAGTGAGACTGGCCGGCTCAGCTAACAGTCAGTAATGACTAGTCACTGAGTCAGTAGAAAGTCGTAGCTGTGCCACTACTTAAGCAGAGCCTGCAATTGGTGACGGGAGGACGTACAGGTGTCAAGGCCAAGCTACCACAGAGTGAAATCCTGTACATTATTATATATATAATAATATATATAATATATATATAATACATATATATAATAATAATAATAACTAATACTAATATTATTATTATATAATAATAATAATAATTAAATATCTAAATAATAATAATAATAATAATATTATTATTTTAAATGGTAGTAGTGTAGTGTGGTAGTGTTATTAATGATTATTATTATTTTGGTGCATCGTCCCATTTTTAATAATATTATTATAATAATAATTATTATTTATTATTTTATTATTATAATAATTATAAATTTTATGACAGGAATAACATGGTCATAATAATCAGATAAGTAAATAAATAATAATAATTATTATTATTATTATATCATTATTATTATTATTATTTATTGCTACAAAAAAGGAAGTACTAACTAATTTAATAATAATACTAATTATTATTGTTATCTACTGTTTTTTGTTGCTACTAAAATAATAGTAATAATAACTGATAATTTACTAATTAATTATAAATAATAATTCATTACATTATTATTATTATTTATTATTTTTTACAACAATAAATTTATGTAATCTTATCATAATCATAATAATAATAATGAATAAATAATAATAATTATCATTACTTAGTGTTATATATTTATTAATATATTTTATTATTTGATACATCTTCTATATTAATATTTAATATTAATATAGAAGTTATGTGCAGGATTTTGTGGTGATGCAGCCAGTCACCTCGGTAGCACACCTGCACCCTCTAGGTAGCAGAGTCGTTGCCTTTTCCAGCAAGCCTGCTGCCAGCTCGGCCTCCTCAGCGTCTACCCTTCAGCATTACTGCCGAAGGTAGGCCGTGGAAGGCGAGAGTCTGTCAGGCAAGTCTGCCTCGAGCCTACTACTCGTTGTACAACACTATTGCTGCCAGACTTAGTAAGTCGTCAGAGCTGGTTGCCTCGTAGAGTAGTAATGTAGAAATAGTGAAGAATCAAGACTAAAGCTTGAGAGAGTGTTAGCTATATTTATTCTCTATGGAATTGTCTAGCTATGCCTCGCGGTGAACACTGATTATTGTGAGGCATAGCAGCTCTATTTATATAAAACGTTATGTAATATGCAGTACAGTCAAGGCTTAAAATGACAGTCAATGCCTAGCACAGGAAAATAGAATAATTAATATTTGCTATGTGAAGGTAGAAAAGTTCGTAGCTTGGCTCGCTATAAATGTCCTTGACATCGTGCGATATGTTTCCTGTACACTATCCCCCCATTGGTCGTCATCGGGGACCAATAAAGGTACAGGGGAGGTGATTGCCAAAACACAGCAGTACTGGTATACTCGGATAAAAATACAATAATTGAAAATCGTAAGAAATATGACTGAGACATAGAACTCTACAGAATAGAACTACTGACTACGTATGTATGATACGGTAAGGTAATACAGCCTAGGTAAGTGGCTTTGTTATAGCGTCAATATCGCTTCAGTTTTTGCTCGATAGAGCGTATTTGTTGTTTTACCTCCTGCGCTCTTTGTAGTAACTTGTAGGCGTCGGTTGTTAGTTGTTCAAGTTCGTCTCTCCTTCTAGCTAGCCGTCTTTCCTCTTCTATCCTGCACGGCTGATAGGTCTCTTTGTATGTTGGTCTGTCCCTCTTATTTGTATACACTATGGTAGATTGCAGGGTTGGAGGGAGAGGCGCCTGTTGCTGTCTTTTTGGTATGCGGTATTCTACTTGCCTTTTGTGGTCTTCCGACCGGTCCCTGACGTCCTCGCGCTCCTTGCGCTCCCACTTCCGTGGGTTAGAGCCTGCCTGGCAGGTGTCCTTGTGCTTGTTGATGTTGACAGCGCAGCGTTTGGGCGGTCTGTCTGGGCTACTGGCTAGTGTGGGCTCGCCGAGCCGTTCCTGTATTGTATTTGCCCGCTTCACTGGCGCTGTGGCCGTAGGTTTAGTTGTCAATATTGCCTGTGGCCGGCCAAATGGTGGCGGCTGCGGCCAAGTCATAAACTTGGCAAATTCCGCGTAGGAATTCGCATCAACCTCGTATAAAGGAGCAGCTGGTCCTCCATGTGAGATGGCTTTATTTTGTTTCGTCACATGTTTCCTGGCGGCGTCTCGTGAGCTCGACTTTTTGCCGCACGTGCAAAAATAAAATGCATAGTGTTGATGGGCATGATACATGACCCTCTTACGAGAGTTTTCGTACCCACACTCGGTGCATTCCCAGTTAGCTGTGCTATCGTCTCCCTTCTTGACCACTATTCTGTTCAGTGCATCTAGCGTCGCCGCCGATAGCCAAGTGGTCTTGGGCAGATTGTTTTCTTTCTTTGGTGGCTCTTCCACTGACTTTGTCTCATCGTCTGCAATGGACAATTTATTAATTCTTAGTATCGCCTGCTCTTGTCGTTGTTGTGTGACAACTTCTTTGCTAGCCACTCTGTTTGCACAAAGTGGCTGGCGTCTCTCCAGTTCACTCGCTACTTCCATCAGGAATTCCTCACCCATTAATTCCTCCTCTGCTAATGGGTCCTCTGTGATAGATAGGTCTGTTAAATTTTCCTTTCTTTCTCTCATCTTGGTAACTGCGGTTCTTGCTATGGTAATTAATTGTTCAGTAGATAGAAGTGAGATGGCTTGTTGTCGTGATGACTTCGTAGCTGCGAATGGCAGTGCCTCACTTTGAGTGAGAGAAGGCTGCCTCACTTTCGAGTTATCACATGCGTGATTGGAGGGTTTCGATTTTCCCTCTCCTACGTCACCCGTACACGTGACTACCTCTGTCGCTGGCGAGGGGTTCCCTTGGAGCGAATATTCACGCATCCAAGGCGCTCTATTTATCATAGAGTGCTCGTAGTTGTCTCTTTTCTCCAACACTCTAGGCATAGAGTTAGGTTGGGGGTTATCCCTTCCTGTTATTTGCTCGTCGGAATAAAGAGAAAGATCGTTAGCTGTGGTAAGTTTATCATTCTCTACCGCATTTGTTTGCATTGCCAGTTTTCTCCAATATTTTTTCGCATTTTCTAGCGAACTGGGCAGCCCCTCGTCCTCTGAGCACTTTTTTAACTCTAGTAATAATTTTCTTGGAGTATTATGGTGCTCAGAAACGGACGAGTATGGTTCCACCACTGCTGAAAACTGCAATTGATTGTCTCTTGGACATGGTACTCCTTCTGCCATCTGATAACACTGGTAATCGGCCAGTTTCGACGGTGGCCTAGTATTACGCTTAGGCCTGCCTGTCTCTGCTGGCCTCTCACTAGTAGTTGGTTCACTACTCGTCATCTCTTGGCTATCAGTACCATCCCTTATGTCTGTCTCCACCTCTGCGTTATTGGTGTCATTGTCGATGGTAATGGGGGTACGAGGAGAGGGTGGATTGGGCACGCCATTGTCTGGTAATGCTGGCCATTCCCTGTCTCTCTCCCATTGTTCTTGTCTGCTCAACCTGGGGGTTTCGGTGGATGGTGTCTCCCAACCTCTACCTGCCGACTGCCGGGGGGCAGTTGGCCTCGTCGCTTGCTCTAGTAGAGCTGGCAACTGGTTCAGCTGGCGCTCTAAAGCGTGTAGGTCTGGCGGGGCGATGACATCATCTCTAGGCGCTCTCTGTGGTTCTGCTGGCTGTGTAGCAGGGTCTGGTGGCTGCCTGATGTCAGGTATCCGGGGGCGTCCCCTTGGCCTGGCTGCTCCCCTCATATTTGGGCGCAGGGCGGCCTCTCTGTTGGTGGGTGCTCTACCTGCGGGCTCGTGGCAGGGGCGATACTCCTTCAATCGCCGCTCATTCTGCACTGATGTCTGCCCATCCTTCTCTATTTTATATGTATGGTTCGGGTAGGCCTCCACCACTCGGTACGGCCCAACAAAGCTGGGCTGTAACTTGGGGTTGCTACCTTTCACCCGCCGTTTGTTCTCCAATACCACTAGGTCATCGGGCATATAGAGTAACGGCTCTTCCGTGTCGTCCTGCCTGACCTCTGCCTGTTGCTCTCTGAGCAGGTCGTGAGCCGCTTTCAGGTCCTCTTGCATTTGAAGAGCGTACTCAGTCACCAACTGCTTGTCCGTGTCTGCGGGCCTACCATCCAGCTGGTCGGGGAGTCTGACCTCCCGGCCCAACATGAGGTAGTTGGGTGTCTCTCCCGTTGCGGAGTGTGGGGTGCCGCGGAAAGCCCTCATTATCTGAGGCAACAGCAAATCCCACTCCTCTTGCCCGCGCCTGAGCAAGAGTGTTCGCAGGGAGTCACCCAGCGTCCGGTTCTGCCTTTCCACTACCCCGTTGCCCTGTGGGTGGTAGGGTGTGGTACGTGTCTTGTCGACATTCCACAGGACACAGAGTTCAGCCATGAGTCGTGACTCGAACTGTGCTCCCTGGTCCGTGTGGAGTTCCTCTGGCAGTCCCCAGTAGCAGAACACCCTTTCATCAAGAGCCGTAGCGACCGTAGGGGCGGTGGCGTCCGGAATGGCAATGGCATCGTGCCATCGTGTGAAGTGGTCGGATAGCACCAAGACCCACTTATTCTTCCGCCTGGTCTCTGGGAGAGGTCCAACCAGGTCCACGGCTACCTTTTGAAAAGGCCTGCCGGCGAACAACCTCTGTCTCTCCTGGACTGGCTGTACTCCCCCTCTCTTGGCTACTTGGCAGACTTCGCAGGACTTGACCAGTCTGCGTACCTCAGCGGACATCCCTGGCCAGTACCAGTTGAGCTGGATTCGATTTCTGGTGCGATTTACACCAGCATGGGACAGCCCATGCGTATCCCATATCACCTGTCGGCGCCGGGACAACGGGCAGACTGCGCATAGCCTGGTCCGACCCTTGGGGGCTATCTGCATAGTCAGAGTACCATCTGGCTGTACCGCCATGGCCTCCTTACGACTGTAGAGTGCCCGCAGCTCCCTACTCCCCTCTTCCAACTCTCTCCTGGTCACTGGTCTACCGCCGCTGATTTCCTGGTACATTCTGGCCACTGGGTTTTGACCCGTACGCTGTTGTTCGACCAGTTCCATACTGGTGACTACACACAGCTCTGGCGTGTCTGCCTTTGCCTCTAGGCTCTTCTTCGGTACAGGATTTTCTTGCCGGTTTCTTGGTCGCACGTCCTCTGAGAAAGGAGGCCTCGCTAACTGGAGTTCAGATCCAGGGCCCCTGGCAAGCTCAGCGTGGGTTGGTCCACCATCGCGCTGCTCTATGGCACTGCACTGACGGCAGTCCATACATGGTTCGCGTCTGCTCAAACCATCAGCATTCCCATGCTGTGTGCCAGCCCTGTGCTCGAGTTTGTATACAAACTCGGCGAGAATCTCCAGCCACCTCGCAATCTGGTTGGACGGCTCCTTCCGCCGGCACAGCCACCTTAAGGATGCATGGTCGGTGCGGAGCTTGAACTCTCGACCGTAGAGGTACGGTCGAAAGTGTTTGACTGCCTTGACGACAGCCAATAGCTCGCGCCGAGTCACGCAGTAGTTCCGTTCGGCGGGTGCTAGGGTTTTGCTATAGTAAGCAATGACCCTTTCCTGTCCGTTCTGTACCTGCGACAGCACTGCCCCTAATCCAACGGCACTGGCGTCCGTGTCCAGGATATAGGTCTTGGCAGGGTCTGGGTAGCCTAGTACTGGTGCTTGCACGAGTCCCTGCTTCAGGCGTTCAAAGGCCACTTGCTCTTCCTCTCCCCATCTCCAGGGGGTATCCTTGCTGGTCAAGACAGTCAAGGGTTTAGCAGTGGTGGCGTACCCAGGCAGATACTGCCTGTAGTACCCTGCTGTACCGAGGAAAGCTTGCAATCCTTTGAGGTCTCGGGGAGGTGCCCATTCGGCTACGGCTTGTACCTTCTCCGGGTCAGTGGCGACGCCCTCCGCACTCACTACATGCCCCAGGTACTTGACCCGTTGCTGCAGTAGCTCGCACTTGGACGGCTTGACCTTAAGGTTGGCCTGTTGCAGCCTACTCAACACCTCTCCCAGCCTCTGCAGGTGGGTCTCGAAGTCGGGTGCGATCACAATCACATCATCCAGGTAGAGCAGCAACGTCTTCCAGTGCAGCCCTTGCAGCACTCGTTCCATCAAACGCTGGAACGTGGCGGGGGCTGAGGTCAACCCGAAGGGCAGCACCTTCCAACGCCACAGCCCACTCCTGGTGATAAATGCCGACTTCTCCTTGGCGTCTGCATCGAGCGGCACCTGCCAGTACCCACTGGTCAGGTCCAACGTGCTAAAATACTTGCTGCCAGCTAGGGCGTCAAGGGACTCGTCTATCCTAGGTATAGGATAGGCGTCCTGCCTAGTGACATCGTTTAGCCTCCGGTAGTCGATGCAGAACCGCCACGTGCTGTCTTTCTTGCGTACAAGCACCACCGGGGAGCTCCATGCCCCGTCTGCGGGCTCAATCAGCCCCTTCTCGAGCAGGTCTTTTACTTGCCGTTCAGCTTCAGCCTCTTTCTCAGGTCCCAGCCTGTGAGGAGGCAACCGAACCGGTCTGGTGCCTTCGGCAACTGGAATGGCATGCTCTACAAGGTCAGTACGGCCGATGTCTCCGCTATTTCTGCTAAACACGGCCTCGTACTTCCTAAGCAATCCCCTCAACTGTTCCATCTG
The DNA here is from genome assembly GCA_945261195.1 of Cryptosula pallasiana. NCBI lineage: Eukaryota > Metazoa > Bryozoa > Gymnolaemata > Cheilostomatida > Cryptosulidae > Cryptosula > Cryptosula pallasiana. Next base: position 37,885,184 of record OX183134.1, on the reverse strand, counting down.
TTGCTCGTCCCTGCACCCTCTGCTTGCCTGCTCGTACAGTTCCACCAAGTGGTCAGGCACTGGTGAACCTGTCGGGTCCGACCCGGTTGGGACCCCGGGAGTGGTCTGCTGTACCTCATCGGCCGCTACCCCCGTGAACGTTCCGATAACCTCGCCAGCTGGCAGGCTTATCACGTTCGGGGTAGGGTTGAGGCATCGGACCAACACCCGTCCTTGTTCATCCGGCGAGTTTACGCTCGTAGCCAAAGGTAGGCTCCCTGGTAAACTCTGGATCACGCCCTGTGGACAGTAGCTCCGTGCGGTAAGGTGACACGGTATGGTAGCCTCTGTCTGTGGGGGGATCTCTGTTTTCCGAAGCACCTGGACTTTGGAGATCAGTGCCCTCCCATAACGGTCGGTGCACACCAGCTCTCGGTCCTGCATGACCAGCACTGGTTGATCAAAGCCCATCCGGCACTTCTGGTTAGCCAAGAATGGCATCCCCAGGATGACATCCTCGCTAATCTGCGTGACGACGAACGTTTCTGTATACGCCACAGACCGTACTCGTCCTGACACACTGAGCAGACCGTAGAATGGGAGCTTAGTCCCATCTGCCATTAAACCATGGGAGTCGTACTCTTGCAGTGTGGCTTTCCGGCTGTCTGGTAGCTTGTCGTACACGCTTTTCGATAGCAGGTTGGTATTGCAACCTGTGTCTATCAGGTAGGTCACGGTCTTCCCTTCCACCTTGCCCGGCAGGTAGTAGCTGGACTTATGTGGTCGTTCCATCTGGTTTACACAAGATGTGAGAGGGGTAGCCTCTGCTGGCAGTCCAGGCGACACTTGGGGCTCTCTCCTGTTCAAGGCAGGAGTCTGCACCCGTTTGCGCCACTGCTTGGCCTCTGCGGACAGTCCAGGCGACGCTGAGGGCTCTCTCCTGTGCTGAGCAGGAGTCTGCACCTGTCTTCGCCACTGCGCTGCTGGCCTCTTTCTCTCTGTGTATGTTTCAGCGGAAACTGACGGTGGTTCCTCATCGTCTGATGAGTCTACGTCTAGGGTGGACAGGTCGGTAAACCTGTTCTGGGTTAGAACCGAGACCGGCTGTGGTAGGGGCGGAGCGTAGGCTGGACGCCTGACCTCCTGCCACCCATCCTGGGTCTGTCTTCCAGACCTGTCTGGTTTCTTGGTTCTTTGGGCCCATCTGCAGCCAGTAGGTCTCCCTACTGCTGCGGGCCGGTTGCGTTTCCCTGGTAGGTGTCCTGACGGCACTCCCTCTGGGTGTGCCCCAGCTTCTGGCACTTCCAGCACTTGACGACCCTTTTGGGTGGTCGAGCGGGTGTGCTGTCTGGCTGGGTCGTCTTCAGGGTGGCCACCTGCTGCGTGAGTGCACTAAGGGCCTTAGCCAGCGTCTCCAGGTGGGCTTCTACTCCAGGGGTCGCTCCTTGAACCTTGACTTGCTGGCACTCCTCTTCCTCCTCCATCTCTACCGTCCGAACCTTAGGTCCGGTGTAGGTGGGCTGTATCTGCAGATACTCATTACCTGCTTTTACAGCTGCTTCCAAGGAGGTCGGCTGTATCGCCAGGAGGTGCCTTTGTAGGTAGGCGTTACCTAATGTGTTTTGAAAATGCTCTAATGCATATTCATTTCTTTGTATGCGGGCGGAGTCATCGTGGGCGGCCTCCACCAGAGTCTCTATGGCCAGAGCGTGCTCTCTCAGTGAGTGCCTCGGCTCCTTTCGGTAGCCGGATAGTCTGGCCCTAGCCTCTCGGCGGGTAAGCCCGAAGCTTGCCTTTAGTGAGTCCATAATTGCCCACATCGTCTCTCCCCTTCCGCACTGTTGCGCTTTCCCCAGCAAGGACTGCCTCAGGTGTATGATGGCCGTAGCCGGTGCCCAGTTATTTGCCTCCGACACTTCCTGAAAGCGCTGGAGGAAGTACTGGACATCCCCGGTACCATCGTACGTAGGAGCCTTAAATGGGGTTGCTTGTGGGGGTGCGTCTGTTAACTTGTCCAGTATATTTGTCAGTTGACCCATGATCCTAGTGGTAGGATCGCGATCAACACTCATGGCTCGTCTGCTTCTGCTAGCCATGGTCTGCTATCTGGCTCTGCCTTGTCCTAGAGGTTCTCTGTCAGGGGATTCGCAGATCCCACTGCTGCCACCAATGTGCAGGATTTTGTGGTGATGCAGCCAGTCACCTCGGTAGCACACCTGCACCCTCTAGGTAGCAGAGTCGTTGCCTTTTCCAGCAAGCCTGCTGCCAGCTCGGCCTCCTCAGCGTCTACCCTTCAGCATTACTGCCGAAGGTAGGCCGTGGAAGGCGAGAGTCTGTCAGGCAAGTCTGCCTCGAGCCTACTACTCGTTGTACAACACTATTGCTGCCAGACTTAGTAAGTCGTCAGAGCTGGTTGCCTCGTAGAGTAGTAATGTAGAAATAGTGAAGAATCAAGACTAAAGCTTGAGAGAGTGTTAGCTATATTTATTCTCTATGGAATTGTCTAGCTATGCCTCGCGGTGAACACTGATTATTGTGAGGCATAGCAGCTCTATTTATATAAAACGTTATGTAATATGCAGTACAGTCAAGGCTTAAAATGACAGTCAATGCCTAGCACAGGAAAATAGAATAATTAATATTTGCTATGTGAAGGTAGAAAAGTTCGTAGCTTGGCTCGCTATAAATGTCCTTGACATCGTGCGATATGTTTCCTGTACAGTTACATATAATAAAATAATTATATATATTGTGGCGGACGGCGCCGACAGTAAACACTCACCTATTATTCTATGCTCACACTGTAACACTATTTACTCGTTCTATGTTTTGTACCGTCTTAATTGTTTATTCTATGTCTACGCTCAACGACTATTCACTCTATGTTTATATCGCATCAATTCTATTTACACACAATCATATATGTAACCCATGTGAGTGCATCCAGCCGTAGCTGTGAAGCCAGCCTATTTTATGTACACCCAATTTCTATTTGCTAAGCCTTTCTTAACAGGCGTGTCCTACAACTTTCTTTTGTCATGTCTTGTTTACATATTTACTGGTTATGTAACTCCTTTTATAAATAGCCGTGTTAAGGCAACAATAAAGCAGAGTCAGCTTGCCCCACTCTCAGAAGTTTCTTTGTTCTTTAGCAATAATAACTTCACAGCGCTAGTACATGCTCGTACACCGAATGCTCTATTACTCGAGTAGTAATACATAAGCAGATCAGCCTGAACCTCTGCTGGCCGAACCTAGCTCTGACTAGTTCGCCTTCAAAGTTCGGTCACTGACTTGCACTCAGCAGAACAGTTCGAACCTCTGCTGGCCGAACCTAGCTTGCCTAGTTCACCTTCAAAGTTCGACCTCTGCCTTGCACATTGAAACAAGCTAACGCAGCCGGCAGTTAGACTAGTAAAATAGGAATGGTTACACACCATTCCCAAGGATACTAGTCGACCTGTGGGAGGGCTGTATTGCTCAGCGATAGACACAGTTGCCAACTCAGTTCGGGAAGTTGTGCAGGTAGGCCGAGCTACCAACTCACACAGTGAAATCCTGCACATTGGTGGCAGCAGTGGGATTGGAGACACCCACAAGCAGAACCCAACTGAGCGATGGCACAAAGAAGGAGAGCGCTCAGCATCGACCGAGATGAGCCATCCGGCATGCAGATGATGAACACCCTCACTCACATCTTGGACAGGATGACCATGACCTCGACCAGAAGCAAGTTCAAGGTGCCGCAGTTCGACGGCACAGGAGAAGTAGACTACTTCTTGCAGCGATTCGGGGAAGTGGCCAACGCCAACCAGTGGCAACCAGATGACCGAGTGATACACTTAAGGCAAGCCTTGATAGGCAAGGCCGAACAGTGTGGAAGAGGAGAGACAGTGGAGGAGGTGACCATGAAGCTGAGAGCTACCTTTGGGCTCACACGTTCCGAAGCACAGGCGAAATTACTGAGCTACAGACGAACGACCAGGGACAGCTTGAGAGATCATGCAAACACCGTGGAACGCCTCATCAAGGCTGCCCACAACAACCTCCCCAGACAGAACCAAGAGGAGCTGGTGCTCCAGACGTTCCACAGCACGCTGGGACACACTTACCTACAGCGACATCTGTTAGCCGTTCGCCCCCAGAGCTTGGAGGAGGCGATACAAGCAGGCAACGAGTTTCTACAGGTTCCACACCAGCCACTAGGAGGACCACACGTTCGGACAGTGGAGACCGACCTCTACGACTTGGCACCGACCCCACCTGGAGAGACTGCTCGTTCACAAGAGGTGCAAGACCCTCTTACGCAGCTCCTCCGCACGGTGGAAGGACTAAGCAAGGAGGTAGCGGACCTCAGGACAAGAAAGAAGGAAGAGATTCCCAAGAGATGCTGGGGTTGCCAGCAGGTTGGACACCATCGGAAGGCATGCAAGACTGCTCCATGGCCCAGCCACCAGGGAAACGACTACCGCCCGCAGCAGTAGGGAGGCCTACTGGCTGCGTACGGGCACCTCAAGAGAAGGCGCAGGCACCTCCGAGGAAGCGGGACCAAGCACGACGGGTGACTCCTACTTTGGACCTCCTGACCAGTCCTCCGATCGCTTTACACAACCGATTCTCCAGTCTGTCGACACTCGACAGCCCTGTCACACTGGAATCGGAGAGCGAGGAGACTTTCAAGCAGCAGGACTCAACAAGGCCCAAAAAGAAGGACAAGCAAACCCAGACGCCACCACCCAAGGAGGAACGGTTCACACCCAAGCCTGTAAACCTTCAGTCAAACCAAGTGGAGCGACCTTACAGCTCCAGCTACTACCTGCCAGGACGGATAGAGGGAGAAGCAGTCACGCACCTCATCGACACGGGATGCAACACTAACCTGTTGGCAAAACGCGTCTTTGACCGACTACCCTCTCACCTACAGCAGGCCCTACAGCCGTACGACTCGCACGGTCTCATGGCAGATGGAACGAGGCTACCCTTTTACGGATTGCTAACCCTGAAAGGACGAATACGGCATGTCAAGTTCACCGAGACCTTCGTGGTGAGTCAAGTTAACGAGGATGTTATTCTCGGGATGCCATTTCTGACGAGCCAGGAATGCCAGCTAGGGTTCGACCGACCTGTATTGATGATACAGGGGAGAGAGCTGGCCTGCACAGATCGGCATGGAAGGAGCCTTGTCTCCAAAGTACAAGTTCGGCAAGACACCAGTCTGCCCCCACAGACGGAGGTCACCATACCCTGCCACCTGAGTGCCAGGGAAACCTGTCCTCAGGGAGTGATAGAGAGCCTGCAGGGTGGGCTACCGATCGCCACGAGTGTCAACAGGCCGGACGCAAGAGGAAGAGTGTTGGTACGATGCTTAAACCCAACCCAGGACACGCTGAGGCTGTCGGCAGGAGAAGTGATTGGCACCTTCACCGGAGTAGATGAAGGTGGAATCCAGACGCTGAACGAGCCCAGGAAGACAGACGAGCGAGCAGCGGCAGGAGGAAGAGTACCCCCCCACCTGCAAGAACTCTTTGACAAGGCCAAGAGAGGGTGTCAGACACCCCAGCAGGAAAGACAGCTCAAAGGGTTACTGCTCCAGTACCAGACGGTGTTCAGCAGCCACAACGGAGACCTGGGCCGAACCACTCTGGCCGAACACTCCATTCCCACCATAGAAGGAGCTCGACCAATCAGGTGCCCCCCCCATCGGCTGGGACCCGAAAAGGAAGCAGAGGCGGAAAAGCAAATCAAGGACCTTCTGGAGAAAGACTTGATAGAGCCAGCAGATGGAGCGTGGAGTTCCCCCGTTGTTTTGGTCAGGAAGAAGGATGACTCGTGGCGGTTCTGTGTCGATTACAGGCGACTGAACGACATTACTAAGCAAGACGCTTACCCTATTCCCCGCATAGACGAGTCTCTGGACGCCTTGGCCGGCAGCAAGTACTTCACAACGCTGGACCTGACTAGCGGGTACTGGCAGGTGCCTCTGGACGCAGACGCTCGGGACAAGTCCGCCTTCACTACACGCAGTGGACTGTGGAAGTGGAAGGTGCTCCCCTTTGGATTGACGTCGGCCCCCGCCACCTTCCAAAGGCTGATGGAGAAAGTGTTGAAGGGCCTACACTGGAAGACGCTGCTGCTGTACCTCGATGATGTCATCATCATCGCCCCGGACTTCGAGACACACCTGCAAAGGCTCGGAGAAGTATTGGGACGCCTACAGCAAGCCAACCTGAAAGTGAAACCCTCCAAGTGTGAGTTGCTTCAGAAGGAAGTAAAGTATCTGGGCCACGTGGTGAGCGCCCAAGGAGTAGCCACCGACCCAAGCAAGGTCGAAGCAGTAAGGAAGTGGGAAGCACCTAGAGAGGTGAAGGAACTGCAGGCATTCCTCGGGACGGCCGGATACTATCGACAGTATCTTCCAGACTATGCAACAATAGCCAAGCCGTTGACGGTACTCACCGGAAAGGAGATACCCTGGAAATGGGGAGGAGAGGAACAGGCAGCGTTCGATCAGCTCAAGGCACGACTAACGCAGGCCCCTGTGCTAGGATACCCCGACCCCAGTCTACCCTACACTCTCGACACAGACGCCAGTGCAGTAGGAGTCGGCGCAGTGTTGTCACAGGTCCAGGAGGGAAAAGAGAGGGTGATAGCCTATTTCAGCAAGACCCTAGCGCCTGCTGAAAGAAATTACTGCGTCACTCGGAAAGAACTGTTGGCAGTGATCAGAGCGGTCAAGCACTTCCGCCCCTACCTCTACGGACGGGAGTTTAAGCTCAGGACCGACCACGCCTCCCTACGCTGGCTGTGTCGACGGAAGGAGCCGTCGAATCAGATCGCCCGTTGGCTGGAAACACTAGCTGAGTTCCGGTATAAACTAGAACACAGAGCAGGAGTACGCCACGGGAATGCTGATGGGCTCAGTCGCCAAGGTGTGTGCACGGACTGTCGGCAATGCAGTTCCATTGAACGGAGAGACGGAGGACCCTCACACGCAGAGCTCGCTCAAGAAGTCCAGTCGGCCCCGCCGAAGAAGGAGAGAGTCAACATTGCGGTGACCAACCCAATGCAGACCACCAGGGACTTGGCTAAAGAGCAGCAAGAAGGAGGAGGACCAGTGGCTCGAATCTACGCCGAGGTGAAGCGGCCTGGGAGCATATCCGAGAGAGAGCTGGCAGAAGGAGAGCTGGAGTTGAGGACTCTGTACGAGAGACGAGAGGCCATGAGTATTCGGCCAGATGGCATACTCACCATCAAGCTCGCCCACCCCACCAAGCCAAAGCAGTGCGTGATCTGCCCCCCCAGCAGGAGAACACAGGTTGTCTGGGATACACACAAGATGGCTCACACAGGGATACACCGAACCAGACAACGAATCCTTTTGGATTGGTACTGGCCGGGTATCTCTCCGTTGGTGAGGAGACTCATCAAAGACTGTGAGGTGTGTCAGGTGGCGAAGAATGGGAGGAGGACAGAGAACCCCGGGAGACAGCGGATGTACGCAGGACGCCCATTTCAGAAGTTGGCAGTCGACCTGGTCGGCCCCTTGCCACTGACGAAAAGAAAGAACCGCTGGGCACTGGTCTTAACCGACCACTTCACCCGCTGGCAGGATGCCATCGCTCTACCAGACGCCACGGCCCCGACAGTTGCCACAGCACTTGACGAGAGGGTATTCGCATACTGGGGATTGCCCGAACAGCTGCACTCAGATCAGGGTGCACAGTTCGAGTCGGTGCTCCTGGAAGAACTGTGCAGTCTCTGGGGAGTAAAGAAGACTCGCACCACACCATACCATCCACAAGGAAACGGAGTCGTAGAGAGGCAGAATCGCACCCTGGGAGACGCCCTTCGCACACTAATTCTCACGAAAGGACAAGACGAGTGGGACAGCCTGCTCCCCCAGATCATGCGAGTATGCCGAGGCACCCCCCACTCCGCCACAGGAGAGACGGCCAATATGATGATGATGGGACGAGAAGTACGCCTTCCCGACCAGCTGACAGGGACCCCCCCCTCGCTGAACCCCCAGAACATCACCGAGTACACGGCCGAAATACAAGAGAACCTACGGAAGGCGCACGACTACCTCAGAGAGCGCCAGCAAGAAATAAGGAGCCAGGAGAGCGAGGAACCCCCCGTGTTCCAGAAAGGAGAATTAGTGGTGCTGGAAAACAAGCGCAGAGTCAAGGGAAGCAACCCCAAGCTCCAGCCACGATTCGTCGGACCCTACCAAGTCGCCGAGGTATTTCCGAACCATACATATAAGTTGGAGAGAAATGGACAATGGTCAATCCAGAACGGCCAACGGCTACGGTCCTACCGCACCTGTGAGGAGCCTGTAGGGCGGGCACCCACGTGTCGGGAGCCGGCTCTGATGCCAAACATGAAAGGAGCCAGGAGAGGTCGACCACCCAAGAAGAAGCACCTTCCAACAGGACCAGAAGAAGCCGTCGCTCCATTGCCAATGCCACTACACTGGATAGAGCGGCCACCCGCCCATGAAGAGCGTGCGCCAACACCTCTACCCACGTATGAAGAACGTGCGCCAACACCACCGCCCAACAATGGAGAGGAATCCCCAGCGGTAGTCACCGAAGAGAGAAGGGTGCCAGAGAGCACCGACACTATAGAAGAAGAGACGTTGCCAGTAGAAGAGGAACAACAGCCAGCAGAAGGGAGAAGGAACGAGACGCCTCCCCCCGAGGTCACTAGAAGGTCAACAGTGACCCCTGACCTGGACGCCAACGAGTGGCCACCACTCAACCCCACAGGAACCACAACCTCCCCATTAAACCGGCCTACAAGGGAAAGGAATCGACCGAAGAGATTCGATGACTACCAGTGCTATCAAGCAGGAAGTCATCCCAGCCCGAGAACACCAACTGGCCAAACCCAGGGAGGAGAGAGAGACAAGGCACCAGGAGACACCAACCCAACCATCAAAACTGCAAAAAATTGCGAGGAAAACGGTTGGGTACTGGTAGAGAGAAAGAAAAAATGGAGGAGTCACGATCCAAAACAACAAAAGAGTGCAGACGAGAAAATCAACAAAACACACGGGGAGATAAACCCTACTGACGCTTCACTCAGAAACCCCGCCATACCACGTCACGGAGTGCCAACCGCAGAAACGACGCAGGAGGAAACAACCCCCAAGAAAACCGTCGATGAAAGCTCCAAAGTAACCGCGGAGTTGCGTCACCCAGAACTCGTCACGTGGGAGGCAATACTGAAAGAACACGTGGGAAGCAGAGCCAATAGTGTTAAAGAGCGAGGACGAGCCCGCCACCGTTCAGTTCCCAGCCAGCAACGAAGCCAGCAACAGCAACCTTCTCACAACATCGAAACACAGCTACAACAATTATTATTAGCAGCCATGGCAAGAACAACCGAGCAGTATGAGCGACTGGATATCACCTCGACCACTAGTGAACCAGTACCCAGGGTGTCGGTAGAATCGCTGACACAAGCACTAGAACAACCACTGAAGAGGCTATCAGCTAGGATTCCCCACAAAGAGATGATGTCGGACATCACCACCAACGTCAACCGAATACACTTGACAGATGAACCCTCACACATCAAACCACCGACAGAAAAAGTCAAAGAAAGCTGGATCAGCAACAAAACAGTAGAAGACATCAAGGGAGCCATGACCGCTGGCAAGGGAGAACTCTGGACATGTAAACAATGTAAGTTTCAGCAAGTCAAGCGGCGGGTGGCATACCACATCCGTCAACATTACACGTTTTTCTTCTGTCGATGTGGGAGAAAAAGTTCATCTAGAGATACGATATTGAAACATATCCGTACACAAGGGGGGACAACTGAGCATGGAGGAAAAGGAAAGCCCCTATACGAAGTCGACGCCAGTCAGTACGGCGCATTCTGCCAAGCTATGGGTTGGACATCGCCACCACCATTCGGGGTGCCCACGCCGAGCATGGAAAAAGACGGCAGCTTACCCATCAAGCAAAGACTAGGGCCAACAGTCGACACGCCTAAGCCAAGCCAGAAGAGAAGATTGTCGCCAGCCAGAACCACAACACCACCAAGAAAGACGCACACATACTGGCGAGCAGAGAGAGAGCAGTCAGAGGAAGAGGAGCGACAGAGAAAACGACAATGCCGAATAAAGAAGCTAGAGGAGTACGACAAAGAGGTACATCGACTGACCAGAGAAGCCTTCGAGATGCTAGAAAGAGCCGAAAAAGTAAAGGAGAAGATGAGGAAGCTTAACGAATAAACAACAGGTACGACGCCGCCGACTTATTGTTAATTGGCCACCGTCGCCAATGGGGCGGAGTGTGTGGCGGACGGCGCCGACAGTAAACACTCACCTATTATTCTATGCTCACACTGTAACACTATTTACTCGTTCTATGTTTTGTACCGTCTTAATTGTTTATTCTATGTCTACGCTCAACGACTATTCACTCTATGTTTATATCGCATCAATTCTATTTACACACAATCATATATGTAACCCATGTGAGTGCATCCAGCCGTAGCTGTGAAGCCAGCCTATTTTATGTACACCCAATTTCTATTTGCTAAGCCTTTCTTAACAGGCGTGTCCTACAACTTTCTTTTGTCATGTCTTGTTTACATATTTACTGGTTATGTAACTCCTTTTATAAATAGCCGTGTTAAGGCAACAATAAAGCAGAGTCAGCTTGCCCCACTCTCAGAAGTTTCTTTGTTCTTTAGCAATAATAACTTCACAGCGCTAGTACATGCTCGTACACCGAATGCTCTATTACTCGAGTAGTAATACATAAGCAGATCAGCCTGAACCTCTGCTGGCCGAACCTAGCTCTGACTAGTTCGCCTTCAAAGTTCGGTCACTGACTTGCACTCAGCAGAACAGTTCGAACCTCTGCTGGCCGAACCTAGCTTGCCTAGTTCACCTTCAAAGTTCGACCTCTGCCTTGCACATTGAAACAAGCTAACGCAGCCGGCAGTTAGACTAGTAAAATAGGAATGGTTACACACCATTCCCAAGGATACTAGTCGACCTGTGGGAGGGCTGTATTGCTCAGCGATAGACACAGTTGCCAACTCAGTTCGGGAAGTTGTGCAGGTAGGCCGAGCTACCAACTCACACAGTGAAATCCTGCACAATATGTATAATAATAATAAATAACAATTAATTGTAATAACCGTACAATTATTATAATAACTGTAATAATATTTATTATTATATTTATTAATTAATTATTTATTAATTATATGTGTAGGCCCACATTATTATTATCATTTACTTATTATTATTTATTGAACTACTTGTACTTAACAGCAATGTCAAATTAATTGCGGCTGTGGCAAAAATAACTGCAACTCAGTGACTAGATATGAAATAAAAATGAATTAAACAACATTGGATATCCTAGAAATGGTCACTGAAGTCTGTAGCAGAAGGAACTTTTCAAACTTGACTGTACTTCGGTTTAGTGTCTGCTGTAACTAAGAATAAATCTTCTACCGTCGATCGCCTATCTACTATCACTGGTCTAGTGCTAGCTTATGCTAATTTGCCCATAATACTTGCACTGACAGCTATGAGCAAATAAATAATACTGAATACATTTTTCTTACATAGGTTTTTGAAACATTGTTATTGATAAGAAATAAATTATAATTAGTATTTGAAAAAAGGATCACTATTAACTGTTACTAGCTGCTTTTGATGCTGGAATAATGAGACAATGCACACATTTAATCCTCACCAGTACCATACTAATAATATGCGATCCGCGAGATCACAAGCATGTACTGGTGAGATATGCTGCGCATCTAACTCAATTTTCTCAAAACTGCAGCAAAATTTCTTGGTCCTTTGGAGTTTGGGTTAACCGAGTTCACTGTATAGTTGTCGCGCATATTTTTGCCCATCTCACTAACCTTCCTTTCCTTGGTTATCTTTTTTATGATTGCCTCTTCCCATTGTCACCTCCTTCTTTGGTAGCTTGATCCTGTGATTTGCTTCCTGACATAGTTGTCTGCTTGTGTTTTCGCCTCCTAACATTATTACCTTCGTGAGTGGTTGCATCCTCCTGACGCCGTCTCTTCACGTGGTCGCTTTCTCCCATGATTGCCTTTGTGTAACACGCTCCCACAATGGCCAACTCCTCATATTCTGTAACTCTCTTCTCATACATGCATACTTTTACAGTCATTATCAAAAATAATCTGTAGGAAAATACATAACGGCAGCCTTGTGATTAAAAATAATCAGTTTTGCTGTGATTATTTTTCACCATTGTCATGACCAATGTCATAAACCAAGTTTCTAATTAAGAGCAACAGATAAAAAACAAGCAGTAGCGACAGGAGCTGTTAATGACCAGTAATTGTAATGTGGTAGTAAAAAAGAACTTATTTTATCAATCTATTAAAAAATACTAATAATAATGGTATATATTAGATGTTATAATTTTTTTAAATTGACGTAAATGAATGAAATCATTATAACAACAGTAATAGGTGTGTGCTCAATGTAAAAAATCTGATTCCCCTTATTCTCTTGCTACATTCTTTATTGATGCCAATTTTATATTGGTGAAATGTTGCATGTATAAGTAGGAAACCATTAATGTCATTATTATTCTCCATTGCATTGCAATTAAAATCTCTTAATTTTAAATTAAACATTATGCAAATGTCAAATTTTGTTGATAGACAGTTTGTGGTGTATTTCCAATAACTTGATCTAGCATCTAATTTATCTTGGACTATTGAACCATACAGAAAAGCTGAAGTTGCATTTTGTATTTTAACTGAAAATGGTATATACTTTCAAACTAGCATATAAATTACATACAGCGGTGATGCTTTTACAGTTTGGTGCTACAATGCTCAACACAGAACAGAAATTCGCTCTGTCACTGGCGCTAAACAAGCATAGCTTTTTCCTGACAGGGAGAGCAGGTAGGCACAGATTTAGAATCCAGCAATTTTTTTTGTATTTCATTGTGGAAGTAACATGAATATGCTATACAATGCTACAACTAGACATCGAAACCGTAATTGAATGATCAAGTAATCAGAGACTTGAGTACTGCCAGCCAAGTCAAACAGTTCCACCAGAGTCTTGATTCCTGCATGTAAATAGCTGATGCAAGATGAAAGACCGCTGGTTCATTCATGTTCATCACCTCATCTACGGCTATCTTCTTTGATGAATTAAATGTAGATCTTTTCCAAAGCATTCTTTTTAGAGGTGAAATTTAGCCTTTTTACTGTGGTGATGGCCGACCCGCAAGCTGCTACTCTTCGTAAATATGAAAGTGCATATAGACCTCAAATTTTAGTAATGTTCCTCTCATATGATGACTAAAATTTTCTTTACTTTCATACAAGGCACTGGCAAAACTCACACGTTACAAGCCATAGTAACGCAGATGCCAGGAAAACTTGTCCTTTGTGGGGCAACAGGACTAAGCAGTGTGGTAATGGCTGATGGACTCGTGGGCCATGAAGCTGTCACATTACACTCTGCCTTTGGCCTAATGGATGGAAGGTGAGAACTGACTGGTAACACGTGGTTGCATCATGATTGCCATGATTTATCACATTTATGGTCAAGTAGCTTCCTTTATATGTCATAACTTATTGATCAAGACTTACTATTTACACAATGTTTGAGCAGTGATTTTTATAATCCCTCAGTGTATTCTAAAAATCCTAAATTTTGAAATTAAGAGCTTTTAAAGTAAGCTCAGATAATATGTGTCTAATTGGAATAAATTTGTCTTATTCAAATTTATTTGATTTATGTACGATAATTAAAACTGATCTGCGCTGTGGGCTTTCAGTTTTATCATCTGTAGTCGTTGAATCACTGAAATACCTGATTTTATTTTAACTATGAAGTACTGTTACAGGTACTCTGCTCCAGAGTTGCTGAAGCTTTTTGGTGGCGATTCAGAATATTATGTGTCAAGAAGAAAAGTGTGAGTGCCCTTTAAGATTTTGTTGATAATTATACTGATTGAGCTGGAAGCTGTTTGATGTTAATTATGCTGCTTTTGAGATCATATGCAGTGGTAAAGGGTTATCCAAATACAATTTTGACTTGGCTTCCTCAAACAATATGTATATTCTGAAATGTTCGATGTCTGTTATCAATATCGCAATGAATGTTCATTCATTATCACATTATGCAATTGCAAGCGCATGAAAACTGTAAACAGTTTAGGCAGCATATACAGTATTTTTCTTTTGTGAAATGATGTCGATAAATTTTGAGAAATAGATGATAACGTTCCTTATCATAAATGCAGTTGATGCTTGAATCTCTTGTTTTGCTGTGTTGTAAGAGATAAATCATGCTAAACTATTTTGAGCCGTGGCTACACTGCCCTGATGTTTTGATGCCGATGTATCTATACGATGGACCGTCACAATGTGCAAGTGGCTACACAGGCCGATGTAGCGCGCCAATGTACAAGAGCACATCAGTAAGCTGCTATTGAACTAGCCAATCATACGGCACAAGGCGCAGGTTTTTGCCTGTTTCATTTCCGACAATAAAATTATTTGTTTCACTGATATAATTACTATAATAACAACAATTAAAAAATACATTCAATCTGATGTATGTTTGATTTTATTTTTACCGTGAAAAACATAACTTTTAATAATCATTTCAGTTTTCTTTATTATCAAATCATCAGGATATTGTAATATTCATCATTTATTTTATTGCTGTACTTGATAATAATTTTGATTATTATATTCAGAAATGTTAAAATTACCAATTACCACTATTTATGAACCATATAAAATAGATTCACCTGTCTGAATTGTTTTTGGCAAGAACTGCATTACATCGAAATCATTTTGGTGCAAAGTGATGGTTGTACAAATTTATAACATCAACATTCCTTTGGAATTTGAAGTGCATAACAACGGTGGTAATATATTTGTGTACTCGTTGATAAAAAGAAAATTTTAGCAGAAATGTGTTGTAAATGGTTAAACTTGATGAGCTCGGGAACAATTTTTGGATTTAAACGAACAGAGGGTGCCGATGTGCCTTCGACATCGGGCATAAACCAACATGTTCGTTATGCCCATGAACTAGTCCCACAACGTGCAGATGTATCGGGCACGTCCATCGTAAGGTCTTCCGATGCCTAACATCGGCCTGTGTAGCCACCCCTTTACCATACTATCCTATTGTACTGAATGTTGGTTAATACGGCCCAAAATCGATTTTAGTAGTTATGTTTTGAGTTGAAATGAAAAATAAATGAAACTTGTATTGGGGAGCTAGCTAAATTTTGCTTGATTTATTCCCCTAAAGTTTGATTCACATACATATCGTAGATGCTCGCAAGTGATCGCAGATCCTCATACGACGATCTGCAATGTATGTGAACCTGGGTTTTGTGATGGCTCGTACGACATCGCATGCTGTCGCAGAGGCTCGTAGAAAAGTTCAGCTTAACAAACTTTCATGCGACCGGTGTACGATAGGGAGTACAATTTTCTTACTTTGTTTCTCAAAAACCACATTTAGGTCAAGGTTACTCATGTAAACATGATTGCTATCAAAAAATTATAATAAAATTATTATTGTTTAATTATAAATATTGATGATTATTTATTAATTTTCTGAATGAAATATTATGATAGTTGGTTTGAATGTATAAATATAAATATTTTCTGTAAATTTTTATATAATAGCATAATTAGTATATTATTAAAAATTGAGAATAAAAAATAATATATTAAGAGATGGTAAACAAAATAATAATGCACCATTGAACAACAATTATAAATTTATTGAAAAATATGGAATAATATTCAACTTGATGATACGAGTAACAATATAATAAAATTGTTAAAGTTGTTAAAAATAATTAATAGGTCGGTGTAATTGAACAACGATAATTCACTTAGTATATAATAGTCATTGGTCAGTGAAGACAGGCTTCGAGGTTTTATTACCTCCCAGTCAAGAGAGTGATTATACCTCTTGCGATCGTGAGTTTACCAAGTTTATGTAAACATGTATCGCTGCTCATCATCTGAGGATTTGCGATCACTTGCGAGCACCTACGATATTTATGTGAACCAGGCTCAAGTCTTCATTAGCCCTATCATTTGTCACAATGGAAAGTGTGGTGACCACAACATTAATAGAGCACAGAGGCATGTGAAATCTGGGCAGTAGATAGAAATTGAGATAGATTGTTACTGACCCAGTAGTTACAGTTCTGTTCAATTCTATCCCTAACAGGCTATCAGAAGTTGACTGTGTCATAATTGACGAAATAAGCATGGTTTCGTCCCATACACTGAGTATCATCAATAGAATCCTGCAATTTGTAAAAGGGAATGACCTAGTCATGGGAGGAGTCCAGCGTGTCTTCTGTGGAGATTTTCTTCAGCTCCCTCCCATACACAATAAAATTACCGGCGATCCCGGCCAGCCTGCCATCTTCTCAGACGCCTTTGAACTCTATGTACCCCACAAAGTGCAACTACTGCAGGTAAAGCAAAGCTGTGCGATGCTGATAGACATGTTTTTGAGAAGTTGATTGGCTTACATCTAGTGTGACATATCCTGAGTGCTCATCAGTAAGCAGTATTGTAGGAAAACAATAAAAACTGAAACTATTGTTTTGATGCATGTCCAAAGTGTTACGAGCCTAATACAATTATTTAGATCTACTGATATACATATATAGTTGATGAATATAATGCATATATTTTGTTGTTAATCCCAAATAAATATAAAGTCATGAGTAAATAATTGTATGATCCATTAGATCCACCGAACATCCAATTCCACCCTAAGTAAGGCCATTGCAGAGGTCAGTAGAGGTGCTGTCAGTGAGGAGACCCTGCAGTTTTTAAGCTCAAGGAAGCAACCATTGACTGTACCAGATAGTGAGTACTGTAACTTTTAATCCAGAGTTTGCATACACATTTATTATCAATAAAATTTCATACGGATTGCTTTTCATCAAATTACCAGCTTTTGAATTACGCATATTGTATTTGTTCTATGTCGGTTTTCTATATCTATAAGTTACGAAAAAAGTTGAGGGTAATGATAGAAACTACAAAATAAATTGGTTTGTTTCAGGTCAGAAAGTAGTTCTTTATGGGCAAAGAATAAATGTTCATATGCACAATGCGGAAAGTCTATCTCGTCACCCAGGTTCTCTGGTGACCTATGATGCCGTCGATACATGTCGTTCAGGTGGAGAAAAACTGTTTCGTCCCATTATTGCTGAAAAGGTATATGTTGCAGAATATTGCTACGTGGATATAAATAATGAATATAAATGATTCTTTGCTTGCTTCTTGTACCATTTAGCCATGGGTTTATATTAAAAACTTCATACCACCGCAATACCCCTACAGCCATCTATAATGCTCTTTTGCTACTATAATGCTTGACCTCATCTACTTAGTCCAGTTTTTTCAGTCCTCTGTTCTCAGCATAGGGTTCATTGCACTCGCTGTGGTTAATTGCAGCCTAGTGCTAAGAAAACCTAGCTGTAATTAACTTGTTTATCATTCCTCATTGAACATTATCATAGTTATGTTTTATATAATTATCAAAAAATGTTTAATATGTTTACATTATTTCAACCGTTTTTGATTCATTTATTTCTGTGACCTCAGACCGGCAAACTTTCATTATTTTCGGATTCGATTCATAATAGTTGCCGGTGATAGCAATAATTTTCTCTTTTTTCAGAAGTTGATGCTCAAGCCTGGTGCACCAGTAATGGTTATAAAGAACATCACTTCCAAGTTGGTCAATGGTCTTCGCGGTCATGTAGCAGAGTGCCTTGAAAACGAAGTTGTTGTACATTTCCCATCCCTTTCGCTGTCTCATCGCTTTCAACGAGAAATTTTCACTAGGTGGGTATTCCCCCTTTACTTTATCTCTTTTTCTCACTGCTGAATGCATATCATGCTTTGTAGATGTGAAATATTGCAGCATGTTGAAATGTTGACTTTCATTCCATGGTTGAAATTTCAGCAAAATGAAGTTTTAAAGTTTGGCTCCCAACAGAAAGTTATGCTGTTATTTTATTTCAACAAACTATTCCAAACCTAATTTGGTCAACAAATAAAAACCTTCATTCGTGAGCTGTCTCCTTGACCAAACGATTTATTAGAAACACTGTCACAGTCCCCATTGATTTGACCGAAACAATAGAAATCGCTTACTTTAATTTACTACTATGCCACAAGTTGCAATTTTACATAGCTTGCTTTTTTGCTATAAAAAACTGCCAAGCCCTAGTCAAACCAGTGCAAATCTGGTGGAAGATTTTGCGTTCGTCTTCTATGTAGTATTTGTCTAGGTGTTTGGCTTGAAGGACCTATGATGCCGAATTTGAAGAGTATTTGATTTAATTTAAACTTTTTGAGGTTGAAATGTGTTCAGAAAAATTATCTGGAGTTGCCCTCTCACCAGTAAGACGATTGCTATAGACACAGTCAGCACTCGCCAAGACGCCTTTTTTCCCGAAGACGCAACAAGTTATATAGAGCTATAAAGCGAGTTTTCTAAATTTTGTCTCACTCGCATAGAAATAGGGCGTCCTAGATATTAGTTTTGTGCAGAGACTCTTTTGATTGCAAAAAATGATATTGCAACAAATTTTAATTTTTTTAGCTGTTTTTCTCAAGTCAGCAATTTGTTTTATCTATGGTAAGCTCGCTATAATGTATACACCAGCATTCACGTGATAGTGTTTGTGATCAAAATCAAAAGAATCAATGAAAATTTTCTATCAAAATAATAATCTTCAAGTGAAAAATTAATCAAACAATAACATTAGTATAATTTCATAATAATACTACGTGAAAAAAAAACATTGTCGAAGTTGTATTTCCGGCGTTGTTTTTTTACAACAACGATAATAATTAAATCTGAAATACCGGCTATCTTTCCAACAAAAAACTTCAAAAGCACTGAATAATAATAATTAAGATTTTTAAAAAGTAGTTGGGAACTGAAAAAGTAACAAAAATGGTACAAACTATTTGCTGTAATATATTATATAATATCATAATGCAGATAGTCCCTTCTGTTGAACTCGCTGTCATACACCTCCATAGACTTCTACATACCTATTACACTTTTGTTGCCGCAAGTGAGTTTTCTCAAGAGTTTTACAATGCTTGATGAGAAAACCACTCTACACACAAAGTGCGTCTTGAAAAGCCTGTCCCAAGCCCTTTAATAATGATCGTGAGTATTTTATTGAGGTAATTTTTTAGTATTTCATTTTTCCTGATTCGAGTTCTACCACAAGTTCCATGGGATATTTTGTGTGAAAGCTTCCTAAATGTTTTAGCAATAAGAAATTTCAGGTTATATCGCCTCTTGGGTTTATTATATATTTCTTCAACTAGTTGACGCTGTGTGGAAACCGATTGTTATATTTTCCTTTGTTGAAGCCAGTGCAGAAATTTATGTAAAATATTTTACAGCAAATGATAGTAGAAGCCAGAGACATACTTGAATGTTGTTTTTGTAATGCCCACTGAGATTACTCGTGGTTACCAAATGCATGAGCCGAGCATTGCAAATAATCCAGTTTTTAAAAGAGAATCAAGATTCCTGCTTAGACTGCACATAAACATAGCTGTCACATATTGTATTAGTTTTGCGCTACTGTTGTTTTCACAACCGAATTTCCATTTCAATTATGTGAAAACTAGTCAACCCTGGGTCCTACTTTGAAATATATAAGCGTTGGTATCATTCAGTCAAAGCTTCAGATGACTGTCACACCTGTCTCGGCTGTTTAGCAATAGTATATGAGACTTAGAGTCTGCTGTAAAAGCTGCACTACTGGCCAACAATGCCGACAACCATCTGCACAAAAGTAGAAACTCTTATTCAGACAATAAGCATGAGATAGTGACTGACACCTGAAATGGTGCTCAAGAGATAGACGTGTTTGGTTTGAGGTTTATACTTGCTCTGATTTTTATGGTACAAACAATATATTTTATAAATATGTTCAAGTATATTTATGATGTTAGTAGTAAAAATGTGGGCAATCTCGCCAAGTATAAGCTACTTCAGACTAGCATAGAGTTGAAGTTGAAGGTGCTGATAGGTTAGTTTTCTATTGCTGTACTTGATTGAGAAATTAATTAGCCAAGTGAGTCGTAGTGCAGCACTATTAGTCATTCATGCGCAACTGGGAAATTCATCTTTTGTAACCATGGTTGTTGGGTTTTCCCTACCTACCTCTTACTGTGCGCTCGGCTTTACTGCTGTTGCCTGTGGTATTCAAAACGAGCAATTGCATGTGTGGTTCACCGGCAGTGCAATGAGGCTTGAAACAATGTTGTGATGAATGACAATTGTTTACTTATGTTCTTATGGTACACAGTTCCTGTGGTTAGCATTGGTATTAAAAAATAATGCTTTGCTAAAATGAATATATTTGTAATGTTAGGAGAACTCTATACAGCTCTGCACTTACTGCCCTCTTTACTTTCAGGTGTGATTCCTCCGGGAAAGTCGTTTGTAAACGCCTACAACTCCCACTAGTACTTTGTTTTGCGACCACAGTACACAAGGCCCAGGGTCTCTCAGCAGATTATGTCGAAGTACATCCCAAAGACATGCTCTATCCATCACTATTCTCTGTTGCGATAAGTCGGGTGAAATCACCTTCTGGGCTGTGCATAGTAGACTTTACCCCTGAGTGTTTAATACCTCCAGATGTAGAACTTCTTAACATGATCGACGCTTCAGGGATTCCAGCATGTCCAGCCATCGAGAACTGCTGCAAGGTGCAAGACCTTGCATTTAAGGATACAGATCTTGACTATTTAACGTCTGACAGTGACGAGGATGACTTTACAGTGCCACAAGCTGCACAATCATCTCAGCTTCCATCTACCGAGGTGAATTCTCCCAACATTGTTGAGCTTCTTCAAAAGCAAATGATCCCTGAGCCTATCACTGATACTCATCGGGAAATTAATGATCATATAAACAAGTTACAAACTACCATCAATCTTGCACCAATCTATAATTACATGCAAACTCAGCTGACAGCGTTTTATACGAACACCATCAAGAACAATATAAAGCCAAACAAAGCAAACGGCGAAATCTTCAACCAGTTTGCAAAACAGTGCTACGTATTTCACACAACTACATTAGAAGACCAGCTTGTCAGTATTGAGTCACAGTATCATCAATATATCCATAGACTATTTCAAGACATGACAAACAAAATGATGGACCAGGAGGCTTTCAAAGCAGGAAAAAACTCTATAGCCAAGCAGTATTCGCCATTCCTTCGCCCCTCATCAACACCAGGTAGAGGCGTCATCAGACGAGTTGGTGGTAGAACTGTTTATTTAATGAGAAAGGAAACTACAGCTAGAATACAATGCCAACTGTCTAATGTCGAGTCTGAAAAGTACCAATTCCACCGTAAAACAAATGTCGCCCTGCAACATATGACTGCCAAACTTGCAGACATAAGATATGGCAAATATCCGGAAACTTTAAAGGAAACTGAACGAAAAAATTATGGTGGGTTGACTCATATAACCGATGATACATTTGAGTTGTTTATGAACTTGGAAACTGCTCGTGAAAAAGTACAAACAATAGCGGAAGGCTTAATTCAAGGAGGGACAGTTTTAAAAAACTCATACTACAGCCTGCTGTCTGACAGCAACCTCAAGGACAATCTTTACAGAATCATGCCTACGCATCTGTCAGAAGACACTGTTTTAATGGACCATCTGTGGTGTCTGTTACTGAAAAAATACTTGCCAGTAGGAAACAATACATTCAGGAAGCGGCTCCTAACTTCACTTGAGCAGACAAAGAAACTTGCTCACCGGAAAAAAATTGAGGCTGCGGGCGAAACCTCTACAGCAAAACGGAGTAAACGAGAGATACAGGTGAGCTATATTTGACATGATGGTTTATTGTATATCCACTATGCATTTTCTCTTTTGACGAAATATTTAAAGACAGAAACAAAATGTAAGCGGGCTGAATAAAAAAAATGTTACCTTCCTAAAGATGTTTGGTAGCAAAATCAAAAAAATAGATTTGGTGGTTTAAAGATTTACAAAAATCGCATACAAATTTTGAAGTTACTACTTGCACAAAATAATATTTAACTACAAGAAATTGAAAGATTGGTGTGTATTCTGATTAAGCACTATGACATTTCTAATTACAGGCGGCAGCAAACGTAGACAACGAGTGCCGAGCCCTGACTTGCCACATACGCAGACTAAACAAGGGTGGACGGATAAGATGGGTGGCTTGCACAAAATGCGATGATTGGTACCATCTAGCGTGTACTGATTTGCCAGTGGACGTAACTGACAATCAGTTGGCCAACAGTGTCTGGTATTGCTCCCATTGCAAAGAAAAAAGTTCCTGAACAATGAAATTACATTGTAACACTTCACTATTATGTAGCAACAGTTGTTACATAATCCATCATACTCCATACTAATATACAAATATACATATATTTTGTGTCCTCGTCACAAAATTACTTTTGTTTCCTGAAAGACTTGCCGGCTAGAACCTTATAGGGCCATGCTCCACCAACTGATGCATCACTTCTCGCATTTCTTTTAGACGATTTTTGTATATTGGTAGTCATAATAATAGTGTTAATGGCTTTGCTATAGGCCAGGGCTGAGGGATTTGTGTTGGCACCGTTACATCTGCCACGCTGTGTTGAAAACAGGTTCTCAATCACATCACTGTTCATTATGGAAGGAACTACACGTTCTCCAGGATGATTCTTTAATCTTTGCTTGACAATGTGCTCAAAGGCCAAGATGGTAGAATTTAGGTCTTCAAAACACTCTGTCGACACGAAAGTTCTATAAAAAAAAAAATGCAACAATTTTCCATGATAACATTTAGCCTCATGTCCAAACAACCATAGGCCATATATGTATAATATACAAACTAGTTTATTATCAAACCAATAAAAATGGGCTTTACCAAAACCATACAACATTTCTAAAAAAAATACTAGTTTCTATCCATGCATTATGTAGTATTTTGCAATCTCTCAATATATACCTTGGATCTTTCTTCGAGCACTCATACCATTCCCTAAAGAAATCTAAAACTTTCCGGTTTTGTGCAAATCGTTCGTCTTCATCACTAACAATCGGCCTGTTTGATTGAAAGTTATTAACAAGGACTGACATGCTCTCAAGAATCTTGATAGTAAGCCCAAGATCCTCCCTGCCAGTAGCGATTTGATATTCCTGTGTAAACAAATGTAACGTTGATTACATTTGAAATTATACAAACATTGAAAGTTAATTACAACCACTGGACTGGTACCTATTTACAGTATATCTCTCAAGTTTACAATGGGCAGAAGGGGATGGTACATACCTGCATCAGGTGTAGCATATCAGCATCCATAACCTGGAATGCCAGATGATTCCGCATTTTACCGGAATCTGTCAGGAATATATGCTCATCCGTTAGTTTGGGATTTACTCTCAATGAGTTATTTTCCTCATCCCAACGGTATGCATCCTCCCAGTGTTCCCAGAAGCAGCACTGGGCTTTTATTCGCAGCCGTCTGTGCTTCGATTTTTTAGTTGAGGAGAACACGCTGTTCCTGACTTTCTTGATACCATGCTGTAGAAAATAAATGGAATTACATCGTAATCATATCATGTACTACTCCACTACATGATTTGTCATCATACAAATTATATAGTACAATAAACCTGTATCACATACTATGTCAGCTACAACTCATTACTAGTGGTATTATTTGTTTGTCAGTGTACTTTAATTGTAGCCTGATAGCTAATCAAGTAGAGTTTATAATTCTAACTGTTATTATAGTTTTATGTGAACTCAGATAGCATAACCAACACTCAGCTAGCGAATATTGGTTATGGGCTGATCTAAATACATGTAAAGGAACTGGTGCAACATTTTACTAGCATTAGTAGTGTTTGGTGATTGTGAAATATTGTGAGAAAATTATGTGACCAGTAATCAGAGCACATAGTTTGACCTAGTTTATTTAAGAAAAAAAGTGATAAAATAGTAGTAATAAGTAAAAACGCGCAATCTGAGAAAGTTTGCAAACAGTGAGGATACCCCAATCAATTACAAGAATTTTGGAATTTCGTCCAGTGATTCATATAAACCGCAATCATTATTTTGTGGGTTTTCCCAGTAATGAAAGCTTTGCTCAGGTTGCACGTTTCTACCTACATTCTGACTTTTCTCCCAATAAACATAAATAGCGTGCGAGAGTTAGCGAATGACAAATAATTAAACTTACGCAGCGATATGCATCATTATTGATACTAGTTTTTAGTAAATTGCTCGTCGTATAAAACTAGCAATGTGCAAGTTTTGAAAAATAGTTGAATATGGTTAACTTTTCTGCAACATCGCGATCCATGAATACTTAGAGTTGTAAAATGTTGTACGACATTCTATGATACCTAGAAACCCCACCGACATGTATGGAGATCAATTTGAATGAATGGTAACTTTTACACTTACAGATGGGTCCATCATCACGGCAACCTTCATCTTAGGCTTCATTGGGTTGTGGATGATAAATTCCCAGTTTATTTCTTTGGTGAGGGTTTCCAACTGAAGCTTAAAAAATTTTCTGTTGTTGGCACTGCCATCCATGAGGATTCCTTGTACCTGTAACAACAATTATTCTATCAATTCATCTTTAGAATTCATCACAGCAAAGCAATATAAAGTTGGATTGTTGTTGCACGTAACTAGCTGACTCTTCCAAACGCCTGGGGTTAATCGAACCTTATCAATGAGATAGCTAAATATGCACACACAAATACCCACTATTTCAAAACTAATAACAGTGTAATAAAGTCTGCAACTCCCGTTGATGAAAAATGCCACAAATTATCAGCAATAAAAAAAAAGTTGTTTCACTTACTTTAAAATCGTAAGCTTCTACCATATAGATTACATCCCAAACCAAGGTCATCAGCTCGGATGCATGTACTTCTGTGGTGACATAATATGCCACAGGCCACTTGAAACCATGATTACCAAGAAAAATAAACTGTAGTATGTGGCTACCAAGGACATGAACACCTCCTGCAGAGTGAAAATGGCTACACATGTGGAAGCATGAGCATTTAGACATTGGCAACAACATTATTCAATTTGCATCATTGCGGCATTTAGCGAATACTAATTTTTTTTTATAGCAAAATAAAATGTGAAGGAATAAAAACTTATGAGCCCATAAACTCACCATATTTTCTGTGCATGTGGTGACTTTGAATAACACTGTAATTGGTCATTCCCCACAGGTGTGTTTCTGGTGTACAATTGTCCATTTGGAGGGCTTCCTGTTTTATCAACAACAAAAAATGTTCAACACAGCAAACTAAAATTTTTGGGTCACAATGCAATATAAAGCGAATGGAGATGTAAAGTGAGTTATCCCCTCAAATTGAGGCGCTGATGCACATCCAACCGAAAAATGATAAAAGTTTCATATAAAACACAAAAATAAAAATAGGAAGTTGTAATTAGAATGGCAGCTGCGCTGGTAAGAGTACAAACGCAAGGAGTCGCTAGAGTTTCCAGGACCAAATGACTTGAGCAACTTAGTTATCGTTTCAAAAGAAGGCAACTCTGCTCAAATAGTTGTTTGGTTATAATGGGAATAGTGACGGTCTAAGTGAAGTAATCAAAGTGTGGCCAACTCCCATTGTCATGTGACCCTCTGGAGCCAAATGCTTGAGTGACTACCATATAACTTATGGAAAAAAAGACTCAATTTCAACAGCTCAAAACACTGCAAATTGACAAGTAAAAGCTTCTAGCCCACTGGGAATTGGAAACAAAAACATTTAAATCTAACCCAAGTAATAAGGGCCAAAATATAGTGCTTATATTACCACTTGTATTATAAAAGATGGGAATTATAAACTACTTTTCTTGTACCATTCAACTTTCCTATCAAACTTTAAATAACTAATAACATTAGATATGAATAATAGCCACAATTTATTGATAGATTTATAATCTCAAAGTAGTTCAAATAGTAATAACATAAATATTCAAAAACAACTAATTATTTTTTACGGTACCGATGAAATGAATTATTCTTTTTTCAAAATGAGCATACTACTTTTTGACGTTATTCATACTTCAATTTAGAGTAGTCTATTACGGGTTTTTGTTATTCAGTCAGATGTTGATAAAAAATAATAATAAATACTAAGTAAAATAAATAACAAACATTCCACTTCTTTTATTATTATTATTATTATTTCGCTTTTGCCACAAAACCAAGTAGCACTCCAGTATTTCGGGTGTCTGCCATATGGATGGTAACTAACTCGACTGTGCGCCCTGTATACAGTTACAAAAGGTCACGTAAATTCACTGCGATGAAAGAGAACGTTTTTGCAATATAGGGCGCATAATCTTTAGTAAACGTATCGGCAAACTTATCAATATACGCTACTGTTCGATATAGAGTTGTTCCTCCAAAGGGGAGATGACTCCTTGTTTATTCCTGGCTCCAGTGACGGTTAAAAGTTTTAAACTAAATTTTACTGCCCAAGTCCAGTTGATAAAATAAACATGTTTGCTAGATTGAAACAAAAGATTTTCACAGAGGTATTACTGCAAAAAAGAATTCATTTTTTGCTACAAATATTGAATAAATACATAAAAACTATTTCAGCCAATGATAACTTATGCGACCATTTGTGAAATTTGGCTCCAGTGGAGTGGTCCTTATGTAAAATAGCGTTGGAAACGGCTGACCACACTTTGATTACTTCACTTAGGTCACGTCACGGTCCTTTTCTAACAATTTAATTACCAGAAAGTTTTTCTAGATGTAATTACATAAAAATACATGTTTACGATTTGTTATTAAATTTAAAATACATTTAGAAATCAGAAAGCATTATTTCAATAGTGGAAATTGAAAAAAAAATGACAGGGTTTAAATTAACAATTTGAACTAGTAAAGGAATGACAATGTTCGCTGTGATTTTAAAAAACGGAAACACATATATCCCAAGATATCATGAACACAGACTGAAAAAGTCTTCGATAGTTGTATAATCGTAACGTAAAAGCCAACTGCGGTGGTTTATGTAAACTACTTTCTCTGTCATCATAGAAATGAATGTCACCAATGGGCCAGCTGATTTGTGAATTACCAACTGGCCTCAGCCTATTTTCATTTTCAGGCAATAGAATCAATTACTGTGAAACTCTAGTGGCTCACTGTGTATTCTTATCGTCACAATGCAAATTATCAATTATGCAATAAAACAAACAGCATGCGCTGAGTGGTATGATTACCCAGCCATGACAGTAATGAATACAATACATCAATGTAACTGCTAATCACCTCAATTTGAACCTCATCAAACACAATAAAACCTTCGCAAGCAACTGAAGGGAGTTTTCTTCTTTTAGCTTCTAACTTCATCCAACATAGATTCTCATGGTTTATCCCAGGTTTTTGATCAATAAAGTTTTTATACCGCTGTAGATGTTTAGCACTAGGCAATCGTAGAGTGTGTTTAAGATTATGGTATGCAGTGGGAGATCTTGTGAATAGATCCATGGCGATCTGAATAAAACTAAAAAAAACAAAGGTCAAGACCAAATTACTCGAGTGTTTGTTTATATGAATGGGCATGGCCCATCATGATAGAAAGTGACGATTTTAAAAGAGGGCAGAAAATCATAAATTGTGACGAACTACAGCTTATATTATCTACTTTAGAAAAATAATGGAATAAATGCAGACAAGCATAAACATTAACAGGAATGAAAGCGGACACCCATAGGATAAACAGCGATAAAATTAGAGACAATGTTGACAATGCGATAAAAATATAATAATTCGACATTGATTATCGGCGATATATAATTTTTCTGTTTCAAAAATATTTCCAGAAATGTCAAAATTTAGAATTATTGTCAATGTAGACAAATTCTAAAATGACTGTCAAAACAATATTGTATATGTTTATGGAAACAAATTTAGACACTTCTTATAAAAAATAAGGAATTTTTTTTGCTATATTACATAATCAACATCCATTTTATGTTTTTTGGCATTCATTCTAGGAGATACATTTGTATTTGCGTTTATTTCAAATGTGTCTGCATTCATTTCAACACTTGCCCCAATCGCCTCCTATTTTCAAATACATTGGTGACGACTCTCTTACCTTACGCTCCACTGTTTGCGTTTGTCACAGTTATGAATCTGTTGATTAAAAAACTCTATCCAGCAGGCATCAGACCGCAGATCTTCAGGAAGCATTTCCTTCCAGTTGCACAGTGGTGGCTGAGGAGCTGTGGCATCATAGCAGTTACGAGTTTCGTAGCGGTCAACAGTATCATGGCAGCTATCATCTTCTGGGTGATAATCAGGATCAGAGTCAGAGTCCTATAAAAGAAAGGCAACAGTGAATTTTTGTTTATTTACCTCAGCAAGGCCATACAGTTAACTCAGCCCATGTACTGTAGCAAGGCCTTGATGGGAAGGTAAAATATGTAGCAGCAAACATTGCAGCGAAATAACACGGAACCATTTTAGCGAGTAAAGCTATGTAAATCCTTCAGGAAAATATTTTCGCACTTCATTCTATTTCCAGGATAAAAATTGTGATAAGAAATGAAGATTGATTCGTTACATTTCATTGCTGTTGCTATGGAGCTTTGTAGCAATACTCATACTGCTATCTACGCACTAGGCACTTACTATGCAACAATCGGTATCTGAAGAAGTTGGAGATGTACGGGTATTAGTAACATCAGCCAAGGGAGTTCTATGGGGTGCTTTCTGAAACATATATATAAAACTATATTTGTGAATAATATAATTCACTAATGTCTCTAATGATTGAACTGTTTTAGCACCTAATCTCAACTCACAATTGCAGGCAAACTTTTCAAGTAATCATGGTCTGGTACCGTCACTGATTGTTCAGACTTCAAAGCAAGACCCACATAAACACTGAGCCGTTTACCCTCTTTCCGCCTCTCTTTCCTCACAACCAGTGGGAACGTCTGAAAAAATGTTTACAATGAAGAATTAATCTAAGTGTATAAAATTGAAAAAAAATCAATATATAACAATAGTATGCAATAGCACAAATTGCTATGAAAAATATCGTCACCATTACATAAAACTGTAGAAGCCTGTGCTAAGCGCTGAAATTTAGGATAAAAATGCAGTGACCGCTGTTTAAGCTGTAGCATAACAAACAAAACATTTACTTAAATATTAACTTTCCCTGGCGTTTTATCAGCGGCTGTAAACTTGCTGTGCCCAGCAGTTGCAACACACAAAATTAAAAATAAATCACTATTGGTTTTTGCATTTGTTTGATTTTTATTCAGAGAAGAAATGGTGCTAAAACTATTACCCCATGGTGGCATTTTAAAGTGCCTGAACACTTTCGAAATCGTCTGAACTCTTTAGAAAATTGCTAGTTTTTGCATATCTTCTGCACACTTTGTGAAATCGTTTATGTGCTCAGAAAATATGAGCCGATTGGCTGGTTCGCTCTATTGATGATAGATCTGAGGTACATTTACGACTGATATTATTTTCACGAAACACTGGACAGTTAATATCCTTTAGGATAAATAAAAAAAGTTGTTTTTATGATTTATGTATCACTTATTGTAAACTTTTATAAGTAATATATAAAACCAAGTTATGTTTGTGAAAAACCACTTTTACATATTATATTAACAATCTTTTATATTGCTAATTTATTGACTCTATGTCTATGATTCACGTCCATGTTGGTAAATTTGCATTAATGCTAGAAAGAAGATAGGGGCTGATTGCTTTTAGTTTGAAAGCCATGTGCTTTGCAAACCTTTCACACTATTTTAAAGTAATTCGTATGGTTTGTAAATAGTTTGTACTATTTATAAAGCATTCATACAGTTTGTAATTTTCTAAATCACCTCAGCCATTTCTAAACCATCTGAATCATTTACAAAACCAATATGCTCTTTAAAAATTACCGCTGTCTGTCTGTCTGTGTTGTGTGTGTATGTATGCTTGTACTGTACGTACTATTAGTAGTAGTGGAGTGGTATTATTATTTATTTATTATTGTATATTATTAATTATATATAAGAATAATAATTAATATAATAATAATATATATATATAATATTAATTATTATTATTTATTATTAAATATATTATAATAATATTATTATATCCATAATAATATATAATACAGCGTTACCATTTCTTGGCAGCAACAACTTGATGTTGTTTATTTTTTGGTGACATTGAAACAATTTATGAATGGTGAAAATAATGTTGCTGTTGTTAGTATTGTCTCGTAGTTGTGTATCATGTATAGCTGGTAGTAGTAGCAGTACTTCTTATTTATAACTTCTGCTTCAAATCACGCGCCATATAGCCTTGTACAGATTATGCTAAACAAGAAGGGTTACTTTCATAGGATTGAACGCGATCCCCCATACATTATGCAAACACGCGGAAACAAACTATAATGCTAAGTTTTTTTGTAGTTGTCTTCTAATTAGAGAAGATAAGTTGAAACTTTCACCAAATTATATTTTGATTTATTGGTTCTTGCCTTCAACAAAGAGAGAAGGTAGAAAATAAATTATAAAACTGCAATTCAGAATAGATTCCACAAATAGATTTGAAAAAAAGAGGTTAAATAAATGACGCACTGACAATGTCAATTTGTGAGCCGAATCGTCATTTCCGCCAAAGGTTTTGCGAGCGGCTGTACCGCGTGTATGTTTTTGTAGTAAGAATAGAGCTGTAACCTCTTGTTTGTGGGAAGATATGTAGCTAGTTAAGAAGTAGAAGAAGTGCCAGGTGAGTTGAGAAAATAGCCAAAGGTGTGCGACACCCTTATTTATATATCATTACTTTGATAATAAAAGCCAGTTGTCAGTCAACTGAAATTGTCTGCTCATTTTTCAAACCGGAAATCCCCCAGTTGCCCGAGGATGTACTCCTGCTGCCGCTGCCAAGAACACCCTGCCTGAAGCCACAACTGCTGCTGAAAAGCCGAAGTTGGTGGTCCGGCTGGTGAGAACAACTCCTCCAACACCGTTGGAAGAAGGAGAGCTGGGAGACAAAGAACAGCTCACGGTAGAGGACAGGCGAACAACCTGCGTGAAAATTTGTTCTAAAGGAACAGACACTTGTATATAGTAATATTATTCATTTTTGCATTGCTCTGCAGACCTAGTCTCTGCGGCATTATTGTTATATTTTTTATCTGCAACGAAAAGATTGCAGGAAATATATATTTAATCTGAACACGGGAGTTGTTCACCCCTTATCTCTTCTCTTGTTTGATATGATTTATCAAAAACAAGAGAATGTTTTAAATGGAGAGAGGTGTGTGGTGGATTTTAGCGTACACATCCTCTGCGCACAAACAGTACTACATCCTGGCTTCACTACAACAGCCATTGGATAGGCAGGATACCTAGTAATTACTAGCAAGTGGACGGTGACTGTATTTATTCCTATACCGACCCTGTGTACACCCATACCGACCCTGTGTACCACCTATACCGAGCCTGTATGCACCCATACCGACCTCACTGGGCCAGCAGGAAGTGAGTTAGCAGAGCCTGAAATCTCAAAAGTAGCCTGGGAGAACCTAAGAGCCATCTGCCGGAGGTAGCCACCCTTACCCCTCACCACAGATGCTGGATCAAGAGCTGAAAGGACTGAGGACCCAGAGACTAGATGTGATTGGTTAAAGAGACTATGACTCCGCCTATTACCACAGGGCGCCTATTCCTTTTAAGCCCTTTACTGTAACCTTATTCGTTATGTATTTATATATTTACTCTCATTGGTGTATATTGTGATATTGCATGATAATGGGGTTGTGACTGGGGTTATCCCCCCTTATAGGGGGCGCTGGTGTAAGTCCAACCGGAAAATGCCGAAATTTTTATATAGAGTACAATGCAGAAATACGGAGTTGAGATGTTAAACTAGAATAAACAGGCTATTGCAATGCGATTGATATAATTGAACAAGTTACGGAGCTCACAGGGCTATAGCAGATTACACGTACATAAGTTTTTAATTACACAAGTGTAGCTATAGAGCATAATAATCATTAAATAACCACGATGCGGTCAGCGATTATATACGATCGTTGGTACAGTAGTTAATAAATACGATGAAACACCAACGATAATTAACTTATTTAACGCAACGTTTATGTGTAAATGGATTGTTGTCTGGTATCTGTGCGGGAAATAATAATAATACAAGTAATTAATCATTAGCATCTATCTACACCTCTATGAAACTATTATTATAAATGACAATGAGAATTTAATGTGGTGACAATTTTTTATAATAATAAAATCAATTATTCATTTTTTTATCATAATTGATTTATTAAAAAATAATCATAAATAATAATATAATAATAAGTTGTTACTTACTACTATAATTATTATTTATTATTATAAAATTATAAGAAGCATCATTTATAATAATTATTATTATCTAATAACAACAATTCAATAATAACCTTAATAATTACAATAGCAATCATAAACAGTAGAATCATAATTATAAATGATTATAATAAATAAAAAAGATTTCACTAATAACTATATAAAAAAATAGTTAGAATAATGATAACACGGGCATCAGAGGCTTGCCAAAAAAGAGAAGGAAGACGATGCGCCCGTTACTAAATGTGTTAGTAATAACCTAGCTTTTACGCTCAGTTTCAATGAATTGGGTTTGTGATATTGAACTTTTTGCAAGCAACCGGATATTGCTACGAATAGTTTTTATTACAGGACGCATCGTCTCTGTTATTTTTTTTTGGCAAGCCCCGGAGTTCCGTGGATAACAACTGTAATAAATAATAATTAAAAAAACTGTAAAAAAATATAAATCTTTGTTGCTGCAGGTAGATTTGATGCTGCTGTCTTTAAAAATAGTCTCAAGTGTTTTTAGCGACATGTCATTATAGTATACAATTGACAGCATGGAGGCTATCAGGGAAAAACTGTCACGAGTCTGCATCAAGTAACTATATTTTATACTACGAACAATGGTAACTTCCGGTTGGATGTAGAAAGTTCAAAGAGAGATAACTCTTAATGTCACAACCCCATTGGATGATTGTTCTTGTGCACTGCCTATAAAAGGCGGAACTTTGGCCATAACAGTCAGTTGTAATTGGGATTGCTTACTAACTCGTTTTATTCTGGTTGAATAAAGGTATGTGGACTCAACTACTTTGAGATATGCGTCTGAGCCGAGGGCTCACAATTGGTTGCAGAGTAGCAATACTCTGTCTGATATACATTCGGTACCTCACCGACCCTGTTGTTGTAACAGGTTAATCTAACAACTGGTGGCAGCAAGCTACCAACCTCAGCTAGTGATTTTACGCCCCCAAAATCCACTACAATATATGTAAACAAACGATTGTTGGAGTAATGTCTTTTATCAAAACTTTGCTCTCTAAATAGATTTTTAGAAACTTTTCTGAACTAGCAAAAACATATGATAACTAAATTATTGGCGTGATCAGATCTATGATGTCTGTACAGGACACATAAACTTAACTACATGTTTGCCAAATGCCTCTAAACTATGCTACCTGGTATTGGTGACAAAAGAAGAACCGAGTGAAGGGGTAGAGAGTGTGTTGAGAGTTTTGACCCAGAAGAATTCAGTTGTATAAGGAATGGTGGCCACTGGTGGCTCAGAGTAGTCACTGAGTGCTAGGCTGTCCCTTATGAGATGCAAACCATAATTTACTTCGGTTAAAACTTGCATCTCAAATAAAGGTTGACAAAATCCTTTACGGTACAAACATTGAGCTGTTGACTTGTTAGGTAAATGTCTATACCTCAGGTAAAACTTCAAGTGCTCTCAAATGCAAAATACTGTTTGCAAATTTTTACATCATTTACAATGGTTGCTTTGGTGCTCAATTACTAGTAGACCATTTAAGTTAAACACCACTTTAGTTATACACCATTTTTGTTATACACCTTTTTTGTTATACACCATTTTTGTTATATATCATTTTTGTTATACACAATTTTAGTTATACACCATTTTTGTTATATATCATTTTTGTTATACACAATTTTAGTTATACACCATTTTTGTTATAGACCATTTTTGTTCTTAAGTTTAATTAGGCAACACTTCAGGTTAATAAGACGATCATTTTATTACACTGTGAAATCGCTGCAGCTAAGAAAAACATTTAAACAAATAAAGCAAGAACTTAAAAACGAAGAATCACAAATATTTGATATGAGGAAACCAATTCTAACAAGCAAGTGGATCTACATCAAACAAAAAGACAGTGAATGATAAAAAAATTGATTACAAAGATTCAGGAGAACTTACAACAAAGTATAATATTTAGGTTACGATATCACTTGGATGGAGCTGCTAATTTTTGTTGAGCCAATGTCAATTGCTGATGCTAACAGAGTTTGATGTGCCCATTTGGTTTATAAGTTCATATCAAACAAAGTCAGCATTTGTGTTCCCCAGTCAGCCACCACTAATTTTTTGTTATGCACCTGCAGACCAAATACCTGGTTACCTTTTACTTTTGCTGCCAACTCAGACACAATTTCACCTAAAACAAATGCCAATTTCAATAAGAACAGAGCAAATCTTATCAACAAATAACCCGAGTGTAGGTTTCCTGTAAACATCTAATCTGAACAAAGCTACTGCTGCATTGTTATAAAACTTGATTCTAAAACCATTTGAACTTTTAAGCAAAAGTTGGGCCGACAAGTTCTCAAATATTAACTAAAAGATTTGACTTACAAAAAGTGTTTCCTTAGTATTAAGAATTAACATTTATTAAATAACTAAAAGATTATAACTTAACAATTTAGCATCAAACACAAAAAAACATAGCTCACCTGTTTGGTTATCTATGGACCAGATCTTAGTGCCTGAGTAGTCGGCAACTAAAGTGTAATGTCTGCTGTAACAAGTAACACTTACTGGATTGGTGGGCAGGTTACAAATCCACATCACTTCACCAGTACCAACATTCACTTTAAATACTTGGTTTGTGTCAAAAACAGATATAACAACAGAAACATCATCTACAGAGCACATAAATGTATGGGTACCACCTAATAAAGTACAAGGAGTGAACCTTAGTATCTGACCGGAGAGGGAATATATATTTATTCTCTGGTTTGGTTGATCAATTATGACCAACTGACCAGAAACTACAGCCATTGCATTACATAACTGTGCCCCACAGGTAACATTCCACTGTGTTACCTGTCTACCTACCATATCATACACTCTAACTAGAGATGCATCAGACATTAAGGCATACAACCTGCCCTTGTGTACAGTTATACAATCTATGAAGTCAGAACTAGATATAAATGACTCATCCAGCTGGTTGTTACTGTCTAATCTAGCAATTCCTTTGTGCTGCTGAGAAATGTACATGTACCCATTGTACTGGCAAATGGAGCGAATGTAAGTTGATAGTTGAACTGTTCTCAGATGTTGAAGAGATTTAGGGAGGCCTACGGGTTGA
Organism: Cryptosula pallasiana; assembly: GCA_945261195.1. Classification (NCBI taxonomy): domain Eukaryota; kingdom Metazoa; phylum Bryozoa; class Gymnolaemata; order Cheilostomatida; family Cryptosulidae; genus Cryptosula; species Cryptosula pallasiana. Next base: position 37,849,595 of record OX183134.1, on the reverse strand, counting down.
TGAAATCCATTCTCACCATCAATGATCATGTCATCAGATGACACAATCTCCAACTCAGGGCCTCTGCACTCCTCTATATAACAACATTGTATTTGACTTGATTGTATTGGAGATGTAATGGGTAGCTCAGTAATTTACTTGAAACATTGTCAAACGGTTTCCAAATATTTCAAGCCAAAACTGATCTGCAATGTTCTTAACACTGAAGTTTTTTGGTACAAAACTGCCCCAGTGTCAAATAGATTAAATTTGCCCAAACCATTCATATTTTTTGGGTAATCAACTAGTTTTGGAGTCTGTAGTGTCTTATGAGAAGTTAGTACTGAGAACTGGATTAAAAATAATTTAAATTAAAAATAAGTTAGATACAAGACCACTTTATTCCAAGATGACTTCACTTATTCATCAATGCATTTACTGAAATTACAAAAAGTTTTTGTTAGAAGGATTTTTACCTTTCTTGGATAGTTGTACAACATCTATCATCTCTAATTTAGGTGCCTCTTCATTTACCAACTTATGCAGTTGATCTTTCAGTTCACTGAAACCTCTCACAATGTCTACCTGATGGAAATAAACCGACGGACCATAGTTTCAACCAAATACAAACCAATGTATTTTAGACTCCAAAGTAGAAACCATGAACTTGAATAATTTTGTAAAAGCTGCTCTCCGAGGCAGCTCCCTAAATTTTCTAGAGGTTTTGTATTAAAAGATGATAGCATAATGCCAATCTTAATGGTGCAAGCATGTAAGAGGCTGTAAGTTTGGTCAGGCGTGCCATTATGAGTTACTGAACAAACAACAAAATGAAAAAATATGAATCTGTATCCATATGCCACCAGAATAAAAACTGTTTGGCACCATTCACTAATACATGATGTGCTGCTTATGTAACCAGAATCAGGTTTTTTCGACAAAAGTGTGCCAGTGTA